>QDHC01005425.1:871820-1202045 GCA_013186455.1 Papilio dardanus tibullus
CAGTGGTTTAGGCTGTGCGTTGATAGATATCTATGTCAGTCAGTCACGTTAGAGTTTTATATATATAGATTATACTGGCATTGTCAACAGAATCATGACTTTATGTTTGAGAGATTTGGATTATACCTCAGTTAAGAGTAAGTAGGTCTTAGTCAAGCATGTTTGTTTATTGCGGATTTAGCTTTTACAAATATCTTTGAAATTCTATAAGATTATGCAGGTTTTCTTACGATGTTTTCCTTGATAAAGCATTGTAAATTATTATTTCCAGACGTATTTTTTTCTATTTCATATCTGTATAATATTTTATATTTATACGTTCATTTGTTTCCCAGTTTCTTCCTTCTGGTGATTCTCAGCGGCGCTCTGACGTGCAATCCATTTAGTAAACGAGAAAAGTACAACGCTCAAGAAGAGCGAGTGCATCAAAGCTTTAAATTACTTTTGTTTGCTATACTAATGTTTTTTTTATTTTCTAACATAATTCTTATATCAAGAAGTTAGACAAGGAATGTACGTCATAAATACAGTACAGATCATCATCATCACCAGCTCCCTATACTTCCCCGAGGGGCACGGAGCCTACCCCCTAAGGAGTGACCAGGCCATAGTAAACTCGCTGGCCCAGTGCGCGTCGACTTCATACATATCTTTGAATTTCTTCGCCGATATGTGAAGGTTGCATCACGATGTTTTCCTTCACCGTACCCAATACCTAAATCTTTGACATCCAACTGATAATCGTTGCCTTTTTTAAAATTCACTCGAGTTCATGATAGCGATATACTTAGTAACATATCTATACTAATATTTTTCAGAAAAACTTTGCATTTTGGTATGTTTTGAAATAACTCAAGAACTATTAGTCCGATTTCAAAAATTCTTTCACCATTAGAAAGCTACATTATCCCCGAGTAGCATAGGCTATATTTCAAGCGGACGAAGTCGTGAACAACAACTAGTTTATTATAAAATCTTGAATAAATAACTTATCAAATAAAAAATAATAAGATTCCACGAGTCATGGCTTATTTGATTTAAAGTTTTTATCATTCGAATTCTCGGGACCTTAAAAGGTTACCGGTTAACCGATAGGTCTCACGACCGAGGTCCCTCTTGAGGTCTTTTAAGGGTTCCATTAATGTTGAATTTGCATACAAAAACTCCCGTTTAAGCTTTACATACATCGCGTTAAGTTCGCTCTCTATAAATGGTCACCATGCCTTACCGTCTCGATATAGGAAAATCATAAGTCTTTACAGTTCAAACAATTTAGGTAGGACTTTTCCACATCGAAAGAAATCGAATAATTATTTAACTTTGATATTTTGTTTAGTAAATTATTTTGTTTTTTTTAATTCACTAATATTTCTTTTAACTATTCCAGGTAAACTTGACATTATTGTATTAGGATATGATTCACGACTAGTCGAATATCGGGATTCGAACCCACGACCGCTAGATCGGCAGTCCGTACCCCAAACCATTAGGCTATTGGCGTTTGAAATTACTTTCCGGGTTTTTACAAGTTTTTTGACACTGGCAACTAATAATATTGACATCTTTGAAGTGAAGTGGTGATGTTTTGTTTTAGGAATAACCAATTTCATCACAAATTTTGCGAAGAATAAGCCGACTTTTTCAGTCGACTGCCTAAATCGATACCTGGGATCTACCCAAAATATTTTTCGATTGGCGATATCGCTGATGGAATCGACAAAAATTTATGAAACTGACATTGACGTTCGATATCTCACACGTGACAATTACATGATTTTATCGAATGTCAATGTCAGTTTCATACTTTTTTGTCGATTCCATCAGCGACATCGCCGATCGAAAAGTATGTTGGGTAAGCCCACTGTATAAAAAACCTTTTTAGAATTTCATACTCTATCCTGATGTTCGAACAATTTTTATGGCAAATTCACCGGGCAATTTTAATATTCCGTGCTACAACTATGCAATAAAAGCATCTAAAGAAAATGTTACCGACCCCGACGGAACTAATGAACTAAAGGAGCTAGTCTTTACACGCATATTATACGTTCAAGCGATTATAGATCTAATATCCTAGATAATCGATAGTGTTTCGCTTTAAATTTGCGTGAAGAGCTTTTTACGATGAATCAACCGTTTTTCACTTCTAGGTTTTTAGTTACGTGATATTTGAATTTTTATCTAAATAACGCGATTTTTGTTTTTAATTCGTTACAGTCGGTTGGAATATTCTCTTTGATGTCAGGTGCAATATTATATACATTTTTTTTAGACTAGCTACGTCGATAGCTGATCTAAACTAATAATGGGCTAACTCAATATTGGTACCAAATATGATTTTGATTAGATTTTATGAGAGAAATATAAAAATGGATCGATTGATTTTTAAAAAGATATGGGGGTTATCCAAAGTACTCTTCGATTGGCGATATCGGCAGTGGCATCGATAAAAATTAATAAAACTGACAATGACAATCGAAAAGTCATGTGATTGTTACGTCTGATATATCAAACGTCAATGTCAGTTCCACACAGTTTTGACGATCGCTATCGAATCGCTTTGAAGCGCATTTACTTTGGGTTACATCCCAGGGTTTTCGTTTAGTATTCAGTGGGCTTACCCAACATGCTTTTCGATCGGCGATTTCGCTGATGGAATCGACAAATTTGTATGAAACTGACATTGACGTTCGATATCTCACACGTGACAATCACGTGATTTTATCGAATGTCAATGTCAGTTTCATACGGTTTTTGTCGATTCCATCATCGACATCGTAGATCGAAAAGCATGTTGGGTAAGCCCACTGGTTGGTAAATTTATATTGAAAAAAGTCAATTAAAAATTGTCACATAAATATTACATAGATAAACAAATTTGGACCGTTTTCTTTGTTTCCATCTACCATAAAAACATACAAGATGTTTTCTTTTATTTTTTTATTTAAACTAAGCTTCTTGGACATTACTAAATGATTAATTTACGTCTACCAATATTTAATAGATACAGTCAAACCTCTATAACCGAGAGTCATTCTCTGGTCCCGAAGAGCTACGTCCAAACTCGGATTAGAGAGAAACCTCTATAAGCGATATAAATATCGCGCTCCCTTGGCCTCTCGCGTATCCATTCTTCTGTATTTATTACATAAGCAGTCTACCAAGGTTACCTACGCGTGGGCAAACGAAAACATTTTTTTTATATGAAAACATCATTGTGGATTAAATTACTATACTGATCCGACCGTAAATAAGGATTAGGGATAACATGTTTTAAATAATCTATCCACGTTCGGTTTGAGATAAGAACTAAAAAAAAAACAGGGCGTATTACGAAAACCAAGAAAGTGTTCGTTGATGTACTTTACAGACAGTATGTGTGATGTACAAATCTAATGTAAAATTTTTGTAGACAATATTGCGAATAATTTCCCCCAGTTTTTCGTGATAGGCACTCTGTTGTTTTTTACTTGACTGTAATGAATTCTCGTTTTTGATATGAATTATTGTATATTTCCGCAATATATCTGACTATATACATAATAAAAGAGGCCAAGAATTTTAAAGTTACAAAACTAGTTTTCATAATGAAAAATATTTTAAGATTTCATTTTAACAAAAAAAAAGCATTCGTGTCACGATTAATGCTATTATTTTGATAAAGAGATTGTCCTGGGGGATTATCCAAAGCATCTTTCTATTGGAGATATCGCTGATGGAATCGACAAAAATGTATAGAACTGACATTGACGTTCGATAAGTCATGTGCTCGTCACGTGTGAGATATCGAACGTCATTGTCAGGTCCATACATTTTGATGTTCGCTATCGAATCGCTTTGTAGCGCACGTACTGTGGATAGCCCCCTGTCTGCCCCCTGTCACAAAGAAAATTATCTTAGAAAAGCGGATTTAGATTACTTCTCGTCTTCCGCGAATTATTGTTCATTTTTTACAAAACATTGTCTTGAGGTGCTCTTTATTTATTTGATAAACAGTTACAAATATTAATTTCGATGTACACATTTACCTAACCTTGTACTTGTACCCTTCAAAGATTCTGAGTATAGCGGTAATAATTTTGGAGATACTGTAAACAAAGCAACAATCTTAAAAATAAAATATTAAACACTAGCTGTTGTGCGCGACTTCGTCCACGTGTAGTGAAATAATATATATAGCGTATATTACTCGGGGATAATGTAGCTTTCGATTGGTGGAAGAATTTTTGAAATCGGCCCAGTAGTTTTTAAGTTATTTCAATACATACAAAAATACAAAGCTTCTCTCTTTATAATATTAAGTATAGATACTATATTAAGTTTACTTAAATAAGTAAACAAAAATGGTTAGACTATCCTTTTTAGTAGTCAAGCTGCTTTCCAAAATAGTCACTTTGTTCATATCTGACTTCAATACATACTACTCGTAGTTTTATTACAATCTAGTAATTGCAAGAACTTGCATGTCATTAACTAGTTTTTGTCCTTCTACAACTCCCTAGAGACGTCCTAGTTTGGTATATAATAAGTTCGTCCGAGCTCGGTGTTGCCATAAAAACAAAATTACACGCTCCCTTAATTATGGGGTATTTTAAGTGACGATGAAAACTGTGTGAATTGTATTGTTTATACTATACAGTGTAATACACGTTTAAGCCTTGTTCACACCAAGATAGTATTTGAGTCGAGTTGCAAGACTCGTTTAAACCTAAACCTTCGCACTAGTGTAGTAATTTAGTAACTGAACGTGTCCGAACAGCAACATTTTAGTAGAATAGATTAGTTAATCCTTTGTTCAGATACTTGCTAGTTGCTACTCGACTAAAATACTATCCGAGTGTGCACAAGGCTTTACGTCTAGTAGTGCCATACTTTTTATTGAATAACTTTAATATGGTACTAACAAGGTTGCATTTTATAGACAGAAAAATAAACAAAAGAGAATAAGACCTAGATAATAAATGTGTAAGCGTGGGTTTTTACTGGCTAAAATTTCTTATTAAACGTGCTGTCTATTGTATGGAAATTTTATTTTGTGGCTCTATCTGAAATACCTTAAGGTAAGGTAAGCTTCGACCCATGATGGGCTCCATTTTCCGTAACTCCATGACTAACTACTACATACTACTTGTACTATACTACAACTACATGACTACTAACGCGTATTTTGCGTGAATACACATATCTTTGAACTTCTTCGCCGATATGTGCAGGTTGCATTACGGTATTTTCCTTCACCGTAAGAGCGTCGGGTAAATATGTACAGTCAGCTTCAATAGTATCGTACCATCTAAAGTGCCCAAAAATATAGGAACACCGAAAGTCATCAAAAATATCGGTACAACCAAAGCTTTCAATTTAATCGAAGCACCCACACTGCCCAAAAACATCGCAACATTCATAGCGCCAAATATATGAGAGCAGCCAAAGAGCCATAATTATAGCAACAGTCACAACGCCAATGGTATCGAAGCATTCAAAGTGGTCAAAAATATCGGAACATTAAATGAAATTGAACTCTATTACTATACGTTTGAGATACAATTTAGAATAGCCTGCTTACGTTAAAGAAACATACGTCAAAATCATTTGAAGCTTTGATTAGAAATATTTCTCTACTATCTATTGTGACCATAGAATTTTGTATATCTAGAAGTAACACTCCATAAAAGTTTTATAGCAAAAAACATGCCCATTTGCAAATATCAAAAGTGCAGATCTTTGCAAGTATCATGTACATTTTTCCCAAGTTTGAGAAAATATAGTGTAATCACAATAAAAAAACTCCAATTCTTTTTTTTTTTCTTATTTTTAGGATTTTTAATTTTGTGATACGCTCGTTACTTCCTGACCAGATATTAATTAATGTAATTACCAAAGATTGTATTATTATATTAATATATTATTTGATTTGTGAAAAATGTTATTTAATGAAAATTAAAAAAGAAGTACTTATTATTAATAATCTTATAATAATCTTCATTTCTTTGTGGAGGAGCATCCCCATATATTTTACTTAAAATAAACCAATACAATATGAAGTTACGGTTTGAATTTCAATAAAAAGCTAGCCGTACCATATACGTTAAAAGGAAATTCCCAAACTTTAAATGAGATTGCCATTTTGGAAAACAATCTAAATTATTCTAAATTGTTATTTTTTTGATCCATTAATCTCCAAAATTTTTTCTCAAAAAAAATCAATTGATATACTTATATCGTGATTTATATCATGATATATATTCGCTGATATATATCGGCGAACTGCCTATAGCCACACTGTAAAATATTATCTCTTTGAAATAAACAGTGGTTTCAAATGTTACTCTGAATATCCTGATATAATTCACCATTCGTCTCAAATATATTGAAATGGAATATCACATTCCATTAAAATAAACGGAGTTAAGGAGCGCATCCCCAGTTCTAAAACATAAGAGTGGCCACTGATTACAAGCCAAGAAAACGTCAGTACAGTAATACTTCGATAACAAAATAAAAAAAAAACTAGTAGGGATCGAACCGGCATAATTTACTTACGTATTGCTGCGAAACACGTAGTAAAACCAATACGCCAAACTGGCCTACACTGTGACAAACTAAAATTTGTAATCACTTGTTCGATATCTGTCATCGGCCATATAAAAGTCATAATAAATAGTAGAGAAATATTTCTAATCAAAGTTTCAAATTATTTTGACGTATGTTTCTTTGACGTAAGCAGGCTATTTTAAAGTGTATCTCAAATGTATAGTGATAGAGTTCAATTTCATTTAATGTTCCGATATTTTTGACCACTTTGAATGCTTCGATACCATTGGCGTTGTGACAGTTGCTATAATTATGGCTCTTTGGCTGCTCTCATATATTTGGCGCTATGAATGTTGCGATGTTTTTGGGCAGTGTGGGTGCTTCGATTAAATTGAAAGCTTTGGTTGTACCGATATTTTTGATGACTTTCGGTGTTCCTATATTTTTGGGCACTTTAGATGGTACGATACTATTGAAGCTGACTGTACATTTGAAAATCGAAAAACACATTGGTACATGGCGGGATTCGAGCTCGGGGCCTGCAGTTTACAAGTCAAGAGCTAAACCCCTGAGCTACTGCTCAGAAATTGCTTAAACCACTATAATGGCCGATTACTGAAACGAATCTCAAAATTTAGTGCCGCCTACAATCGAACATACGGCAAAGTGTGGAATTATGGGTGTAAAAGTTTGATTTAAGCCGCTGTTACATATTTAAATGAAGTTTCAGAATATCACTATAAGTTCTTGAACGTTTCTTAACGACGATTGTTAGAGTGGGTATCCACTAGCATCCAACATACTTACAAAAATATGTCTATTTTATATTAAGACTAGCTTTGTGCGAGACTTCATCCGCGTGGGATTAAATAATATAGTCTATGTTACTCGGGGACAATGTAGCTTTCTAATGGTGAAAGAATTTTTGAAATCGGCTCAGTAGTTCTTGAGTTATATCAATACGTACAAAAGTACAAAAAAACAAAGTTTCTCCCTTTATAATATTAGTATAGAAGATTAATGACATACATAAATGCGAGAGTTTCGTCAGCAAAAGCCCACATTAATGCTCAGTTTGTTTCTTTTTTCGTTAAGAAATTATAATTTTCAGTTATTAACCTTTTTAAAACTAAACATTATCACGCAATACTGTTGTAATCATAATTTAAAAATAAGGGGTTGAAAAATTATTCACTTAATGTCATTTATTGTTGTGATTTATTTCCATCATATGTTTAAACTCATAAAACTTCATAAAAGTAACTATTTGTTATTTTAATCTTTACTTCATTAATATAGTGGTATTTTTAATTAATAATATTATTCAAATTGACTCATACAAATATAAAAATTGTTATAGCATTCGAAACATAATTTTGTTCTTTGAATTGCTTATTTCATACAAAACAACATAACTCACGCTCGTTACCTAAAGGGGTAGGCAGAGACAACGGGCCTCCAATTGGCACGATCCTGACACACCTCTCTCGTTTCTACATTTATACATCTACGCATGCATACACGACAGTTAAGCGTCATTTTAATACCGGCCTTCTGGAGTAATTCCTCAATTTGACCGGTATAAGTCCTCCCCTGGCGACCCAGTCCAAATGTCCAAAACTATACATAAAATAATATTAGGATTGGGTGGAATATTGATTTCATTAACTTATAATATGAAAAATGGTTTCTTTAAAATGTTTACGTAATATCGAATTTGTTTCAGAAAAACAAACTCCCATTTTCAACAACCCGCCTTGTGATTGATCTTCCCAAACAATATCGACTTTTGTTTTATTATAGTCCTAATGCAAACGGATTAGTATGTACAATCGCGGACGAAACTGTTATCTATTGTTTTTTTTTTAATTTATGGAATATGGCGGAGATATTTTTTCACACATTATACATACACTAATTATCATACTTTATAAAATAAAACTTCTTTTATTCAAAATGATTAAGAAAAAAAAACTTGCTACCCTAGTTTTCAAAAGCAAAGTATGACAAATCTTGAACGATACATTGTTGAGGTGTGAACTATAGGTAATAACTATTTAAGCACAGTTAGATTGTAAAATTACATTACTAAATATAGTAATGTATTTAATCATAAGCGCATAAAAATAAAATAAAAATCCTTCAACGGAAGTCCATCGCTGCAAGCCAAACAATACATTAACAAGAATCACTTACTGAGGTAATTAAGCGTGAACCAATAGTGGTCTTTTAAGCCGAGCGTCCACCGCAAAAGAGTAAAGAGCGAGAGCTGGGCGGCCCCGTTTTCCACTTTCATACTAAACTGTATACTTTTGTCCGCATCAAAAAAAGAGAAATGAGATGTATCAAAAAGATCCGAAATGTTCTAGAGAGCCGAGCAGTGTCCGAGCTGTCAAATGAGACGGCTTTGTTATGCCGTTGGGCTCGCTTAGCTCAGCTGTTTGTTGGTGGGGACGCAAGCACATATTAGGCCGCTCATTACTCTTTTGCGTTGGGCGCACAGCTTTATCATTTCCGTAATACCGGTGGTCGGAGCGCTAATAGATGTTTTATGTGCGCCGTGCAAACTCATTACCTCATAAAGTTATGACTTCGGCGAAAACACTTAATGTATGTATATTAGGAGATGTACGACGATGAGTATATTTGTGTGTATTGCTTTGCCTAACTTCAGGTTATTAATTTATATACATATTGCAGACAGATTATTAGATTATGAGATATTATGCTCACGAACATCTAGCCACGTCAAAGTAATCTATAAAATAAAAAGTTATGAATGCTTTTATATTTGTTTCTAAGTAACACCATTGCTAGAATATGTTTGAATTAATTTTAAAAATATTTACACTTAATAAAATAAAATAAAAAAACTAAATAAACTTTTCTCATCCACTGTACACATACGCCGTCTTCAGCAACTTGTATGATTGATTGTGACGGAAGACCAAACTTGGTCCGTTAACTGACGGACATATTTATACACTTTTCCATCGCACTGTACCCGAGCGGTCGGTGTCGTTGTGTTTTCCTTTCTCGAATCAATTTTAATGGCATCACGAGGAATTCAGATCGCCTCGGCTCAGGTGGTATTTAGAGGGAGGTTGGGGAGAAAACGGGTGGTCCAATATCGCATCTGTCCAATCATTCTTATCTATTATGATTAAAAATATAACTCACCAATGATCCCTTGCGAATTAAAATGAGAAAAGCAAAAAGCTTGTAGAAAAGTTGAAAATTTGTTTTGACATAGTTGATCATGATGTCCTCCTTGACGTGTACGTCCATGACGAACCTTGGTGCTATCTTCACGAGTGCCATCGGAGATCACTAGCAAATCCGTATTTAGTTTTAAAAGTACGGTTACACATAGTTACACATGACTTGTGTAAGTAATAATGTGAATGAAGCAATCACCTCTATAACTATCACTGAGTACCCAACCTCTCCGTCAATGTATTTACAAATACCCCAATAAAAATAAAATACAATAATACAGTCGAACCTAGGAAGAGTCCAAGGGACAACGATATTTATATCACTTATAGAGGTTGTCCGGTATGAAGCTTGTCCGTCGGGACCAGAGAATAATTCTCGCTTATCCAGGTATGACTGTATTTATATGCCCCTCTATGTTACGGACACATCTATATAGGTAAATATAAAAGAGTAAACGGAAATCTTAAAATCAACGCATAGAAAAAACTACTGGGTGTAGAGACTTGAAATTTTGCATATTGGGTTCTATTACTACGTAGAAGTGCACTGAGAAAGAATTTTGCATTTTAATTCAAATTTATTTTATCTATGTTCCACGTGGACGAAGTCGCAGACGACCGCTAGTTACACATAAAAAATAAAATCAAGAAGGTAGGAAATAAATACTAATTGTAGTTTATATTATTTGTATAATATTCAATATAACATTATTAAAACAGACTCTACAGCGTTTGAAAAGTTTAAGTATTATATCGTATTATTGATGTTAGAAAAATGTTTTAGTTAGAAAGTTGGCAACAAGTACTTACTTCAAGTTTTTTATTATGCTATTATAAATCTATCAGTACTTGAACAACTTATTTTATAACTTAAGCTACTGTAACGTGTTAGAAATTATTCTGATATAAGTTAATACTTTAATATAATGTGTATTGTTGAATTACTTTTATATCCAAGTTATTTTTTTTATTATTAATCATATTTCATACTAGGTGTTGTGCACGACTTCGTCCGCATGGAATTAAACAATTTAGCATATGTTACTCGAGGATAATGTAGCTTTCTAATGGTAAATTTTTTTTTGAAATCGGCCCAGTAGTTCTTGAGTTATTTCAATACATACAAACATACATAGTTTCTCTCTTTATAATATTAAGTAGTAAGTATAGATTATAAAGAACGTCATTCAAAGTAAAAAGAAGCTTTGTTAATTATCCTTATAAAAAATGCAAGAAATTAAAAAAGTGGAAGTTTTTTCTACAAATAATATGCTCACTTCATTTTACACCCGCCTCTACAATACTCGTATGTATGACTTTCAAACATATGTAATTTGTTTCTAATACCAAGATTAAAACCCTTCTTCCAATAATCTAGAAACCGCACCACTAATTCGCTTCTGCTACTAGTCTAGGCTCCGCCAGAGAAAAGTATAGAATATAGATCCATTGCTCTTTGACTTAGAAGTCATAGTGCTGGTCGAGTTAGTGGAAACTGGGACTATATAAGTATTAGGTAGTCGCGTGTGCAGTAGCAGTATCGGCAAGTGGGTCGCTCGTTGCCGACCACATCGACATGTTAATATCCTAACACCACGCGTTCACCTAAGACCATTTCAAATTGTTTTTTGACATTGTTTTATAATGATCGCTGACGAAATAGGGTTCCTTTGAATAGAAGTTTATTCAAGTAAACGAAAGACTGTCTTACCACTTTATTGCGACAGACAAGCAAAAGAGTATTTAAAGGGTCATTTCCTGAAACATCGTGATGCAACCTGCACATATCGGCGAAGAAATTCAAAGATATGTGTGAAGTCGACCAACCCGCACTGGGCCAGCGTGGTTGACTATGGCCTAGCTCTTAGGATAGGTTCCGAGCCTCTCGGTGGGGACGTATACTGAGCTGGTGATGTTGATAATGAGAATACTGCTACATTATCGATTTATTCAGACTGCAGTATCCATGATGTTAGACACTTAGTATAAGCCAAGATTCACCATGTTTTAGCTTCTTAACAACTTTAAACGTGAAAAAATATACGGAACCATCATTTCCTTAAGGACAGTGTTAACCAATTTGCCATTATACATTTTTATGCATGTTATTTGTATAATTTTACGACTACGTCTAGACTTTTTGGTCATGGGTTATGACTGTATATTAGCGAAAGACAGGAAAGCGTACGTAGTAACGATACCACGTGCTGTTTTTATTTATTTGAACATTTTTATTATTAAAAGCTATGCTAGAGACTTTGGACGTCAAGTAAAATATGAAGTTTACTTATTTATTAAATTTATGAATAGGAAATACGTGATATTCGACTTTTTAAGAAGCGTTAGACAATTTCGTTACACGACAGAGACGAAAGATTGTAAAGTAAGTAGAGCAAAAGAGATGCATGAATACTGGAAACATAACCCCAAAGACATTTTCTAAAGAGAAGAAAAATGTTAGGTCTATGTAAGAGTAGTTCTTAGTTGTTTTTTGTAATTCTTATTTCAATTACGTTTGATGTCTTAAAACTTGATGTTCCCGTGTTGTACGAACGTATTTCCATTTAAAAGCTAAGCTACTTATAGTTCTCTACGTAGCAGTCTCTTTGAAATCTCACCTTTTATATTTATTCGAGTATATTATTCAATACACGTCCTTTTGAATATTCGATTTGATGTATTTATTGCGAAGTATCTGAGGGCGTCACCGCAGGATCAATGCTTTCAACGAAATGCAAATAATTTCATTGCGAGAATGCAATGAAAAATATTTTTGCAAGCCGTCTGCGGTGTTATTAGTTCAATTAATTTTATGAATTATTTGTTGCGGTAACTGTTCATAAAGAATGATGTGGAGACGAAGTGTTGTCATATTTGTTAAACTGGTAAACGGTGAGATACGGGGTCTAAAAGACCTCGTACGCGTATCAATAACAGTGCGGCTAAAAAGGTATAACATCGTACGGGTCGATAACGCCTCGTACCGAGGCAATGAGGAACTGGTAAAATCGTTAACCGTGAACAGTAATTATTTAGTATTTTGATTAAAAAAAATATATAAAATAAATTATCATTGCTTGTAAAGTTTAAAAATTATTGGAGTTGAAATCGATAAGTTTTATGTGGACCACCTCTTTAAGTATAGACGAAAATTAAGTGACGTTTTAAGTAGTAAGTACGGCATTACCAAAAAGCGTTGCAGTTTTATCATTAAGTATGCTAGAAATACTTAAGTTGTCGAAAGTTTTGACGTCTTTTTGTAAGCTTAAGTACGATTAAGGAAAGTAGGAAATGAGCTTACTAAAGTTTTTGTAATTTCTATGAATAATTTTCACGACTCAGTTTGCTGACGAGATGGAAGATAAATGTATGTATTAATTATAGTTTTCACTGTCAAGATATTTTAAATCTAATAACGACTCTATAGTTCTTCTGTTCGTGTTTGTATGAAACTCGTTTCCACTTAATTACATATGAATTTGGCAGCCGCGGGCGAGGTGCCTTCTCACTCCGATTGATTTCATTTAAACATTTTGTTTGGGACACAACGCTTATGGTTAATATAAAGTATATTGTGTTTCGACTATTATACCTGTATTATACATATTCTCATCCCTTTCATTGTCTTAAATAAAATAGAGACAACAATATGTAATACAAGCGTCCTGTCTACAGTTTTATTGATAGCTGTTGTTGACTTCGTCCGCGTGGAATTTAAATTATACAATAGTTTATGTTACTCGGGAATAATGTAGCTTTCTAATGGTGAAAGAATTTTTCAAATCGGCCCAGCAGTTTTTGTGTTATTTCATTATATATGACAATACAAATCTTTCCCTCTTTATAATATAGTATAGCTTAATTTTATTTACTTTTATTTTTATTTCTTCAGCTATTTTTATATAGTTTCATTTAGCAAATATTCACAAAATTGTTTATTTGAGGTCGATTTATAAATTCGTAGCATTAATCATTTTCCTCTACGGAAGTTACTGTTATCTACAAAATGTTAAAACAATGTTTCCAATATCCTTTAAAATACAAAATTCAAAGGTTTCATCGGATAATTTATGTTTTATGGAACCAAAAACAGTTAAATATATATTTTTTTATATAGTTTTTGGACACAATATATTTTGTTCGGTGAAATTGTGTTACTACTTTGTACAATTTATTAAAAAGATAAAAACACGATAACTGAGATAATTTAGGATAACAACAAAATAACAGTAAAATAACAAGAGTATTAAAAATTAAAGAAATAGAATCAACGTTAATATGAAACAACATAATCATAAAATGTATGGAAGAAATAAAAGCAGTATAATAAATTCCACGAAATTAAAAAAAAACAAAAGATGAAGTCATTGAGGCATATTAACTGATTTATTAGCATTTAGCATTTAAAAACAAAAGGGAACTAATCATTCATAGAAATAAAAATCTAAAATCCAACTCAGAACAAAGAATAGAGATTTGCTTGAAGAATTTTCTTATAATTCCCATAAACATTTCTATACCTTTGTTCTATTGTGAAAAACTAAATCAGAAATCGATTCACAAGCTTAGTTTATGTTAAGTTCGGTTTATTTATTTGTTAACAGAGATTTGCTCTTAGCAAGCGTGTTCGCAACGAGTAGAGATTTTTGTTTTTTTGTGTCTGTTGCGAATCGATTACTAGTATCAATTGTTTCGTAGGACATATACTTGTAAACCATCTATTAATGTTGTTAACTACATCCCTTGTTTATGTTACCCTGGTACTTCGCCAGAGAAACAACTTGCATTGAGACTTGTGTGTGGGATGTGGATATGTCGGAGGAGGGGACGTAAAGACAGAGGAATTATCCTCTTGCTGTGCGTCTCCTCCTCCGTAGAATAAGGGTAGGCAACGCATCTGCAATTGCAGATGTCTATGGGCAGCGGTCGCTCCGATATTTCAGCGAATCCAAGTGGCCGCTTGCTCGTTTGCCACTTTGTGATACCTAAAAATAGGAAGTTCTTAATTCGTGTGTGGTTATTTTTGTTAAGTTTTATGTAAATTCAAGAGGTAAAATGTGTAAAATCGAACTGTAAAGTTAAAACTAAGCGTCTGTAGCCGGCTTAAAGTAGCTAGTTTAATTATTTAATCGCAAAGAACATCGATTACGCTTTTAAAATACGCTTTGAAATTTCCCAAAACAACAATATCGGAGGGAGAATTTACGCCACCTTCGAACTGGCAACCTACGAAAATTGCTCGGTGACTCGGCCAAACTGCGGGCGAATAATTAAATATTTTCATAACACGGCAACACTGGGCGCTACGCTCATAAATCACAGACCCATGCGCGTTTCCATTATAATAATCCGACAAAATGATTTTTCTCTAGCATAATTTTTAATTCATAATTGCCAGAATAAAAACTTTTATATGTCCTAATGGTGAAAAAAATTTAAGAATCCCTGCAGTAGTTTTTAAGTTATTTCAATACCTACAAAACTAAAAACCTTTCCCTATTTATAATTTTAGTATTGATGGCAAAATACATTTTTGAAGCAATTTGAATTAACTATATTAATAACTAGCTGTTGCTCGCAACTTCGTCCGCGCGGAATTAAAAATTATAACCTATGTTACTTGAAAATAATGTATCCTTCTAACGGTGAAGTAATTTTTAAATTCGGCCCAATAGTTTTCTAGTTATTTCAATTCATATCAAAAAACAAATCTTTCCTGTTGTAATACAGTCGCTTATAGAGGTTTCTCTCTAATCCGAGTTTCTCGCATGTGGAGGTAGCTCGTCGGAACCAAAGAATGACTCTCGCTTATAGAGGTTTGACTGTAATTAATAAGTGTAACTCTCCTTAAGAAAGAAAGACCTTACAATTACTATATACAACGTATCCCAAAATTCAACGATAAGCCAGTGCCAGTACATCATCAGATCGGTAACTACATAGGGAAAATTAATAAAAAAAACTAACTGTTTTAGTTTAATAGTTATGTTAACTAATTTGAATTTAATTGTACTTTGATACCCCAACCATTACGATTACCCACTGTGTCTACAACTATAAACAAATTAAAAATAATAATAAATATTTAATCGTTGACAATGTATAATGGAAACGCGCACTTTCATAAGGGGTAAATTCATATTACTAGGGACAAGTTTACTTGTAGCGGAGCCTGTACAATGTGGAAGGAAACAATAGCACGCGTACAGCGATAATGTCTCCCACTTCTCTTATAATTACTGTGTCATTTCTTAAACGCGTTAATTATTAATTTAATAAGAGGCACCAACATGTTAGTAATTAATTCTATTTTTTGTTCTATTATTATAAAAAGCTACTTCATAATGTTTAATTTTTAAACTAAAAAAATCATCATCATACATTTTAAGAGCCTAATAATTTTAATCAAAGATATAATGTTTGACGTATAAGCAGGCTACAGACGCGTAGTTTTACCAGCACAGTTTTAACTGTACAGTTCGACTGCGCAGTTAAAATTGAAACGTGTACGTCAATTTTTAACCGACTTCCAACAGAAGGAGGTTATCAAGTCAATGAGTTTTTAATAGTATATGTGGTGTACTGATTTCCGACTTGTTTATCGGATGTCTTTGATGACGGACGACGCTGTACAGTTAAAACTGAACGTTTCTAGCCGACTTTATATTTATATAGTAGTACGTTAACTATAATAACTATAGGAAAGTGATAAAATAATAAGCCTACCCCTCCACCAGATGGGATTAGCGGTAGGGAGAGAGAGAGTTAACTATAAGAACTATATAGTAAAACTCAATGTTTTAGTCCTTACCTAATCGCACTTTAAGAATATTGAAATAAACGAGTACTTTCATTGTTTTAAAACGATCCAAGACAAAATGTTAAGAGAGCTTACGTCGTGATTGTTAAGTAGAGCAATTTGCTAAAGTTATCGCTAAAGATTCCAGACCACTAGTCGTTAACTAACTAAAGTGTTTAAGCTCCAAGAATATTCAAGTGTTTTAATTATAATATAACTAAATGGCTTAACTAAAAACGGTTAAGCCAAATAGCCTGTGTTTAACTATTGTAAGTAATTTTTAATCATTACCAACTGGGACTTCTTAATTGTATTGTCTTCGAGGTTATATTGTTACTAATGATCTGTTTAGACCCAAAACTTGAGTCTTTAGTTATAGTTTTGGTAACTAATTTACTTTAAAAGTTTTAACCTAATTGGTAATAAATTCTTTAAACTATTTAAAAAGCCTTAAATAAATTTTCCAAGTTTCAACTACCAGGAAAAATAATGTAGTAAAAATCGGCTTCACGTTTACTTATTTACTAACGGACGAATTTTCAAAAGCCACTCAAACATTTAAGAGCGTCTTACATGTTAATTCCACGCTTAAACTCCAAATTCTACGGCGATCTCGGTTAATTTTGACACTACTGAGATTTTAAACCAAGCTTGAAGAGTGGCGCTTGAACTTTGACCGTACGTATTTTTAAAAAGTATGATTTGGATTGTATATACAGTCAAACTCGATAAACGAGAGTCATTCTATAGTCCCGAAGACCTACCTCAATAAGCGAGATGCACGGACTAGAGAGAAACCTCTATATGCGAGGCAAATATTGCGGTCCTATAGATTCAATTTAGTTGTTTCTACTTTTGCTTTTGCACTATAAACTATTTCTACCACAGTCCCCTTGAACTCATTTCACGCAAGACCTTTGAAGTGGCTCCCAAGGGGCTCCGACGTGAGCTATTCATTGTTTACTGCTGGTACGTTAATTGCATCTTAATGACTGCAATATTCAAACATGAATAGCAGGGACAAAAGAGCTTCGTGGTACAATAGCTGCCTATGTTGTTATGACTTGTTATATTACATCACAGCTTTAAACGTGGTTTTATTCAACTTTTATAGCTATCTATATTTCATAGACATATAATTAAACCGCGATAAGCGAGAAACGTCTATAAGCGAGAGCCATTCTCTTGTCCCGACGAGCTACCTCCATAATCGAGAATCTTGGATTAGAGAGAAACCTCTATAAGGGATACATGTTCGACTGTAGTAAATGGATGTCAAAGATGTAGTAATAAGTGGAAAGATAGATTATTTTTGTAGATGTTTAGGTAGAGAAAACATGGAACATAGGTAAGTACCAGGGCAGAACATTTTAAGTTATGTTTTACACAGCATCTTGAATAATAAGACCAAAATAAAACGCCCTATTCTATACAAATAAGGTCTACAAGATTAATGCGCGGCTTTTTCGAATTTAATTCAGAAATCGATAAGTATAATAGTAATCTATATTAAGTAATTAAAAATGTAATATATTTACACGACATAATATTTTTAAATTACTTTGTTCAAATTTTATTAATCTATTAATAACAAATAACGTTGTATTGCAACTGTTTAATAATCCAAATTAATAACTTGATTATACTTCGTTGATTTTAATTTAAAATTGCAAAATTTGTCAATCTATTTCGCTTCGGTGATTGCATTTAGGTACACTGGACATTGGCCGGCTTACGTAGCTTGGCTTACTCAATAGCTTGGAGCAGAATAATCAATTTCTATTAAGCTGTCTAAGAATAGCTTTATTAAGCTATAAGCTAATAGAATTTACATGTATACGATAGTGAAATATTATTATTGATAAAAAGTGTAGAAGGGAAAATGTCGTTTGTCATCCTTATACTTGGAGTTGTCATAGAACGACAAGTTACCTAACCAGGTGGTTATATATGAAACCAAATAATTATAGCTCAATAGCACTAGAACCTTTTCAGTAATTTTCTACGCTCACATCGTAGGACCATAGAGGTTTAACATATTTTCTAACAGTGCTAACCAATAGTAGTAGTATATACCTATGATGGACTCCATTTTTCCGCAACTCTACAACTAGTGCGTATTTTGCGTGACTCCACACATCACCTTTAAACCAATAGTAGCGCCCCACTCAGCCTAGCCATTCTTGTATGATTAAACCCTGGTAATCTGTCGGGACACCTCTTCTAGTTTTTATCTTGAGATATCTATACTAATATTATAAAGAGAGAAACTTTGTATTTTTGTATGTATTGAAATAACTCAAGAACTACTGGGCCGATTTCAAAAATATTTTCACCATTAGAAAGCTACATTATCTCCGAGTAACATAGACTATATCCACGCGGACAAAGCGCACAACAGCTACTTGTATGTAAGATATTGTAGTCTCTACCTTTTCAATAAAAATGTGAGACAATTTATGTTTGAAACGAATATATCAGTATGTCTTAAAAGGTTTACAATATCATAAAAATACATTAAACATATTACTTTTTGAGATGGTAATCTTTGTTAATACATATTTAAATTATATCTTCAACAAGTGTGAATAATTTAATTCAATCAGTTATCAGAAAGTTTATATAAAAAGTTTTTATGATATTTAAATTGTACACTGATTTGATATGTCCGTACAAGAGTCATCGCTCGCGAGTGAACGGAATATGAATGCGGACAAGCGTTAGCACTGTGCGATATGCCCTCAGCGCCATTGCTTAGGGCTGCCACTAGTTTAATTTTTGTTATAATACAAAGTGGCAAACGAGGAAGTGGCCACCACGATTCGCTGAAAAATCCCTGCCTATAGACATCTGAAATTGCAGATGCGTTGCCTACCCTTAATCTACAGAGGAGGAGACGCAAAACAAGACGATAATACCTCTTCCCATGCGTCCCTTCCCTATAAGGAAATGATAGCAAGATAAAGTGGACTAAAATTACTCGTCCGAGACCATATTCATCAGACGAAACACGGAATAGCTTCCATTTGACGCCTGTCTTCTGCGTGGGCTATAATTTCATATTCATATCATACTAATATTAAAAATGCGAAAGCTTGTATGGATGTTGTTTGGAGGTATCTTCCAAACTGCCCGACGGATCTCAAATTAATTTTGCACAGATGTAGAGTATAGTCTCGAAAAACACATAGACATATTAACATTTACTAAGTTTTTTTTAAACTCCGCGTTGACGAAGTCTCATTTGACAGTGGTGATTTTATGAGGTATTTAGTAGTCAGCTTATTACATTGTGTTTTCTTGATGTTAAAATATCTTCTCTTGCATTCTTTGTTTTCGACAGAAAGAGTCTTTACTAACTGTGTATATTACGTACTTTATATTTTTATATTTTGCGATAATCTTTGTATATTGACAGCCCTAGGTACCCCGCAGTCGCTACCCGTGTAGGGCGCATGTAGATGATCTTTTATTCTTATTTTCACGAATATAATATTTTTTTAAACTCTTTTTCGCATTCTTATCTGTTTCGGACGTCGGTTTTGTGCATAACATACAAAAACTGACTTTTCCCTTCATTCACATCGGATGAGAACCATCAAAACGGTTTACGAGTTTTTTATTAGATTTGATTTTATTACCCGACTAACTTGGAAGGGTTATATTGAATGTGCGTATGATTTTATATACTATGTCACCTTTAGAACGACTGAATATATTTTTAGGATTCGAGTTTAATCCGGTTCGTATTAACTCCTAGAATATCAGTGACACAGTCGGTCTAAGTTATTTATGACAAGCTGTTGCGTGCGACTTCGTCCCCGTGGAATGACATAATATAGCCTAAGTTACTCGGGGGTAATGTAGCTTTCTAACGGTGCAAGATTTTTTGAAATCGGCCCAGTAGTTCTTGATTTATTTCAAAACATACAAAAATTCAAAAATTCTGTCTTTATAATATTACTATAGATATAGATTAAAGAATAGACAATTAAACAATTTTAGACAATAGATTAAACTTAAAGGTTTGCCGTAAAGCGATTTCATACAATTTTTATAAAATAAAATATAGACTCCCAGCGAAGGCACTTACCCATTTTGGTTAGACATTGTCCGTGGGCGTCGAATTGATAATAATGTTGATAAATTCTCGTTTTGTCGTATTTTCTTATGGAAACAGTAATTGGTTAGTAAGTGCTAAATAAAGACGAAGCGCGAATAGCCTAATGATTTGAGATAGGGACTGTCGATCTAGCGGTCGTGGGTTCGAATCGCAATTTTCGACTATTATTGTAAACCATATCCTAGCACAAGTTTTTTTAAGCTTACTTGAAATGGTTAAATAAAATATTGTTTTAGAAAAAAAAACGTAACTTTTTTGTTCAAGAAATCGGCCTTACAAAGATGTCTACAATAGTCTCAGAATTAAAAAAAAAACTTTTATTTTTATATTCAATTAATTGTTTTCCTTTCAAAAAACATAAAATCTATAATTTTTAACAACAAAATTCCTCTATCTTGTACCATAGTTATTCAAATGAAAATTAATTAGTAAAGTTATCGTAGATTTGTAAATGAATAGCAAGAACTTGTATTTGAATAATAAAATGCTTATAAATATTTTGACAAATCAATAGAATTTGTTTTTTTTTAATAAATTTGCATATGCCAATATAAAACGTGATGGGACTACTATAATGATAATTTTAAGCGCCTAATAGATTTGTAATTGGCTAGTTAAAGATTTACTATAAAGCTATTTGTTAAATTAAAAAATAAAAATACCAACTAATTACCAGCTATTAACAATAATACATCTTTTAAAATCTATAATATCTAAAACTAAATTTTACCCGCGACTTCATCTACATGCAAAAGAAACTAAATAACTTATGTGTTTTCAGAGTTCTATATTTATGCTAAACAAGGTTTGTTAAGCGACATAATTATAGTCTGACCAGAAACATAAAAACCCTCTATGTATAGCGAAAATATATGGAACTACTTCTTTAGATAAATTAGAATGGTAAAGAAGCAGATTGAAGCTACCCCTGACCAGGGTTTTTATATTCTCCAGTACAACAGAACAAATGCAAAATGAATATGGTATTACAGCTCTTTTGCAGCACGCCTGTTACGAAGTACGTATGAATCCGGGCTTAAATGAGTGCTTATATTGTAAAAAATATAGTTCATTGTGTGTTGTAGAAGTATAACTAGGTCACCCTTTGTCCTTTAACAAGATAACGCGTGCACACGCATTCAGAGTTAAATGTAAAGAAGCTACTTTAATACCTATGTTCTGACCAACATAAAGGCTAGATTCAAACCAGCTTTCAAAACTACATCCATTATAAATTCGAGCTATTCAACCTATCCTTCTCATTTCAGAATTGTGAAGATCGCTCGCGCGTTTTATTATAATTTTTTTTTCGAATATATTCTTTTTTTAATTCCTTGCTTCAGTCAATGGCAGCCAACTCACTCATCCTTTCAAGTTTTCAAACCTCTACCTCTCAAAAAAGGCCTATTCGAGAGGTGTGTAAGGTTTGCTTTTATTTCCATTGTACGGACACTTTATTTTTCTCGGCGGCAAGTTGGATATTATTATTATTTAGTCGTCTTCGATGTATCCGCAAGGAACCCGTTTTCGAGGCGGCGTTTGGGCCGTGACCTTTAGTGATGTGACATATTGAATAACATAGCTATCGATATCGAATACATGTTTAAACGTACTCGTATATTTTTAAAACGAATTTGCGTCTATTATATTATTTGTTGTGAATCAATGTAATTTGAATAAAAACTTATTAAATATGTAAATACGAAAATATCTGATCAAATAACCTAAGCTTCTATGTAAAACACTATTTAGTGATACACGAGCTTTACCGATTTACAACAATTTATTTTAAATATAAATTTAATTTTAGTCACTCATTTCATAAATGAAGAATGAATGAACTTCATTAACTCATGAAGTTTCTCTCTTATATTTTTGTTATTGCTTAAATCCTTTTGAATTATTAATTTCATTAACTCTATTTGAAATTAAGATGTATAATAGATATCGATAAAAACACTTTTCACCATAAAACAAGCTCAACACTAAAACACGCGTCACTTTCGTGTTTCGTCTTTTACACCTTCCATGATGCACCTCGACTTGCTCTGTCTCCTTCGCTGGGGCATCTCTTTCACACTAACCGTTTTTCTACAACAAGCCATAACACTTGAACACTACGCTAAGATATTATACACCGTGCCGACACTCTATTGTACGTAAGGTGGTGTGTGTGTCACCTGCGAATCGTTTACTCCGCCAGTTTGTGATATATCCCAGTATGACAACCGTGAATTCATTCATTGAATGACATATACGATACGTTGGTAACAACAGTTGAAAATTACGAAATTTTGTAAACATTACAGAGGCTGTCATTTTCTACGCAGCCAAGTGCAACTACCAATGGAATGCCAGCTTTACGAAGTCTCGAAATAAAACGACAGGTTGTTAATAAATTCGTTCAACACAATTTTGTGAAACATAAACTGACATGTTACAAGATTTGCCGGTGACACGGGTATCGGGTAGACTCGGCTACCTTCGTTAATCACCGCGTTAAACCATGTTAAGGCTGTCAATGCCTATTAGACTAATAATATCGATATAAATGACCTTGTTACAGATTTCGGGTGTCGATATGTGTGGTCTGAGCCGTTTATTTATTTCTTATCTCTTATTTAAATGCTACTTACTAAACTAGTCGATGATAGGTCAATGACCATTTATTTTCTATTAATATGAGTATAGAAACTAACATAAATTATATATTGGAAATGAATAAGGAATAATAAATTCAATATTGTTTCTGTGAAAATCATATACAGTCAGACCTGGGTAAGACAGAAACCTCTTTAAGCGAGAGTCTTACTATGGTCCCGACGAGTTATCTCCATAGCGAGAAACCTCTCCAGCGGTCCTTTGGACTCTAGAGGAAAGGGAGATATTATAATAAACTGAACTTAATAAAGTAAATAAATAAACTTATTGGCATATATGCTAGTTGAGATAATAATACATAATTTTATACACTCATAAATTTTATGATCGTCGTTTTAATTTCTGCGTATAAAAAATATGATTATGACAAAATCAAATAGTGTGCACAACTATTAAACAATAATAAAAGCATGTAATTTTATGAATGAGTTATTATGCTAGCTGCCTCATACATTACAACATTCACGTATGAAATGTTCCATGCCTTAATAAGTTTGTACATGAAATATCTTTTTAAAAATAAGAACACTTATTTGTTGTGTGATCCAAGTCATTGAAAATAGCGATTAAGAAAGCAAATAATATTTATGAATGGGCATCTTTGTAACCAAGAAAATACCTCTATCGTTCTGATATTGTGTTTTTGTAGGTATGTTATTGCAGTTATATAAATAATAAGATTAAAACTTTATGAAATATACTGTTGGAAAATTACAATAGAATGAACATTTATTTGTTATCAATCACGCAAATGTAACTAAAGTCTTTCTATACCTAAATTAGTATGATATTTTTTTATTATCACTTTTTTCATTATTCTGGTAAAACGACAAAGAAAATAGTTGTTAATTAACATTATTAAAGATTGTATACATAGGTAATGCTACAAAAAATCTTTTAATGCATCATTTTCCTACGCTTCACTTGCACCACACGCAAAGATCGTCATAAGATAAACGCCAGCGTGTTTTTTTTCTTCGAAGAAATAAATCGCCAGCTCAAATCAATGCGAAGCTTTGGGCTCGACCTTGGGCAAATTAAAAAGATTCCTATTTAGATAATACGTGTATAAGAGGGCAGTGTATTGATCTTTAACTCTGTTGGCTCGCAACCTCAGAGCTTCTTATTTCGTTATTTGTACAAGATTAAAGTTCTTCGTCACTTACGAAGAAAGTACGATAGCATCGCAGTTTATTAAAAGGATTCCTTAGATCGTAGTCATTTTAAAACATTGCTGGAAGATTTTTAACGCCTTTTAAAATATTATTGTAGGTTTAACATAACTTGTAGAAAATTCAGCTAGAAGTTACTAATATTCTTGGGAAAGCTCAACCAAAACGAACTCAATGAGACATTTAATGCATAACAGAATGGTCACTGCATGGAACAGACTCCCAGAGAGTGCAGTGATAGCTCAATCAATCAACTCCTTAAAAATAAATTAGATAAATGAAATATCTCCAATCTTTTCAACACACGTATCAGCTAACCAGCTGCTAGTGTGTATGAAATAATAATAATAATTCTTGAACTTTTTAGTACCCATATAGAATACCATTTTAGAACTTTTTGGTTCAAAGAAATAAAGTGTTTGTTCAACTTAGACATTTTTACCATAAATGCAAACTTTAGTTACATCTGCTTTATAATCAGCCTTATGATTCACCATCATCATCATCAGCACTCTATACGTCCCCACTGAGGGGCTTGGAGCCTACTCTAAGGGGGTGATTAGGGCATAGTCAACTACACTGGCCCAGTGCAGGTTGGTGGACTTTACACATATCTCTGAATTTCTTCGCCGATATGTTACAGGTTGCATCACGAAGTTTTCCTCACCGTAAGAACGTCGAAAAACACATTAGTACATTCGGGATTTGAACTCGGAACCTGTAGATTACAAGTCAAGAGCTACCCCTAAGCCACCGACACTCTCTATAATGAATATTTCTACGAAATTACTTTTGTTTTTATTCAACTTTTGCTGAAATTTATTAATATAATAGACATTTATATGAAGTTTATAATTAATTTATTTGCGGTGTATATACTAAGAACTAGCACATTACCATATTTCATGGAATGAGTCAGAATGAACGTAACAGTTATGACCCAACCTTCCTAGTACACTCATAATAAAGGCAATCGTATGGGTTATCTAAATATTTTGACTGGTTGTTGAATCATCTTTATATTTTCCTAGATAATAAAACATTGTAATAACTACCGAGAAAAAAATAAAAAAGTGACCATCAAAATACCAGTTTCAAAAAAATACTGACACCGTATCAACGGTGATGAAAAATATGAATTTAGGTCATTGGTCCACGGTTAAATAATTTTGCATATTTTAATTTAAAAAGTTTTATTATTTTCTTTAATGACTATAAAGTTCGATAAGTCGCAAGAACAACACTAGTAGCAATATATTCTTTATCTATAATAGCCCATCGAAAACATTAAAAAAGACAGCACAATTAAAATCAGTTGTTAAAACGTTTAAGTATAATTTATGATTCTTTTAATTAAAGTTTAGTTAATTTGAATATGTACGATTTTTGTAATTAATTAGGCGTTTTGTGAAATAGTAAAAAACGTGCTTAAATATCAAGTCTTTTAAATTTTTATGTCTGTCACTATCAATATTATTCTATTGTCTTCTTTCTTCAACATAGATTAAAAGAATCAGATGAGACATGACATATGTCATACTGAAAGCAACTGTGACACATTTATACGAAATATGCGTAACGTGACAAAGACAGTGACATAGATCTTTGGTCCCTTTCTCCTTGGTCTCTATGCGATGTTGTTTGTTTGGGTCCAGAAGTAAGACCTAAAAAATTGTGACGTATCGTAAAGTATTGTGGCGCTCCAAGCGTATTTTCGGTGAACTAATTATTCATTCGTCCCAGGCATGAGACATGATGTTATTGGTTTAAAACTGTAAAGTGATGCACACACGACATACGTATGGTGTAAGACATTTTTGTCCCTCAACCGTATACGCTATAGCCATTTTTATGCCTTTCTATTTCAACGTTCAAATATAATGAGAGTGTTGACTTTGTTTTATACAAGTATTTCAACAGTGAAAACTCACAGTTAACATTTTAATTACATATGCATTCATCAAGTAAACTGTAAATAACTAAAGGTTGAACAAGAACATTTTTTAAACTCAAATCTACAGTTTAATTTAAATATCACTTGACAAGTCACAGTGTTTCATTGTTTAAAGAAACATTGTTCGAGTCCAACAAAGCTGTCAAACTACGAATATTTAACACATGCAAATAGATTTTTTTTTCTCTGTGGCGACAACCGATCGTATAGTGTGACAAAGTTATCTGGCCCGATGAGAGAGGCGTTCTTATTGCGGCTAGTTCTGTCAGAAAATATGATAGAACATGCTTAGGCGTAAGAAATGTCAAACAAGATTTCATGACATGGCAGCTAAAGTATGAGGTTCTTGTGACAATTGATGACATTGACAGGAGGGCCCTTAAGACCTGTTATACTATGTTTTTATTTTTATCCACCGAGCCACTTAATTTGGTAGCACTTTATTTATATAACACCATCCCAGGCGCCACACATCCGTGAATGATGTTGTTTTTCGCATAAAAACAATTTGATTTTTGGAGAACTTTTTGAGAAATGCCGCTAAAAGGGATATAGATTTTGTAAACAAATAGAAATGGCTGGCCTTTTGTCTGACAGACTAAATATTATCACACTAAAAAAAACATTCGGATGTTATGTAAATAGGAGTATTTGCCGTTTCTATTCTATCACTATCCCTGTGTTGGGATGGAATTTTAGATATTTCACGTTTATTTTCGTAGAAAAACTAAAAAGTTAATAGATTATTTAAAATGTTTCCAGTCGTTAGCTGTGTTTCGATTGCCTTGACTGTATTGACACTATTGTTGTCTCTATTTAATCAATAATAACAGTGGAAGAGCCCGCTTTAACATCTTCGCACGAATAATACGGCTCGCCCGGTGACTTACCACGACCACAAAGAAGACAGGCGTCAAATGGAAACATTGCGTGTTTTATCTAAAGAGTGTGGTGCCGGAGGCCTATTTTAGGCCATTTGGTAGGGGAGGGGACACATAGGTATAGGAATTATCTTGTTGCTGTGGGTATCCTCCGTTGATACAGGGTGAAACATCGTGTCGTGGACGTTAAATAGTGCCCACGACCCCGCCGTAATACGTGTGAGGGCCGTCAGGTTTTAGTGGGTATTACGGTCACCTTCTGTGGCCGGCGAGTCCCACACTCTCTACGCCATTGCACGCCCGGCGTAGAGGTGCCTAAATGCATTTCCTGACGTTTAAAAAAAAAAAAGTGAAACATCGTGATGCAACGCATCTGCAATTGCAGATGTCTATGGGCAACGGTCGCTTCGCTTTTTAGTGAATCAAGGTGGCCGCTTGCTCGTTTGCCACTTGATAATATAAATAAAAAAAACAAAGATAATGTGAGCGATGACTATATCAATACATTACATACAAAATTCACAATAAAACAGTCCATTACGTTGAACAAAAGAATCTAAAATTTAAAAACTTAAAATGTTACTTAATATAATTTCGATCAACACCAGTGGTGTGTTAAGCACTGCATAATTAAGTTGGTGTTAAGTCAAACAGCTGAATCAACTTGATATCCGTTCAACATTGATCGAGCCTTCATTACCGATTTCCGGCGACGGCCTTACCGGGAACTACTTGGGTGTCTCTTATCTCAACGCACTTATCACTTTACGGTTTGATTTTTTTTTATTTTATTGTCGATATGAAAACGTACAATAACTGAATTTGATAGCTTTTATTAGAATTATGCGAAGGCTTTACGCATCGATAGAATTTTAAATTTCAAAATCTACATCACTTGAGTCAAGTATGCCTAATCAATTTTGGAAATATTTGTATTTTTGTCACGAATAAACTCAAAACTACCGTATCGATTTCGAAAATTATTTTATCATTAGAGTGCTACATTATCTTTATGTAACAAAGACTTTTAATGGTATAAACTTAAGCGTTTAAGAACAAATATTTACCCATGCAATGTCAGGAGAATTCACTAGTCTATAAATGTCTCCAATTAATACACAACAAGTTTTAGTTATCTAGCGAAGAATTCAAAACTTTATAACCCTGATTCCCGCCTTTAAAGTTCATAGAATAAACTAAGCATAATCTACATGTAATATCAAATAAGAACCTTAAAAGGCCCGCTCCCTAGAACGATAGTAAATATTTTGCATTTACCACGAATTTAATATCTCCACATCTAAGTTATATCTTTTAGTTAAGTATAAACGCATGTTAACCGTAAATATTAAGAGGGATATAAATATATCAGAGATATCTTGTACGATGCGGATGGTAGAATATTGAATAATCCATAGTGAATGTGAAATTAGACGGGATTGAATATAAGAGGTACTGGTATAACTACGAGAATTGTAGTGATAGATGTTCAAATATTTTTAAAACTTTATTAGGTTATAAAGAGCGTCGGCAACTCAGGGGTTTAGCTCTTGACTTGTATTACAGGTCCCGAGTTCGAATCCCGCCATGTAAAATATGTTTTTCGATTTTCATATGTACATATTTACCCGACGATCTTAGGTGAAGGAAAACATCGTGATGCAACCTCCACATATAGACGAAGAAATTCAAAGATATGTGTATACACGCAAAATACGCGCTAGTCGTGGAGTTGCGGAAAATGGAGCCCATCATGGGTCGAAACCTCTAACCTTTAAGTTACAAAAAAATATAATATTATATTAATTAAAGCCGTGATTATCTTTTGTTAAGTTTAACATATAGTTGTAAGTTCTAAACTTTTAGTATCACTTTAATACTGTATTATTAGAACAAAGGAACAATGAACCTTCTTTACGAATGTATCATACAATAAATATTATTCAAGCCAAGTAAAATAGAACGCACTGTGTATAAATCTCACAATATGGCGATTAGCACATAATAAAATTTGGCGCCAAAAAGCCGGCAATATTTCCCAATGTCAATATTAACACGCTCATAAAAATTAATGTATTCAAAATTTGTTTTAAGCCTATGTCCTCAGAACACAATGAGTAATAAAATTACAATCAAGATTTATATCTAAATCTTGCGATTTATTATAATCAATGATTTATTTATTAAAATAACAAATAGCATCTCAAATGGTAATCGGCAACGTCGTTCGTTTACAGGTTATAGTGACTATTAGGTTATGTGTTAGGTTATATTTTGAATAAATGAATAAATAAAAATTGTACTTACCTTGTCAAACACAACGATGTCATGTTAACAACCGGACGGTGGTAGGTTTGCATGGAATAAGTATTATTGATATTTAAAATTTATTTGAAATAAATAAATAAATAAGACAAAATCGCGTAATAAAAAAAAAGTTCTAGATTTGTAGGTTAGGTTATAAGTGTCATGGTAGATCCCTAAAGCCGGCTACAGACGTTTAGTTTTTTAACTGTACAGTTAAAATTAACGTACACATGTCAATTTGAACTGCGCAGTCGAACTGAAAAGTCTTAGTTTTTCCTACACGTCAGTTTTAACTGCGCAGTCGAACTGTACAGTTAAAACTGAGTGTCTGTAGCCGGCTTTATATGGACCAAAATGTTAATAAAAATGTAATTTAGGCAGTTTTGTACATTTGAATTATTTAAAAGTGACAAATAAAATATATTTTTTTTTCAGCATATTATTATTCCTTTGTTACAAATATGAAAAATATAATAATATCGCTGCATTGACTATATTTGTCGCGGAACGCTATCGAATTTCACGTGAATTGATTGCGATCTTTCATACATTTTTAAACAACCTGCCAAAAAATTCACAATGATTGAAATACGAGGCATATTTCATTTTAATACATAGTAGCTTTTTCAATTTGACTTTATACAGACGTTGAAACGAGTCGATAAAACTGTGAAAAAAATGTTTAACTTACATCGTAGAAAGAGAAAGATATCGAACTGGCTATAGTGTATACGGTTGAGGGACAAAAAATGCCTTAGACTACGTCATACGTATGTTGTGAGTGCATCACTTTACGGTTTTAAACCTATAATATCATGTCTTAAGCCTTTGCCTGGGACGTAAGAAAAATTAGTTTACCGAAAATGTGCTCGGAGCGCCACAATACTATACGATACGTCACATTTGTTTGGGTCTCATTTCTGGACCCCAACAAACAAAATCGCATACAGAGAAAGGGACGAAAGATCTATGTCACTGTTTTCGTCACGTTACGTTATTTCGTATAAATGTTCCTCAGTCGGTGTCAGTATGACATATGTCATGTCTCATCTGGTTCTTTTAATCTATGATTTACACAAATCAAATGTGTATTTTTTATTAAATACTACCTGTTGCTCGCGACTTCGTATACTCGGAATTGAAAAATATAGCCTGTGTTACGCGGGGATAATGTAGCTTTCGGTGAAAGAATTTTTGAAATCGACCCAGTAGTTTTTGAGTTATTTCAATATATACAATAATACAAATAATCAAAAATACAAATCATTCTTCCTTATAATATTAGTATAGATTAAATAGGTAATATAGTCATTTATCTACACTATTATAGTGGAAAAAGGGATCTTTTTGTTTTCTTTTTAATTTACAAACTACTGATCGAATTCCAAAGGTATGTCTCTAAACATTCCTCCATCGTCTTAAAAAATACTTTTTATGTCTCTGTCTACCTTTAACAGAAAAAAAACAGCCGTTAATATATTCATTAATCTGCATTAAAACATGAACACAATACGATACATTAATTTTAAGCGACTTACTTTTAAAGTCGAGCGAATTTCACGTCAACATTTCAAAAGTTCATAAATCGATTTATTTTACAACGATGACAACCCATGCATACATGTTACGATATTCCATCTCACTTTAAAGCACGTAGTATGATAAGGACGGAGAAATATCGCCAAGTCGGACTTTAATTCATTTTGACATAGGTACGTGAGATAAGTGATAGCGGCCCAAAGCGTATATCTCAGGATTTAGTTTGTTTAAATCTGCTACTCGGCAATTACCGGCTCTTGTACTCGAAACAAAGAAATATTATCCTAAACGCGAAGGTAATAAAGTTCAGATTTAACAGCAAAATGATGTTTGACCGATGTATTCCAATCTAAATTTTGGGCGTTACCACAGTTCTGAAATATAAGCGATCATCATGAATGTAGTCTAAGAGGTAATTGTGACAGATTGTGTCTCAAAATTAAAGTGGCACGAGCTATATTTTAGACACGATTCTAAAAGGATAATAGGCTGATTTGCAAAAAATGTAGTCTGTCTCCATATTATAATTTTGAGAAAAAAAAATAGTAAAATAAAATCGGTCTCGCCCTAAAACTGGTAAATGCAATTTATATTTCAAAATCAAAACTGTCCTATTTTTTTTTATAAGAAAGAGGGTAAACTAGTAGCGGGAACACCGAGGTGATCAAGACGCTCATGGATATATGCAATACCAGAGGAACCGCAGATGCGTTGCCGGCCTTTGAGGGGGTGATACGCTTGCTTCTCGAAGGAGAATTTATCTTATAGCGAAATTGAAGTTAAATTTAAATTCAATTGTGTTTTTTTTTAATACTTACTTACTCCGCTGGCGCAGGGACCCAAAGTGAGTCTTGGCCTCCGACACGAGAGAACGCCAGCGTCGCCTATCTTGCGCTGTCTCCTGTTTTTTTTTTTAATAAACGAGAAAAAGTGTACCAACCTTTAAGTATTAATTTCACTCTGGCTGTTCGTGGCTCTTAAACTATATACGGTCCAGGTTAACTGTAAGTTCAGTTGAATGGGAGTGATGGGCCCGCGCGGTGGCGACGGCGATCTTAATTGGTTTCCGCCTGATGTATTTATGAATGCGCTCGTTTTTCGACTTTAATTTTCTCCTTTCCGACAGTTCTCGAGGATTAAGTTCGGTTTATCAAAATGTATAAAATATCGTTACATGGTTCGATAATCGACACGACAAAGGTCAATGCACGTCGCAAACTTACGCTTTACCATTTTTTATATGACAAAAAGTTGTCCGAGTTAAACTTGGTCTTAAATAAACAGGTAATTTGCTTAAGTAGAGTTTTTGCGACTTGTAGAGGTACAAATTATAATGTAATTATATTTAAATTCAAGGAACTGAGTACTTGCGCTTTGTATATAACTTTTTATTGGTCACTAATTAGTTTTATACATCTCCTTTTAAGGAGAGTAAAATTAACAATTTAGTGTATCAACAATTTTCTAGATTGTTCTTATCTTAGATTTTTCTTAGATTTTTTTTATAAGAAAAGAGGGCAAACGAGCAGCGGGAACACCGAGGTGATCATCGACGCCCATGGACATCTGCAATACAAGATTAACCACATATGCGTTGCCGGCCTTTGAGGAGGTGATAAGCTCGCTTTTTGAAGGACCCTAAGTCGTAAGATTTAATAACTCTAACGAAATCTTCTATTGTCCTTATATTTGATAACTCTCTCTTTAGTAAATAAATATGGTTGTGAAAGCAATTTAAATTATTTTATTACAATTAGGCGATTGTTAATTTAATCCATAACATAATAAACATTAAGTTATTTCACTTAGGACAGTTCACATTGTTTCATAACTTTTTTAACAATCACTTTGTTGGTAGCTTCTGCGTCTTGGTCTATTGTGGGATAAGATTCTAACGTCTAGTTTAGTGTATATAAAACAGAGATATACCCATAATTCACAAAAAAAATATATAGTACTGCGATAAACGAGGACCGATTCGTCGATTATACAATACTGGAGGACACTCGGAACTAAATAAGATAGACCAGGGGTCTCATTGGACCAAGTTATGTATCATAAGAAGTACCAGGAACAAGGATGTTCTGTATTTTGGAATAAATTTTACGAATGTACCAAACGTAGAAAGTACAACAGTAATAACGCTGATTCGCGTTTTGGAATAAAGTAATATTTTTTAAAGCTATTTAAGTTGCTAAATAATGTGATTAAACCATATTTAAGTTATTGCATAAATAGATTTTTTATTTATTTACAAGTAATTTTCTAACATAATATAAACTGTTCGACAGTTAACCGATATTCTAACATTTGCGAGCCAGTCCTCGACTCAATAAATCTAGAATAATGGCCTGAATTTATGTCGTTTCCACATATCTTACCGCGATTCCGTTAGCTACAAGTACATTTTATTGCCCGCAGTGAATGTCATTCAGTATTCCTGTAGGCTGGATTATTATACATTTCCTATAACATATTACAATATATTTATACATTCGGTAAAATTATTTATCATAAATTACAAGATCTAGCAGTAATTTATTTTTGATCTTTGCTCCTACATCTTCTACCAGAACATAGCAACAGAACAATTGAGCTAAACCGAAAACCTTTTGGTCTTTAAAAATTCCTTCTACCTCTTTAGTATGTTCAGCAATTCATAAAAGATTATTTCCTCAATTTTGATCATCAGATTCGAGCAAGAGTTTATGCTTCTAATTCTTTCAAGCATTACCGGTTCTCTCCAGGAAGATGATTCACCATCAATAAAAGGCCTCAATGGATAAAATATTTTGACATTAATTGCAAAAAAATTCAAGCTCGATAATGTGATTCATTTCGCACGGAGATTTCATGGTTGTCGAATTAAAAGAGTTTGTGAATATTGTGGCGTTAAGTCAGTGAATGACCACAAATGCGCACCGACATGCCATTTGCGTCGGTTCGATTGTTTCGAGGAAAAGCTTATTTTTTATACTCAGATAACGAAGTCCGGTTTTTAGTTAAGGTATACCTACTTGTTTAATATGATTGTAGAACAACTAAAATATATAAAGACCCGACACTAGCATTCATTCAAGTATATCTTTATTTATATATTTAGTATATACTTTTCATTAAAAAAAACATATTTTACAAAAAATAGTTCACCACCAGCTACGGACTTGACTCAAGGAACCAGTGATCAGGACTGCAGAGAAAGGATCCTCACTATGCGTGGGGTCTCCAAAATAACTGCCTTTTTTATCAGGCCGTTAATCCAACTGTTGAGCGAGAGCTTCTTAAGATGTTGGTCAAAGCTCTTCACTATTAGTCCATGCAACGATACGACTATCGGAATAATGGTAGCCGATTTTCTACGCCACATAGCGTATTCAATTATTATAGTTGTTATTAGACGAAAAAACCGAGCAGATACTTCTGAAAATTCATCATCATAGAAAACACCTCGCACCTACTCTGTAACTGCACGTTGTAAAAATATAAAAATTGCAGTATTTATGCTTTTTAATATTAAAAAATGTACACTTGTCGTATCCATATTAAGTCATCATGTTTATCATAAGCACAATAGAGTTGTATTGTAATGAGTTGCGCCCACGCACCAAGTTTACCAGCTCGTCGATTTGTCGCGTGGTGCAACCGACAGGCGGTGCTAGTGGCCATTGTGTTGTGATCGATCATACTATTTATTAACACGTTGTACGCTTGTTACTAGCATTGTTTGAGTTGTAAATATTGATTCGTTTCATAACAAGCTTGGATATAGTTCAAATTATACTATGCCCAGCACTTTCAGATTTAATTTTAAAAATAGTTGATAAACGAGCACAATTACAATATTAATTATGTAGATTTCGTACACAATATTGGGTAGGGCCAATAGAGCTGAGCATATGTCTCTGAGGAATTAATAAAGAAGTATCATACTCCTAAACTCTACTTAACACTAGAAAGACGGGAAAAACGCGCTACCTACAAAGACGGCCGATGGTCATATGACCCTTCAGCATAACAAAGACTCTAATTATGTATATGTTTATATTAAAATTAGATAATATATAATAGATGATAGACAATATATTGCCGATTACAGATCAAAAAATATATTTTTCGTAATTATGTAATTTGCAATAAGAAAATAAATATTTAAAGTTATGCGGTGTCGTCATATTTGCTTAGTTGCCACTGCCATAGTTGACCTTCTGAAGAGTTACAAATTTGGTTCTCCTATTTTTACAATATCTTTGATGACTTCTGTCATCTCACCTGCAGCAGCAGTATGCAGTGATAAAAATGACAGTATATTTTCAGTAGTGGATTTCTCTGAAAAAAGCCGCGAGCACTACCTACAATAGCTAAACAAAACATTTTCTTTTAGCCTTTTTTGTATATTTATAAGTACATATAAAGTTTTTACTCTTAGACATTGAGTCCAGAATAACATTAGATAAGTGTACACAAAGACAAAAAATATATATTCCCACGCAATATGATCTCACCCTAACAAATTGTGACTTCTGTTCGGCCTCCTATGACCCATTTTGAAGTATCGATTCATTTCTAGAATAGATCATAGGGTTATATAGTTTTATTATGAAAGCCATTATTATAACCTGATGTACTAATACCAGGTACAGTTCGTCACCAAAACGATTTTCACCAGTTTATTATTGAGTGGCAGCTAAAGGCATGGTTACTTACTGAACGGGGCTAAGAAGCTACAGAAGTATCTGAATTTCTATCCCTACGTTCTTATGGCAATACTACATCTTCAATAATAATACCTAATTGGTTTTCTGCCAACAATTGTAGTCATATCAACATAAGTTTTACACAAATACACGCAGTAGCTTTTTGTAGAAAAATGAACTATAAACAGAAATATTGATGGAATAAAAACTCATAAACACCAAAAATATAATCTGAATGATGTATCTACATGTGAAAAACGATCTGTTAATAAAATTAATGTAAACATTATTATCCTAATCACAATAACAATACATACGTCTGTCAAGGTGTCGTATGACTGGCGCCGTCTTTGTAGGTGAATGTTATTTTAATTCATATTTCTATAAACAAAGAACAGTCTAAATATTTTTGTCTGCATTACAATCGTAATTGATTAAAAGTCACGAAATATTAAACTGTATAAACAAATAGGGACTAAATTATCAGCGTTTCAATTTCAAAACAGGGTCAAATGACACCGGCCGTCTTTCTAGTGTTAAAGACCAAATTAAGGTGCGTTTAAGCATTTTACCTTTCTGCATTACGCACATCATATCTGTCATCTTAGAATTATCATAATCACCCACAACAAATTAAATTCGGTTACTTCATTGCTGGCAATTATTTAGTAATTGTTTCTTGTTACTTAAACCACTCTAAGCCGCATAACAAAGCAAGTAATTTACAAGCTTTTAAGTACTTAAATGGACCATATATCGACTACTTTAGTTGTCACTTCTGCGTTCACTGTACTTATGTCTTCTTTTGGACAACTATCAGTGACGTTTTGATATAGCTATTCGCAAAGTGGGCGGTTTTGTTACTGCTATGTTCCCACCATATTTTGCCCAGCAGGTAAATGTACTAAGTTTCTATCTTTGATTTACTTATTTAACTCATTTTGCTTTGTAGATCTTTCATCAGTGTTGACATCATCTTGCTTCGTTACTTGAAACTTTATAAGCTGTTGCTCGTGACTTCATCTGCGCGGAATTAAAAAATATAGCCTATGTTACTCGGGGATAAACTAGCTTACTAACGGCGAAAGAATTTTTGAAATCAGACGAGTAGTTTTTGAATTATTTCAGTACATACAAAAATACAAGTCTTTTATCTTTATAATATTATTGTAGTAGAGATTAACAATTGTTCAGACTTGGGCTTAGGTGAATCTACTATAGTCTTATGTTATTGCTACTATATCCTTACCATATTGTCTTAATTTGTTTTTCACCGTGTTTTAATAAATTGTATCAGAGTTCATCACTTTATATTAAAATGCCACTAAAATAGACTCAATTGATTAGTTCGTCCTCATTTGTTCGTGTTCATGTTTTAATTAATTGTGACTTATGTTTATCTCTAAAATTAAATTAAATATTATGGCTACTGGTCCATGTTCTTTCCTATAAAAGTGTGTACAATATGACACTATTCGATTGGTTATTTCACGGCTGCCGGCTTGTTTCGTGCGGTATACCGGACAAGTGACGTTGTCCGACTACATTGACTAGCCTGTTTCTAATTGATTCATCGCTCGCTTCTCGCTCGTGACAATCCATTGGAATGTTGCTACTTGATTGATTTCATTTTGTACTTACTGATTTTACTTAGCACTTGAAATATTTTCTTCTACGGGATCACTCAAAATACATTCGCTACTAAGCGATACTATACCGAACATCAAAAACGTATAGAACTAACAATGACGTGACAAGCACATGAATTATCGAATGTCATTATCAGTTTCATACATTTTTGTCGATTCTATCGGCGAAATCGCCAATCAAAAGATACTTTGGGTAGCTCTCAATAAGTAGCTGTTGGAAGCCAATAAATAAAATAGAAGTAGAAATGGAGAGAAATAAGACATTAAATTAGCCAGCATCCCGTTGTATAAAGGGAATGCCGATGTTTTAGTTTACCTTAAGCTCCAATAGCATTTTCTTCGAAAAGATCCCAAACAATTGTCTCTGTATTTAAAATGCATTATTAAGATAAGGCTATACAAGTAAAAGAGAAGATTGTTCAGTCCGTTTTTTTAATGATACAAAAGCTGGAACATGGGGAGGGAGATAAGAATTAAAATTTGGAACGCTTAAAAAACATTGGGCGTTACTGTGCAAATTTATTGCCGGCAGTCGCGAGTTCGCTTAAGTGAAGTTTAAAGAGGGACTCGTGATTTTGAGTGTTTTAAAATTTTACTTTTTAAATCTATTATGATTAACGTTTCATCTTCTGCTAAGTACTGTTTTTTATCTTCAATTAACACGTTTTTTTACATGAATAGTAAAATTAACACTTTGTTGAAATCAATACGACCGTCAAATATATATATTCTAGATTTTGAAATACTAATAAATTTTCTACAACTGCATCAACTCGTTTCAAAAAATATTACAGCCTTGCTTCCATTAATATACTCGTACCATAAACAAGTAATTTAATGACAAATCCAGTCATTAATTAACAATACGAATGTCATCATTTTTCTTAACGCCTTTGTCGAGTTAAAAGAAATATGACAGTGTTGCATCTAAACACAAACTGTAATAAATCAAATAACTTGCATCACACAAGCAATCCCCTACTGCCAACTCGACACCCACAATTATATTTTCAAGATATTTTATATCTTTCATCGTAAATTATACACACGCCGCTCCCCTACTATTTGTTACGAACTCACTATGTCCCCAAAACTCGATTCAATCGATAATCCCATTCTCCGACACATTTTCGGACTGAAGAACGAGAACGAAGGAAGGAAGAAATGATAGAAGACTCATTAGTCTTGGTTGTCCGTTATTTAGTAACATACAATAAAAATATTGATTTCATGGCTTGTTATAATAAATATCAACATGAAATACCAATATCATTACAATATTTATATTAAATAATATAGTTTTTCTACGCTTAGTTATTAAATGTTTTCAGTAAATATTTATCTTCACAGTATTAAAGATTAACAACCATAGATCAACGTGAATTTCTAATAAATAACATAATATTCATATTTTACAAAATATCTTTATTCTAGTGTATATTTAGTAGTGATTATAATTCGAGTTCTAGTTTCCAATAGTAGGAGACATTTCTAAGAATGGATATTATTTAAAGGAATGTTCATATGTAAATTTTCTTTGACGTTCGAGTAATAATTGTGGAAAATATCTAAAATCTCATTTGACTTTATGTGTATAATAATAACTTAAGTACTTCGGTAATCATTTGAACTTAATGCAATGTCAAAATCTAGAAATAAAGCACAAAGCATTAAAAACTTTCTGTATTTTTGCATATCTTAGAAAGGACCATCTATTATTCTTTTAAAATAAAAAAAAACGAAAAGTCATATCAGTGCATAATTAATCTATATCTATCTATACTATTATATTATTCAGAGAGAAACTTTGTATTTTTGTTTGTATTGAAATAACTCAAGGACTACTGGGCCGATTTCAAAAGTTCTTTCACCATTAGAAAGCTACATTATCTCTGAGTAACATAGGCTATATTATTTAATTCCACGCGGACAAAGGCGCGCTCAACAGCTAGTACGTAAATAATATCCTGTATCAAAGGGTCAGCGGTAATTACCTTTAAAATTTAATTTTAAGCACTAAGAGATGTAAATGACCTGAACGATAAACGTTCCAGACAGATCTAGACTTATTGCTCCTCTTGTCAAACTGAGGACCACACTCTGCTGCTGACTCATGAATATGCTCAAACGGTTTAATAGTTCCAGTATGTAAAATATGTTTATACATCGGTTATAATGATAAGTGATAGCGGTTTTATAGATTGCACTTGTCCATGGGCGTCGATGATCATCTTGGTGTTCCCGCTGCTCGTCTGCCCCTTGTCTTATAGAAAAAAACAAGCTGTTCCCCGCAACTCCGTCAGCGTGGAACAAAAAAAAACTTTAATAAGAAACGTTTGAGTTCTTGACTATTTTCTTAATCTGTGCTTATTTACAAATTTATTGAGCCGGTTTGAAGATACCTTCAAACAAATATCTATACATCCATGCAATTAAAAGTTTGTTTAAGTTTGACAGTAAGATGTAATTTTGACAAAAAAACAAAGGAGAGTTGTGTAATCACTATTTACCAATGATGTAGAAAATTATTTTGTAGACTTTTTTACACTACTGAGTATTAAAATAACGTTTCTTAAAATAACCGTTTCATTTAAAAATTACTAGTCTACTTTGATATAAAAACAACATTAAAAAATCCCATCCACGCCTAATCGCTTAGTTAATTCGCTTCTCTCACTTTATTTAACCACACCCTGTAGAGCGTATTGTAATTACGCCAAAACAATTGGTAATTAAGTCAGATAATTATACTTCAAATTGTGTTATAATTACTTTACACCCGTTTAATGGAGATTTTATGACCTGAGTTACGTAATGACGTAATTAAACTAGTATTAGGTGTCTCCCTCTACCATGTATGCAAAGTGTGCAATGGGGCGCCAAAGGCCCAAAAAAATTAAAAAAAAAACTTTCTTTTTTTATTATAAACTAGCGCTTGGCCGCGGTCCCACCACTGAAAGGTAGAGATGCGGTCGGAAGGTGTTACGCGCTAGCCTATTAAATGCCTTTCAGTTTCAGTTCTTTGCTTTATTTCAAGCACCGACTATCAAGAAAAAAGATAACTGACAAAGCTTAAGAGGAGCCAAAATCCTTTTTTGTACATAGGCGCCACTAAGCCCTTACGGGAGCTCTGGTTAGATGGCAAAACAGCAACGGTGGCAGAAAGGTATGCCTTTGCCTAAATATTAAGAGTCCATGAACATCAGTGATTGGTCGAGCTCGAGATATACTGTAACTTTTTTTATTTACTAACAACAGTATAGCATCATTACAGAATTGATCCGATATGACACTATACGAAAAATACATAGTTTACAATATTATATATGGTACAAATTAAATACAAAACGACATTGATAATAATAACAATTAGGCATACAAATTATTGAAAAAGCAACAAAGATTAGTTTTTAAACACAACACTTTGTCTCGCCTTCCACTCTCCGTATGAAGCCTCTGTGAACTTCGACTCACTACAACTAAATATATATGTCTTTAGATATGATATTGAGCAAACGTATGGCAAGTGACATCGGGGCGTTCTTCATTAAGTTCGATCTAGCATAGGGCTCATGAAAAAGTGGAGGGCGACGACGCACGTGGACCGCGCGATTGGGCACGAGCATTAAAACACCGACGCATAATATTTACTTGGACTATTATTTGTTACTCTATGTGGGCTTACCCAACATGCTTTTCGATCGGCGGTTTTGCTGATGGAATCGACAAATTTGTATGAAACTGACATTGACGTTTGATATCTCACACGTGACAATCACATGATTTTATCGAATGTCAATGTCAGTTTCATACATTTGTGTCGATTCCATCAGCGACATCGCCGATGGAAAAGCGTGTTGGGTAAGCCCACTGGTCGCGAGCGATAGAAATTCGAGTGACACTTTGTCTTCTCACACTAGGTAATAGAGGGGTAGTACGTTAACCGTTATGTATGTTTAAATGTGTCTCTAAAACGGCTTAACAGATCTTGGTGTTTAGTATAGACGTAGAACAGACTGGAAGAACATATAGGATACTTATTATGTTACATAGCAGTGTCATAACCAACAGGAAGTAAACTATATTCATGTTCCAAATACTAATTGCAGAAAGGACCTCTCCTGCTTGAAGCAGTCGTCATTAGAGTATCATTCCAAGACTCAAAGGAGGGTACATTTAAAAAATATTCTCTTTACAAACTACCTTCCTACTAGTTGACATATAAAACGTTAAAAGCTAAAAGCTAACAAACAAGCTGTACGAACTAATGGCAAGTCATTGTTGATAGACAAAAACCGGTCGCACCTTTTAGTGGCTTGCACTGTCACCTATGATAAAATATTATTATAAGGAACCTAAACACGTTATAATAAATAAAAAATAAATAAAAAAGGAGAATTTCTTAATAGAAGGCACGCAAGAAACCTAACATTAAAGACCTCTAGCTCTTATAATAGACGTTTATGGAATCAAATGGTAGAAAGGACTCCACAAAGATGGTCGAAGGTCTCATAAGATGATCTCAAGAGAATAATGATGGTTTTGGAAGATGGTATGGTCTTACAAGATGTGTTCAGAGTCCATTAAATCATGAGCGGTCCTCATAGTCTCTGAATACTTAGTTAGAGATCTTAGCAGATTTATTGGCGAAAATAGTACTAGCATTTAGTAGTTTGAATAATAAGTAAGCTACCATTATTGGCTATTAATATTGAACACTTTTTAAAAGTTTGCATTTACAGTCTTTTTATAAAATAGAGTAGGAAGAAGTCCAAAGGCGCAACTCGCAGCTTTCAATATTAATTGAAATAAAAATTTCAAGCGGCAAATAATTACATCTGCGAGGGACGCGGACTTGAAAAATCGCGTTCTTATAGAAGTAGTTTGAGAAATAAAATTAAAAGTTTCGTTAATGCCGTCTAGACGGCTCGCGAAGGCGAACAATAGACAATCAGAGATAGAGGGAAAGCAAATATAATTTGAACTTTGAGATGCTCTAGTCTTTATCTAAATAATTCTGATGTTAGTTACCTAATTATTAATTAAAATGAAACAAATATGTTCCTTTATTTATTTAAAACGGTTAAAAACTCCGGTACCGACTTGTTTGGAACTCTTCGGGAGTCCATCTTTAGGGCGAGTCCTTATATTTTGGTGGTCGTGGTCGCGTATTCACCTAAAATTACACGTGAGTTTTTAGCCGTTTTAAATAAATAAATAAAGTATAATAATGTCTCACTAAAGTAAATATGTTCCTTATAAATCCCACTTAATGGAATTAAATAAGCCTATGTTACTCGGGGATAATGTAGCTTTCTAAGGTGAAAAAATTTTTGAAATCGGCCCAGTAGTTTTTGAGTTATTTCAATACATACAAAAAAACAAAAATACCAAGTTTCTCTCTTTATAATATTAGTATAGATTACTTCTGCATATTACAAGGAAATAACTTTGATGTTTTTAGGTTTTGGGTTTCTGAAGTGTTTCAGAATGTTTGATAAATAAATGTCTCAATAAATCTTAAGTAAGAATGTGGTATAATTATGTCTCAGTCACACCGCAAATGACTTCAAGTAAACAAACATAACCACATCATTAAATGAACGTAATCTTAATATCTTAATTTATTGCTAATAAAAACGTGCTTAAAACTTATCAATGTGACTTCGCGTATTCAAAGGCTTTTTACTTTTCTTAAACACAACTGTAAAGGTGAGCGCCCACTGCAAAAGAGTAAAGAATTGAGCGAGAGCTGAGCGGCCCCATTTTCCACTTTCATACGAAACTGCATACTTGTGTCTCGTGTGTCGAAAAGAGCCGAAATGTTCCACAGAGCCAAGCTGTATTCGAGCTGTGTCAAACGAGACAGCTGCGTTATCCTGTTGGGCTCGCTTACCTCAGCTGTTTGTTGGTAGGGACGCAAGCACATTTAAGACCGCTCAGCTCACCATCTCCAAGTCATTACTCTTTTGCGGTGGGCGCTCAGCTTAAAATGTATCAGTGCGACTTCGCGTATTCAAGGGTTTTCTACGTTTCTTAAAAAACAACTGTAAACTCTTCATAAAAAAGTCGTCAATGTCAAACAAACGAATGACAAAAAATTCCACAAGTTATTGTGTTTCAAATGTATACCTTATTCTGTATATATTAAGGTTAATAATTGTAAATTTTAAAATCAACACTTATCTTCTAATATTTTAATTTATTTTGATATAGGTCGGAGACGGCTGTTCCCAACCTTTATGGACTAAAACGCGTTATGGACACCATAAGTGCAACAATTCGAGCAATTTTCTACGATAATGTTAGGTTAGTTTCATACAAGTACTTATGAACAAAGTATAGGTTGTCAAGATCTTAAAAATAAAAGCATATTTTATAGAAACTTGTATTTTTTATCTTTATATCCACTTACCGATAGTATAGGTGTTGTCTTAAAATCCGTTAGCTTTGTTTTCGTACTGGTATTTCGCCAGTGGAAACTTTCGAAAATCGAAAATGAGTCCTATAATTTCGTTACATAATTATGGTCACCCTACACATACAGTCACGAATTTTTATCAATAAGATGACAGGGCGCGTCCAATCTCCGTAAAGCGTGGAACAATAAAAGCCTTTATAGTCGTACCGCAGTATCTACATAATAACATATCACAACGTACGAATAAAAAACAAATCGGAATGTCGATAAAGTCGAAAATTGCTTGCCGTGTGATTCCTTGATCAAAATTTTTGTGTACGATTGTTTTGTGAGTGGAAAGGGCGCTCACAATATGAAGTTTACTGATACCAAGAATCCTTTTATATTACATTTTTATTTTCAACCCTAAGTACGTCGTATTTGATGTGTGATCATTCGTGAACATAATGTAGCCTCAGGAAGGTACAGATTTTTATCTGTAATTCAAAGTCTCTATTATGACATGTAACCTAAACAACAAGGATGAATTTAAATATCAATTTTGGTATAATATTTGGACTAATTAATTATAATAAATTAATAACTAAATCTTGATGCAACCTGCATATATCGGCGAAGAAATTCAAAGTTATGTGTATTCACGCAAAATACGCGCTAGTCGTGGAGTTGCGGAAAATGGAGCCCATCATGGGTCGAACCTTATCTTACCTTAGTAGCTAATTCTTGTCAACTTGGGACTTTGTTCTTCAGAAAAATCTTCAAACTATTCGTTCAAATATTAGATTAATTATATTAAGTAGGTACCGCCCTTATCGGTCAAAATATTACCGATTCGGTGACGGTTTTATTCTTTCTTTATCTAAAGAAATGCATATCTTTATCATTAACCCAACAGGTGATAGGTCGATCACCTGTCGTATTACTCCTAAAAAAGTTTAATTTGAAGTTGACAATTTAATTGCCGTTTCAGACTATTTATACAAATTAATTCTCTCCATTACTGGCCATTGTAATATTGTTTACATTGTTTTAAATTACATGAGTAACTTTATTATTTCATACTTAAGTAAACCAGGTATTTTAATTAATAAAAAATACTTAACATGTGATGTGAAAGTGAAAACAAAAAAACAGGACGAAAAGTAATTAAAAAACTACAAAACTTTTAAACTTAAATGTAATTTTTAATCAACTTTCACTTTAACTTTCTCTGCTTGTTTAATATAAGTTCTCACATATTTTAAAGCCCTAAAAATCAAATCGTGTGATCTTTTCGCTTGATTTTTATTAGCATCATAAAATATCACTAAGATTAAAACGTAAAAAGAGAAAGATATAGAACTGGCTATAGCGGTTGAAGGACAAAAAATGCCTTAGACTACGTCATACGTATATTGTGAGTGCATCACTTTACTTTTTAAAGTAATAATATCATGTCCTGAGCCTTTGCCTGGGACGTAAGATAAATTTGTTCACCAAAAATACGCCTGGAGCGCCAAAATACTACGTGATACGGCACATTTGTTTGGGTTTTATTTCTGGACCCAAACAAACAAAATCGCATACGGAGAAAGGGACCAAAGATCTATGTCACTGTCTTTATCACGTTACATATCTTTCGTATAAATGTGTCTCAGTCGCTGTCAGTATGACATGTGTCAGTTCATCTGGTTATTTTTAATCTATGGATTAAAAGCATCCGTATTTGTCAATTCAGTTTGTAAAGATTGAATAAAAATTACACGAACATTTACAAAGGTTCAATTTGATTTTTTTATAAAATGAAAAATTAAAATCGAAAAATTGATTCCATTAAAAAAGCATCAATCGCAGTTTTTCGATTTAAAAAATTTAAACGCACGACGCATCACAAAAAGCAATTTTCTCCGACAATATAACTCGTGTCATTCAAGTTTGATAGCAAAAATGGTGTTACAATTAGTGAGAATCAATCAAAACAAATAAAGGAATTTTAAAGGATCATAATTTCCGATTCAATCCTTGCTGATCATCGGTCTTCATCGCATCACTAGTCAACACTCATAGGGACAAACTGTAGTAATGAACTTGCTTCATCATCATTATCATCGACTAATATCAGTCCACTGGTGAAAAGACAGAATGAGGTTCTCTCTTATGTGCTATAATAATTTCTAAGTACCGTAGATAATATTTTACAATACTAAGGCATAATATTTTACTTTTATTAAGTTCAGTACTAAAGACAGTATAATATGCATATATTAATTCTTCATTATTTTATTCTAATGAAGCTATAGCTTTACGTTACTATACAAAACGTTATATGCACAATAAATTTCAATCTTGGAAGAAAACTTGGCTCAGTTTTGTAGAGATTTAAAAAAATGTCTTTGGATTTAGTCCAGATTTTTAGTCTGTTGAGAAAAAGAAGTTTACAAGTATATTTAAATCTAGTACTAAAGTTCTATTTCTCAACAAATATGTTTATTCAGGAAAAGCTTAGAAGACTTTAAAAATAAAACATAAAAATACATCAATGATAAGAAAATTAGATATTTTAGTACCTACTCCTAAAGAAAACAATTCAAGCAGTAGCTTAAATGTTTTATTTAATTTTATAGCACCCTAAAAACATGAAAAGCTATTATATTTAGTTATACAAGACATTTTCTACCGTTAGGTAATTAATCTTTACCGCATTATCATCATATATCAAAATTAATTTTGCAAGCCATCTAAAATTTGCTCTAAATAAATTCGAAGCCAATCCAATAGAATTGGCCAGATAATATCGAAGTCCACAGTAATAAGTACTTAACCTGACTACAAACTAATGCAAATCTCAATACAATAGGTAAAGGTCAATAAAAAGGCTATTTGGAAGCGTGCGGTGTTCCCGAACGCTATCCGATGATACTCCAGCGCTTACATAGGAAGTTAAGTAAGTTAATATGCAAAGCAGATTGTGTAGGGGAGTAGGTAAGTAGTCAGATCAACACAAATTGGCTCGTGATATAATATTTAAAAATGTTATCATCGTATTTTACTAATAAAGAATTATGTATGTTTTTATAGGAGAAGGTGGCAAACGAGCAGCGGATCAACTAAAGTAATCCGACGCCCATGGACATCTACAACGTCAGGGGAACCACAGATATGTTGCCGGCCTTTGAGGGAGGAGTACGCTCTTTTGTTAAAGGCATCTAATTTGGAAATACTGCTGAGGACAGAGTGTTCCACAACGCCGCTATGCGAAGTAAAAAATTGAAACTTTGAATCTAATAGTAATTAATTTGCTTTTAGCTATTGCCCGTGACTCCGTCTGCTCGGAACTGAATAAAACTCAGCACCTCTCACCTCATGTGTTCTCCCAGACTAAGTTCTACATCTGTGCGAAATTACATCGAGTTTCGTTAAGCCGTTTCGGAGATACCTTCAAACAAACATCCAAAGTAACTTTCACGATTATAATACTAAGAAGTACGATCACATTATAAGTATTATTGCTCTGCTAAAACTAGGAGACACAAATGCTACTACTAGGAGTTTAAATGACACATTTATTCATTGGCCTGGGCCACAAAACGTTTTCCTCGAAGCCAATGTTCGCCAGCACTACTGTAATACTAAGCATGCATGGCACGACCCTCCTAAAATTCGGTTCGAGCCCATGCGAATGGTTTATAGTTTCCGCGGCGATTCTGACGTCATTCAGATCTATGTTTGAGATCTTATCAGATTGAAGTATAGAAAAAGAGATTGATTACTTGATCTAGTTTTAAGCTTTTTTCAAGAAGCCTTTGTAAAAGTCCGGCAATGCGTTTGCCTCTAGTGTTGGGAATGCCGATGGGCAATTGACCACCTCAGATGTTCCCGCTCGTTTACCTCCTTCTCTTATAAAATATAAAACTAAAAATTCCTCAATTTTCTAAAATACAAATTGTGCGCAGTGAAACGATTTATTACAGCTTCTTAATATTTTGTTCATTTTGATAATACTCAACAGATAAAGTTTTTATTATACAAAAATATAGTAGTTTTTAAAGAACGAGGTATTATTCTCTATTGGTATGGTTTTTCTAAGAACAGGTGATTCTATAGCCGTTAAACTGTCGTTAAAATTAACACCGGAAGTCTTAACGCTCTAAAAAATGTTGAAAATTTACAACTTTTATTTATATGAGCAAGTGTGCATAACTTTTTTGGGACAGAAAAGTTAAATAACAAATAAAATATGAATTTGGAATATGGACATTTTAACGAATTAAAGTTAATACTGATAGTAGAATAGTAAAATAGATCATAGAAATCTGAAGCAAAACATCGTGATGCAAACTGCACATATCGGTATGTAGCGGTGTGTTTAGCCTTTATCAAATAAATAAAAGCAATAATTCAAACATAACCGAAACCCACAAAAAGATATAGAAAGGCTGAAGCATTTAAGACGTGGTGTTGAGGTAAGATGTTGGGGCATCTGATACACGACGACCTGATAACCGCAATTATAGAAGGAAAGAGACAGAGAGGAAAATTGAGGAGGACCGACTTATTGCTATCATGAATATTATTGTCATACTAGTTGTCGCCCGCGAATCCGTCTGGAAGATATTAACATAATGTTTTTTCAGATTACGATATGTTCTACATCTAAGCAAAATCTCGCTATCTGCCGTTTTGAATATTCAAACAAACAGTACAAACTTTCGCGTTTATAATACAGTCCAACCTGGATAAGCCAGAAACCTCTATAAACGAGAAACCTCGCTTGGACTCTCTTAACCAGGTTCGACTGTATTACTATAAAGGAAGATATATTGTGTTAAGTCTGAAAGAGTCCAAGAACAAACATTATTTATACGTATTTTTAATCGTATCGTAATCTAATCTAATAAGAAAAGTTTTTATTATATTTGTTTTTTTAAGGAATAACTTTATGAAATATCGTACAAAAGTGTCGTAAAATATTATTGCATGTAAAACTAGGTAAGCGAGCGTAAAACACGTTATTATAATAAACGTAAAGAGAACAATAAGGATTCCGATGAATTATAACGAATCACTTCCAAATCAGTTGGGAATAATTTACATGTAACAACGCGTACAACGGTGTTGACTTATTTATTTTACGATAAATATCAACGTCGACTTAGCTATACAATGATTTTTATTTATTTAATACTCTCGACACAAGTAAACATTTATCAATTACTAGTATTTAACGAGACGAATAGAATATGTGTCATATAAACTATTTTAGGAGTATATTCTCTAAACAAAATGTCATACAGAAAATACAACCAAGACATTCTTTAAACTTTAACAATTATTTCTTACCTACAAAAAAATTTCACAATCTTAATTGATTTTGATTCTTAATACTTTTTTTGTTACAATACACTTTCGTGCACAACAGTACAACGACACATTGGTCTGTCTCCCACACTTTTCCCCGTTTGTGTGCCATCAATCATATATATCACGCTGTACAGTTACTGCATTATATTAGAAGGTAGATTAGCATAGACGGCGTAGAGCATGTAGGGGTTGTATGACAACAAGGAATTTTGATAATTTCTTAAATTAATTTAAATCTTGATATTGTTATAGCTTTAAATTCTATTCCTTGGCTATACAAAGCAGTTTGTTTGTAATAACATAATAGCTCTTGCTATTTATGCAGTAAATTATAAATTTTATCAGTAGTAGTGTCCGGCGAATTGACCGGCTCGCCCGGTGAAATACCACGACCACGCAGAAGACAAGCGTCGAATTGAAGCTTTTCCGTGTTTCGTCTGATGAGTGTGGTGCCGGTGGCCTAATTTTAGTCCAGTTTCCCTATCCTTTTCTTATAAGGAAATGATGGGAACGGGACGTGAATTGGCGCGGGAGGGGACGCATAGGGAGAGGAATTATTCTCTTGCTGTGGGTCTCCTCCTCCGAATATTAAGGGTAGGCAATGCATTTACGTCTATGGGCAGCGATCGCGAACTATTTCAGCGAGTCAAAGAAGCCGTTTGCTTGTTTGCCACTTTATAATATAAAAAAGATAATACTAGTTTAAAATATACTCGTAATAAACAAAGCGAATCTTTATGATTTGTGAGGATTAAACAGAGAAGAAGATTGAAAAAGTATCCATTTTTTTACTTTTTTATTACTAACTAGCTGGTGTGCGCGACTTCGTCCGCGTGGAATTAAATAATATAGCCTGTGTTACTCAGAGATAATGTAGCTTTCTAATAGTGAAAGAATTTTTTAAATCGGCCTAGTAGTTCTTGAGTTATTTCAATCTAAACAAAAATACAAAGTTTCTCTCTTTTTAATATTAGTATAGAGAATAGTAATAGGAAATGAAGCCAGATAGTTGGATGAACTAGTCACGTTAGACTACTGATCTGTTACCGCTTATCTCGTATCATCTCGCTCCCCACTGTTTGACTGACAACTCCTTGACTCAGTTTCGGCACCCCTTTGATGTACGCAACGGGGGAGTTCAGTTGTTTATTTTAAACCAATGTTATCATTTTGAATAGCAAAAATGATGTCGGAGATTTTTTATAACAAAAAACCAACTTGGATTAAAAAAATAATCAGAGATTGTTCATGATTCGGTTTAATATTAAGTAGGGATTGTAAATTACAAAGCTACATAATTTTAAACATGATATGTGTTAGTTAATTAATTACAATTGAGTCAAAGGTTAAAGATACTATAGTTTTTTTATAATTAATCAACTTGACTTGTGTAGTAAAATGGTTGAAATTTCCATCATTTTGTCATTTCACCTTCATTTCATTTCACTTTAATGTATACCTGCCACTCGTTTGCCCCCTTTTCTTATAAAAAAAAACCTTTGTTAACTGTATTTAAAACGTATACCCGAACAGTAAAATTCATTTATAATATTACTTTATAGCAAGTATCAATCATATTTATTCGTAGTATACAATAATAGATAATCAATAACGTCATACAGAGTCCAATAAACATGACTTATATAGTATTTTATTATACTCCGAGAACGTCCTGTTATTTACTAAAATATATATTTTAATGAACTATATTTTATTTTTCCCGCCACATTTAGTAGACCCTTTTGGTTTGCGTAGGTGTTAACGTTGAAGGTTTGTAAACGATGTTACCAATATTTTAATATTTGAATTATTTAATGCCGTCACACATCTATAGTTTTAATGACAATATTTTAGCCATTTTTAAGGCAAAGGCGATATATTTACCATCAACAAAATGTTACTTATACTATGTGAGTTATAATTTTTTTTGCACTGGCAACTTAGGAGGATGCCTTATTATTATTAAAAAAAAAATGACGCTTGTGTAGTGTGACATAAGTTTTTCTTGGCACTACTAACTGTCAAAAAATTGCTCCAATTTTAAAAGAAAATTTGTTACTCCGTGAATCCTTCTGCCTTAAAAAGAATTAATTGAACTGTTTTAAAGACAAGTCTAATCTAATTGTAATTTATTGTATTTCATAAAGTATAAAACTTGGGAAAAGAAACACAATAATAACGTAGAATTTCACTGTTTACACTAAAACATTGAAATTCTACGTTAAATATGACATCAAATCCTATTCTAAGACCATTTTTATCAAATGCCACTAAAGTTAATATTTATGTATAAAAACAAACAATAATAAAACTATAATTAACATGCTTTCGTATTATCACTCATTAAATAAATACAGATAAAAAAAAATATTTTAAAACCTTCAACAAACATCTTAATGTAAATAAAAAGTTTTATTCCAGCGTTAATCTCATAATAATCAAAACGGAGGAGTTAATGCATTTTTTTTTCATAGCGCAGCGGAATAAGTTTTTATCATCTACACTAACTTTATCTCGGGCTCGCTCTAATCATTCTTCCTGTTGTTTTGTTTGCGCGCCGCTAGATGTCATAGCAAAGATGGATTGTGACTCAGAGCGCATCATAGATATGTGTAAAAAAATCTTACTATCGTTATGAGTAGAAATTGTGTTTTTAAGGGGGAGATAATTTCCTAAAAATGTTACACACTTCAGAAATTATGCCTCAAAGAATGTTCGTAACTCTTCGGCTTTATTAAACTATCTCTAAAACGACTGAACGGATAGCGATTTTTACACTGATGTAGAACATAGTATTATACGTAGAAGAAGGAAGATATAGAACTGGTAATGGCATATATGATATGAGACAAATACTAACAAAATTACTATGACATATCCGGTTCTTTCTTAGTCTATGGGATGGAAGAACACCAGGGCCACTAAATTTTTTTTAATATCTCGCTGTCGGACATTCGGGTGACAGTCTTACATTAATATTGGTAAAATATACCCTATAGCGAACATTTTAAAGTCTATTTTGCAATGATCTTGTTTCGACTTATGCAGTTCCAGTTAGCCTAAGGTACAGGTGCAATCTGTTAGGAGCAAGAGTGATAAATGGCAGATGGTGTTGTGGTTGCGTGTTGAGGTATCGAATATGTCCGGAGCTAGATAGTGACGACATTGTCAAGTGTATAGCATATTGGTGCTTCTTCTTCAGTAATTTCATGCAACTTAGTAAAGGTATATTATTGTAGTTCATGGGCTTATGGGCGACGTTCAACGAAACAATTGAACGTCGGCATACTTGTCATGTCTTTTTTTTAATCTTTTTTATGAGGATTTTTATCCTTTCTGGACATGCTAATCCTAAAATATATTTAGTGGCTATGTTTAGGTAAATAATAGTCTAAGGTCAGCTGGATTGAGCTTCAGCTCACAGAATAACTCTCGCTCCCGTCTGTTCCTGTCACAATCCAACAGCAAGTGTTGGATATCTTCTGGCTTCCTGCACATCTCGCAATTAAGAGTCAGGGATTTTCTCATTAGATATGTCATGTCCTGAATACTTTACTAAGTATTCACTAAACTATTAAATCTATTGATTAGGCAGTTTTTTGTCACCAAATCTCTTTCTTACTTACGGCCTTATGACTCTGAGCACAAGTAGACCAATTCAACTAACCATTTGTGCGCTAATTTCGAAGGACGGTGATAAATATGCAATAATAAATGTTATCAAATTGAATAAGGTGACTGCGTTATTATAAAATGATTCATCAATGTAAAAAAAGCGTTGACACATTCTGACGTCTCATTTGAGCTTAATTAAATCGTTCATTTCATATTATTATCGGCATACGTATTAAAAAAAATAAAGAATGTAATGTTCGTATCGGGGCATCGCAAAAAAAGTATTAATAAAGTCAATCTTAACATGGAACGCATAGCGAACGTATCAATCTTCGCTATCAGATCACGAGGCACAAGTTTGCACGTTTTTGTTTTATAACAAAATCCCCTTTTACATTACAAATCACTGTCTTATCCTTGGGATATTACGCTTGTTTCACACGAGGGGAAAACAATGATCCAGAGCAGTAGAATAACGCAGTAAATTATATTAATATTTGTAATCACAATCTAACAAATCAGTATTGTTATTTTTTGACGTGTGTTTTTAAAGAACATTTACTCCACCATCCTATATTTCGTTCCAAATGAAAGACAACATTAAGTAAACAGAGGCGCGTCAAATCCCATACATGGCCGACATTACAACATTTGGCATTTTTAGTTATTTTGTAACAATTGTGAGATTAAGTGAAAAGACAGTGTAAAATGGCCGTAGCTAATATTTTAGAATTTATGAGTTTTAACCTTCAGCCTAAACTTTAAAGCCGGCTACAAACGTTCTGTACAGTTAAAAGTGAGCCTGTACCCAGCTTAAGCATTCAAGATTGGCAGTACTGTTTTATTCTACTGCTCTGCGTCTTTACGCCTTCGTGTGATACAAGCATTACGCTGAGAGGCTACAGTAATGAGCGTAGAGATACGACGTGTCCGTGTCTATCATAATATAATTCATCGTGAACATAATTGCACGTGAGAAAGTGTTCCCTCATTGCGCGTAACGAGTTCGGAGACGTTTGCTATTAATACATTGATCAAGTTTTGCTGGATACGGTATTCAATACAGATTTTAATATCAATTTCATAGTTTTACTAACGCAGAAAGTACACATTAACAATCTACTCAGCTACCAACTTTTAGAGATCTTAAGAGAAGTGTTATTTCTGCAAAAATAAGATTTTTCAAAAGAGTAGAAAGCGTTGTGTATGAATGTAAATAATGTAGTTACCTATTTTCTGCGTATTTTAGGATTTTTATAGTTAAAGAACTTATTACACATATGAATATATTATCTTCGAGAGCCATTTTTAATAATTAAATAAATTATTAAAAATGAACCCTGCTTCAAACCTTTTATCGTAGACACTTCTAGTTAAAATGATAAATAAATTAATTCTTAGAAAATACTGCTCAGAATATAACATCGCGTCGAGTTTTCACTTAAAACCAAGGGTATATCACTCGTTTTGTTGAATTTAGTAGATATCTAGCTCGACGAATTTTTGAAGTTTCCCCAGCTTAGGATGTAAAGACATTAAAGCGCTTGAAAGCGGCCTGCTATCCTGATAAGACGCGCTACTGGTCCTTTGGACATTTACTTTATCCCTCTTAAAGCGACTTACGCTTAATGAGTGAAATTGAAATAAATTAAACTTCGCTATCGCTTGCTTTAATCCTTTATTACTGTTCAAGTGTTTGGTTATCATTTTTATTTACATAATTCATTTTTATAGAAGAAGGGGGCAATCGAGCAGCGGATCGCCTAAGTTAGTTGATCCGAGGCCCACGGACATCTGCAATGCCAGAGGAACCACAAATGTGTTGCCGGCGTTTGAGGGAGGAGTACGCTCTTTTCTTGAAGGCCCCTTAGTCGTAAACGTTTTAACAGATGTGTATGCTAGCAGTTGGGATCGTCAAGTTTGGAGAGATTTCTTGTCGGAGGCCAAGGTCCACTTCGGGTCATCGTGTCACCCTAGTTAGTTTTTATATGTTGGCAGTGACCTATTCTTATACTATTGCACAATTGCAAGGAAATATTTGTAAGTTTGAGCTGTGAAAAGATATAGATTTAGTTTCTTTTTTATTTATGTCTTTGCTCTACACATGTACTTGCTTACTTAACCGTCCTTTTACAGTCGAACAGTTTATGGTTTCTCTCTTATCAGGCTTTTCGCTCATGAAACTGGAACCAGAGAGTGATTCTCGCTTATAGAGGTTTGACTGTACACTCTTTTTCAATATGATTTCTTGATTTACGACGTACATCTCCTATATTAATTATGAGAGGGTTTGATGTATTTAGATGTAGGTATTTGATGACTTGTGTGTGCCTACTCCGGGACAAAATCGAATAGCGTGAAGGTGGAAACAAACAGAACGGCGCTAGAGCAGTCCCTAATAGTGTCAACATGAACCCTTGAGTACTTTGCATGAAGAGTTATGAATTTATAGAATTGATTTGTTTAAAATTCATTAATTAAATCTGTTTATCTTATTGAGTTTTAAGGAGTGCTTAAAAAAGAATTAGGCAAAATATGTTTTTTTAGTCATTAATGTTTTAGTAAAGCACTACTCTTTTAATTGAACAAAAACCCGAGATGTTTTTGTTTTAATTAAAGTAAGTAAATAAAAGAAAATCGTCTTTTTCAACATTGTTTCGGCGCAGCAGGTGACAAAAAGAATTCCTAAAAGTCGCTTTATTAAATTTATGAATCGGAGAACTTTCCTCGAGTATTTTATGTAGCTTTTCTCTTTACTACAATTTTCTTCAAACAGAAATTGGTAGACAATTGAAAAACTTCTTTTTTCCTTAAACTTAAGTATTAATTTGTTAAGTTACCTTTATCAAATGTTAGTTTTTGCATAACATTATCGTTTTTGTGTTAGTTTGTTTTAACTAACACTAGTCAATGTTGGGAGCATAAATAATAGGGAATTAATATTGTAATATTTTTAATTTTTATAAAATTAATTATCTTCCTTTGGAATTGTACAGATAATCTTGTTCGTATATAAGTAATATTAATAATTTCATCAATACTTATGCAGAGTTTATTTTTTGTCAGACCAATGTAAATGTTCTAAACTCTACATTCACTTTGCCTCTCACAGTCAAAGTGTATAAATAACTAAATGTATTTAACAAGCAATATTTCCTTGCGCCACGGTGGTCTGTCGGTCCTATTGACTCTGCCTCTTTCGGTACGTCACTAATTTTACGTCACGCCGTATGAAATTGCGTTAAAAACATACACCGTGTTACGCTCCCTACGCTTTACTTAGGCAGCCTTTTTAAGAAATGCCTCGCTAGTGAAGAAATTAGGTAAATATTTATTGACACTTCCCCCAACAAGATTCTTGTTCAATTTGATCCACAAAATAAATTGGTTGGTTATTTTAAAATGCCGCTTCATTTTATGGTTGGTCCAGTCTTTGATGCTAAGAGCTAAGCTCTATATCAATGCATGAATTTCGGTTGACACTTCTAGTTAGTGACTCAAAATTATACATACAAAAATTTTAATAAGTAAAAATAATCGACCTGTGTGTATTTCACATTGTTCTCGGGTAACGTTCAAGGAAACTGGAGTTACCTATCTATATTATGTAGTATTTTTTTTTTAATTGAAAATTTTACAGAAATATCAAGGCTCCCTTGTCTACTCTTTGTCTTAGGTCTCAGATTTTCTAGAATAGCTATTCTGGGACATAATATCGAATATCGCAACCTAATTCATTGCACAAAACCGGTTTTAGCAAGTTCGCTGGGACTCGAGCGAGCGAGATTTTTAACAAGTCACCAGGGTTCTAATGTACGCAGTAATGAAGGGCCGATGGGGCTTCGCCGGCGATCGAGACCGGTAAATGCCTGTCAAAATACACATAAATGTAACATGATAATCAGGGATACAGGGTGTTCGGAAAGCCCATTGTGACATTTTGAACCAAATTCGAAAAAGGAGGTGTTTTTGATGGCTTTGCTGAAATTAATTAACGTGTAATGTAAACCACACATCGGGTTATTTTATAAAAATGATTATGCTTAGTCTTCATTATCATTTACATTGCTAAAACCAAATACTTCTATTACAAAGTAATTAAAAAAAATAATTCCGTGGTAGATAATACGAGTATAGATAGTTAATAAAGAATTTAGAATTTCTTGTTAATAAAGAGTAATGGCAATACAAAGAAACTTTACCTTATGCTACAATATCTGAAAATATTTTGTATTATTTTTAAAATTATTCGGATTAAAAAAATCTCTCGCTTACAAACAGGAATAGTTAAATTGTTACATGCTCCATTTTGGTAGTATGAAAAGAATTTTCGAGTATATTTTCGCTTGCAGTACTAAATCGTATGGTTAATCTAGGTTTTCATTAAAATGCCGTGTTTACAACACCCTGTGTAAGAAGAATGTACGTACACCGCGTATCCTGTGGGTTGCGGCCGAGACGCCATAGCTCCTACATCACGGAAACGGCTTCTTTTAATTATTGATTTAAAAATTCTGTTAAAATATTATTCTTTACATATGTCTATTATTTTACATTCAAATAAAATTTAGTACTAATAGGAAACAGACCCTAAAATTGACTTACATTGTTTTTATTGATCATATTTTTTATATTTAATAGAAATACTCTGCTTAACATTGGCGTAGCCAGTAATTTAAACTGTAGTTATCTCTATTTATTCAATAGGAATGAGAAGGATGGCATTATTTTTCTTTCACAGGTCAACAAAGTCGATAAACCCTTAATACTTTCATTTTTACCAAAACATATTCCATACCAAGTTAGCGCTAACATCGCGTGTCTACGAAGTTATGGCTTCTGAAACTTGGATCAAGAATCTAAAGTGACGTGACGCAGTTTTTATCATACTGAAAAAAAATTACGCACAAAAAAATCGCCCGACTCGTATCGTCTGACATAGAGTGTTCGATATCAAACGCAGTTAATGGAAAAATCTAAGGGTTTAGGTCACTTTACTATTTTAAGAATTTTTAGAATAAAGTTAACCCGACCTTAGCGTAACGAATAAATAACATTTTTTTATCTTTCTTTTTCAAGACAATATACCTAGACATAAGAAAAATGTAAATAAATTTTTTGGAATATTTTTATTTGAAAGTTCGCTGCAAGTCTGAGCACTAAAGTGGCGCTAAAAAGATGAATAGTTTATTTTAACTAGCGCCATTATGACGGTTATACAAAAGAATAATCATAAGAGACTAATGCCAGTTTTACCCCTAAAGTAGTTTTAGATAAGTGTCTTTTTGCTTAAAGCCTTGTTCGCACCAGGATAGTATTTTAGTCGAGTAGCAAGTAGCATTTATTCCAACAAAGGATTCACTAATTTTCGGACTCGTTTAAGCCTAAACATACGCACTAGGGTAGTAATTTAGTAACTAAACTTGTCCGATCAACATCGTTTTAGTAGAATAGATTAGTAAATCCTTTGTTACTTGCTACCTGACTAAAATACTATCCTAGTGTGTACAATTCTTTAGGGTCTCGAGAAATCTAACGAATCCCTTAGGGTCTAAAGTGACACTTAACTGTTGGTGAAAACGAAAATAATGTTAAATTACATTTAAAATGCGTTAAGGGTTACCTAATATTTAGGGATTGTTGGTGAAAACGGCCATAAAAATATCGATTTTTTAATTTTTAAATTTGATTACTATTGTTTAAAATAATAGCATTTTTCATATCGCACATCGTCTTAAAAATGTCTCCGAATTTCCTTAGTACAAATTATTTTTTCGCAAGTAACAGTATACACATGTTTTGAATCAGAATAAATAGCGTGCTTAAATCGAATGACAATTAATTGGTATGTATCTAATTAGTGTACAACACGGTCTGACGACACACGCAATTTGAAGTTGATATTATCTCGTGTGGAATGTATTTAATGTTAAGAGGTATCTCAGGTGACACGTTATAATGCTTGTTAAAAATATAAAGATATTAGCTATAATAACGTTTACACTTATCTTGGAGTAAAAAGAAGTTATATTTTAATATAATATTCAGTAAATCTAAACTTTCTATTTTAATATAAATTTGTAAATTAAGAAACAGATTTTGAAAATCTCCAGTACTACTTTTTTATAAGTAAAGGGGCAAATTAACAGCGGGAACACCGAGGTGATCAACGAAGCCAATGGACATCTGCAATACCAGAGGAACCACTGATGCTTTGCCGGCCTTTAAGGGAGTAATACGTTCGCTTCTTGAAGAACCCTTATACCGCCGTGGACAGACAATTCCACAGTGAGGCTGTGCGAGACTAAATAATTATAATACTAGGCAATAACAATTAAAATAAAACTAAAAAATAAAGTATCAGCGACTTATTTTTTATAGATAAAATATTTAGTGTCTCAGACCCTTTCTGTAACATAATTAACAACATTTGTATTATTTTATCCAACAACTTTTAAAATCTTGATGTAAATTCTCTGGACAGTCAAATACCACCGCTTCGTTCTTAAACTTCGGTACAAGTATTCTGATTCTCTTCGATTAGATATACTAATTATTCAAGAATAACGTTCAGTGAACAAGAATTTCGCCGCCACACATTATCACCTTTTAAATCAAAGAATTTCAATAAAAACGTGGTATTAAGTAAAAGTTTTGGAACTTAAAATAAATATTTCAAGTTATCGATAAAATCTTAAAATTCAGATTTAACTAAATAATTACCAATTAAACTTAAACGATTATGATCAGGTGATAGTAAATAATCAATTCCATTTTTTCGATAATTTATCAAGGCGCGATTACCATCGGCGTTCCTAAACGAAGTGACGCGGAGAAAATGGCGGCGCATTTTTAAAATGGCCGCACAAGATTCACTTACAGATTGTTTACATCAGAGCCTATAGGTGAAGACCTTAGTCACCTATTCTAAAAAAAACTTAATACTTATTTAAGCCGACTATAGGCGTTCAGTTTTTTAAATGTGCAGCTAAATCGGACGTACACACGTCAAATTTAACTGCATAGTGGAACTGTAGTTCAGTTCTCAGTTTTGTCTACACGCTTCAGTTTTTACCGCGCAGTCGAACTGTACAGTTAAAACTGCTCGTCTTTAGACGGCTTTACGATCTCTTTGGTCTTCCATAAAGACTTATTGCTAATTGTCTTTGAAGAAATAACTCAATAGAATTTTAATAGCATACCGCATTGTTCAGTAGAATAAGCAATATATATCTAGAGTAACACCTTCTTGGAATGGAATGGAATAGTCAAAGCATTCTTTACTATGAGTTGGTCTGGCTTCCTTAAGAATTGTACATTATATTCTACAAATTAGAATCAAAAGACAACCTTAATATCTGAGACATTTTAATATTTGGACCAAAATATCAATAAAGGTTTACGTGACCGCAAAGAGCTCCAAATATGCCACAGACGGTCACTTGGTTAGTTCATTGTTGTAGATTTCCAAACTAAAAGTAGACTTAGGGATCATCTTAATCGGTAAACCACTCGAGTCGTCTAAGAGAGTTGCTTAACGCGAATGGAACTGTTCGGATGCCATGACTCACTTGACAATCCTAACTTAATTATACTGTAAAATATTGCGTATCGTTAAATACATTTATATTTTTAAACGGACCTTAATATCCTCTCCTCTAAATAACACTCTGACGACACTTACTCTGTCCACCAAAAGAAATAATTGGCGCCAAATTCGACCGAGCGTTTCGAAACAATGTCAAAATCTTTTTACGTTAAACAGTTGGTACTCAGAGTTAAAAAGGTAAGAAAAGATAAACCCGGCAAAAAGATACCTGGGACAAATTTCTTTCGCTTTTCTCGACCATGTCCGGTCAAAAATAATTTGCTTTTTATATCACATCAAAGGTAGAAGAATACTTGTATTTTCTGAGGCATAGAGTTTAATTTTCGTTGTAGTTGTTCGTGACTTACTTGAAGAGATGTAACTAAAGTTTGTCTTTTCTTACGATTTTATTTGCAGTTTAATTGTGCGGAATTGTTGCATGCGTGTTTTGATTCGGGGACACAAAGTTATTAATACAAATGAGAGTTTTAATTTCGTATCTTATGTTTATAAGAATAAGATTTTAAATGGCTCGCATTGTTGCAAACAAGAGTTGCAGTGTTAGGTTTTTTTATTTATTTATATTAAAACCGGTAATTGGTCCTTTAAACGTTGTGTGTATAATTTATTGAACTTGCTAATAATTTTAGCCCTTGTTCGCTAAAAGGTTTATTGGTTAGTAAAATTTTATAGCGAAATATTTTTTTTTTGCACCCGTTGAATTAAATTTATGAAGACTTTATACAATGGTAATAAATCTTATTTTACAAGAACAAAGTTTTTGTTCCACTCGTTGATTTTATGAAACTTTACTGTTAAAGTTTTATGCAGTATTAATTAATAATACCATAATTTTAATTGCTATTTATTTGTTTATTATTCCCGTTTTTAATTTCCGTTATGCCTTTTTTGAGCAATAAAAGCAAATATTATTGCACCGTTAATTCACTTAGTACATCCGTGTGTTGTTCAAAAATCATTCATTCATTCCTTCATGATCTTATAACCACGTTTTTACCGGGATAAATTAGTTCATGAAATTCAGAATTCAAGGCTGTTAGGGAAATATGGAGTAGTACATACTGTGCCGACCCTCCATATGGACAACGACAGGATGATAAAACAAAAATTTCATAAAAGCTATAGTAAAAAATATAACCACTATTGATAATTGACTGCAATTAACATTTTATGTAATTCAATATTAATTACAATTGCTTGCATCATGTATTCTAGTGTTGTCATCTTTACTTATATATTTCAACTTTTAATAACATTCCAATGCAGCTAAAGATATGTACATAATTTAATAGTAATAGTCATAAATTATTTATAATAATAAATTACGTTGTCAATATGCGAAACATGTGATAACTATAAATCTTATTTCAATTAATGGTGACATTTGATCGTTTGATCTTAGCCTGACTGTCATATACTTTTTGACGAATACTCGTATGTTAGTAGAAGACATAATAAGCAGTATTTAGCTTCAGCTCAGCTCTAAAGCCTTGTACGCACCAGGATAGTATAGTCTAGATTTTTTTGTTTAAACACTATTTATATTTTTAAACAATTACATTTTTTAGGTTAACTTCCCTACCATCTTTGTATAAATAGTCTTAATGCAAAGGGACCAGTTGAAAACCATCGCAGGGATGGCTTCGGCAGTCCCTGCATACCCTGAGCTGGTCTCCTTTTGCCACATCTCTTTTTCATATGTACTAGTACTTAGTAGTAATTTGTAAATTGATTTTTTTTCTGTATTTTTTTGGAAATTCTTATGTGGCGTTCATTCATTCACTAATTCATTCATTAGTATAGTAGTATTTTACTCGAGTAGCAAGTAGCAAGTGTCCAAACAAAGGATTTACTAATCTACTCTACTAAAATGTTGCTATTCGGACATGATTAGTTACTAAATTACTATCCTAGTCCGTAGGTTTAGACTTAAACGAGTCCGAACAGTAGTAAATCCTTTGTTCAGATAAATGCTACTTGCTATTCGACTAAAATACTATCCTGGTGCTAACAAGGCTTAAGAGGGTTATGTTTTACAAATGAGGTAAAGAGCATCGGTGGCTCAGGAGTTTAGCTCTTGTCTTGTAATCTGCAGGTCCCGAGTTCAAATCCCGCCACTACCAATGTGTTTTCGATTTTCGAATTTCATATGTACTTATTTACCAGACGCTCTTACGGTGAAGGAAAACATCCTAAAGCCACATGCACATATCGGCGAAGAAATTCAAAAATATACGTGAAGTCGATCAACACGCACTGGGCCAGCGTGACCTGGTTCCTGACTCCTTAGAGGGTAGGCACCACGCCTTTCGGTGGGGACGTATAGAGAGCTGGTGACTTTCTTTTCCCACTCTTAAGGAAATGATGAAAAGGCAAAGTGGATTTGGCGGACGACACGCATAGAAGGAGAAAAATCCACTTTTAAGCGTTCCTTCTTATTAATAAGAAAATTAACTTATCTCTTCGTAGTAAAACAATAAAGATCATTGAATTGATATTACATTGATAATGTAGTTGATACTCAGCGTGGGTAGATCGTCAAAGATTAAAAAACTAACTAACAAAACGCAAACCAATAATATACCGTTACATCAATAACCATTATTTAACTATAGATCTAAACTCCGGTTAAAATGAGAGGCTTAACAATGAATAGAACAGTTATAGCTCTTTAATCCAAGCTAGTGATGGGACAATGACATGTATTATAAAAGTATCGATTTAAATGTATTTATGGAGATAATCTATACTAAGAAAACTTTGTATTTTTATATTTTTGTATGTATTGTAATAACTCAAGAACTAACGGGCCAATTTCAAAAATTCTTTCACCATAAGAAAGCTACATTATCCCCGAGTAACATAGGCTATATTTATCTACGCGGATGAAGTCGCAAACAGTAGTATTTTATAATTCAGTTATAGAAGCGTTATGGAATCCGAGATGGAAAAGAATAAAATAAAACTACGTACTTGGGTGATACAAGTGTATTAAAGATATTATGTAATGTCTACATATGATTAATGTATGTGTGAAGTCATGCAAAATATTCACTTGTCGTGGAATTGCGGAAAATGGAGCCCGTCATGGCTAGAACTACTAATTACTAATGTCTACATATGAGAAAGCTAGCTCTAACGATACAATTATAATACATCTAATTGTATCGTTAGAGCATGGGTTACCTAGCTAAGATTTATTAAACTTAACTTTTATCGATTAAATTATTTTCACTATCGATAAATCGTACATCACTAGCATCAAATTATCCGAGTTATGTTTGTAAGGTAATTGCGTATCGAGCGCTATGTGGAGAAGAAATCTTAAGCAATGATACGGCACATTTTTTATGATTCTATATAAACTCGAGAATACCCTATTACTGATAACGAGATCCATCTCCAGAAGGGATGACAGCATTATGGAACGCTCAATAGAGGGCGTGCATGACTATTTTTAGTGATCATCGAATTAAAAAATATAAACTTTTTGTATCACACCTTGAAGTGTGTATCTAAGGCAGGAATTCAAAAGTGCCTCAGTCTCTTCAAAAGATCCTAACTATAAAATTATTTTAAACTAGCTGTTGTGCGCGACTTCGTCCGCGTGGTATTAAATAATAGCCTAAGATACTCGGGTATAAAGTAGTTTTTTAATGGTGAAAGAATTTTTGAAATCGGCCCAGTAGTTCTTGAGTTATTTCAATACATACAAAAATAAAAAGTTTCTCTCTTTATAATATTAGTATAGAATAGATAAACAGTAAAATGTTGAACATTAGTTTCGTTTTATTAGAATATGGCAAAAGAACACGAGGCCTTGCCTTGGATGCATAGTAGAAGGATAGCATCTCTTCACTCTATCCCTTTCACCACCAAATTCATTTTTCGAACCCATTCTATGTTTGTATGATTAGTGAGAAAGGAATTATGTATTTATCAAATCGATATCACTGTCTTAGGGTCCATCAAGAAGTGAGCGTACTTTTTCATTGAAAGCCGTTAGCTCATTTGCAGTTCCCCTGTTGTTGAAGATATCCATTGCGTCGATGACTTATTTTTAAAAATAATCACACTGTTCGTTGACCACCTTATCGTATATTTGAGCATCAATTTTGATTTTCTTCAATCCTCCGCAATGGTTGTAATGCAATAGATTTCACGGCATTTCCCGGTATCCGCGTGTAATTCGGTGCCGCAGATGTGCCGCGCTGTCTGCCTACAACTTCCTCTCGATGTTATTCGCGGAATAAAGACGCCTTCATACTGGAAAAAAATATCGTATAAAATCGCGATTATATTATTTTTTCTAATATGTAGCTCATACTAAATATTAAATATTGACACTATTATCCTATAGGAATAAGTCAGATATTTTCTTTGTTTGCTTTTTGGTTAGATAACTCAAGAAAGTGTCGCTTAATTTTGTAATTCATAAATAACAATAATCGTGAAGAGCAGCCTGTCTCTTAATAATATAAAAATGAATTAATATTTACGTCTTACTAATTAGTATTTGAAACTATCGAATTTTATCAACAGACACTCAAAAATGATAACCATAGTTGAAACATTGAATAGTGTGAACGAAGTATTACATTCTCGAAATGATTATGGATAGTCTTGCAGCAGTATATCATCGGGCGGATGTCTGTTTGTCCATCTGTCGCATCTGACACGTGAAATTTAACATTAAAGGAGTTAAATCTGCAATTAAGAGATTCGAGCGAACTTCGATTTATTTTATTGAGACGGTCGATTCCTTTTCTAAACGGAAATCTTGAACAAAAATTCGAAAAGTTAAACCAATTTCTATTATATGACAAAACGATTTATTCCGAAACGAGAATCAGCGTTATTACTGTTGTACTTTCTACGTTTGGTACTGGTACATTCATAAAATTTATTCCAAAATACAGAACATCCTTGTTCCTGGTTCTTCTTATGATGCATAATTTGGTCCAATAACCCCTGGTCTATCTTATTTAGTTTCGAGTGTCATCCAGTATCGTAAAATCGACTTATTGGTCCTCGTTTATCGCAGTACTTTATAGGTTTTTTCCGGAATAAAGGGGAAAGTGTTTTATGTACTATTCTGTATATTTTATTTCAAATATTAAAATAAAAACAACATCAAGAGTAGTTGTGTTAAACCTCTTTAAAATCATCAAAATAAACTGAACAAAGCGAAACCCTTGAATTTCCCTTTCCCATTCAAAATAATACCGAAATTAAACGATAAACAGCGGATGAACATCAGAAAACATTAAGCCCCATCCACACCAACGTAAAGAGTTAAGCCTCGGCAACAAGTTTGTGAGCGCCCTCTTACTGCGTCCAATTAAAGAGAATTAAAACCCGCTTTGCTTATTAGAAACGTTAACAAGCGTTGGCATTGAAGAGTTGAACTATAGCAACGCACGTATAATTAATGCGTGCACACCCTTACAATTCAATGAGGATTTGCATAATTACTTTTCTTTAATATAAGCTGAAGGAAAGCTAACGTTGAAGTATAAAAATAATAAGATTTTCTTCCACAAAGATAAGCATTTAAAAGTCCAGACGTGATTTACTTGACGTATGTAGTTTTATAATTTTATTGCACATTTGCTTGGTAATATTTTTATGAAGAATAATACGTAAGGTTATCTTAAAACAGAGAGCATAAAATACAATATAAATAACAAGTGACAAACCAAATTGGTCATATTAAAAAGTGTTATCTATTTTAGTAACTGAAAACCATCATCATCCCCACTGATGGGCTCGGAGCCTACCTTAAGGCGGTGATTAGACCATAGTCAACTTGGCCGACTTCATACATATCTTTGAATTTCTTCGCCGATATGTGCAGGTTGCATCACGATGTTTTCCTTCTCCGTAAAAACGTGGGGTAAATATGTAAGTCGAAAAACACATTGGTACATGGCGGGGTTCGAACTCGGGACCTGTAGATTACAAATCAAACCATACTTATTTATTATTCACGATAAAACACTGATGTTAGAAAATACTAAATGGATAGTTTCACAGTTTAAATTCGTATCGTATATCCTTCAAAGGGTCCCGGACGAAATAATTCCCGGCAAAAGCGTAAGCTTATCTAATACAAATCCAGCTAAAATCACGGCAGAAGAGCCACTCGGATTCAAATCCAGCATAATTGAAGTGGAGAGCGCTCGCTCTTACACAAAAATAAAATTAAATCGTTAATTTGTCTGGCTCGAGTTGTTAGTACTTCATTAGAATTGGAAGATTTCGGATTTTATAATGGAAAATTGTTGTTTGGTATCTATCCTTGACATTTCTTACACGTGGACGATTTTAATTGTAGCAATACAACCAATACTTCGTTCATCTAAAGCCCGAATATTTCAATTATCTTTTCTCTTATAAGTATAAATTAACAAGAGGACTTTGTACCTTGTACTAACTAAAATCCTACTTTTGTCTCAAACTATTATATAATCCAAGAAAACACGTGGTCTCTCCACCGCATCCCGATGAACCTGACCACAGTTTACAAAATCAAATGTTTCTTATTATTCTAATAACATATTACCTTCTTAATTAACACTGCATACGTCAGGACCACCTGAATTGGTTCTAATCAAAATGTCCGCTCTTGATTTAATCTAAATGATAATGACAATGTCACTGGCCACCCGTAGCAAAACGTAACACCTTTAAATATAAAAAAGAAAACAATTCAGGTGCCCTGTCAACCATTACACACAAGATGGAACACATCTCAGTAATTGGATGCCCGAAAATATTTTTTTAGACAATGACTCATTTATTTAATCCATGCTAGTTATTCAGTTGTCTTCTGCAATGTACATGCTTTGCTATTAAAATCTTGTGGCTATCTTTTTTCTATTCTATAAGAAAATTCTTCCGAAGATCATGCTAGTCTGACACGATGATCATCGTCTAATTTATTATTACTCACATGGGTGACTTAGTGAATTGCAAAACTTATACGCTGGAACTGTCAAAAGAGTCCCTTGGTGTAGACGTGGTAAGATAAATGTTTACTAAGGGACTGCTCCAGTATCCAGCGACTAGGCCAATGGTAGCGTAATTTTACAAGGACCTAATGTGTTTGAGTTGCTACTGACAATATTGTGTTTAGTTTCGTTTTCTTGTCTTCAATTGCTGATATTAATAATATTCCGACATTAATTTTATTGTAGTGTAATCCTTTCTATCTTACTCTAATTTGTTTCACAAAGTTCACTATATTTAGACGATCAGAACATCAGAGGAACGGTAACAAGTTCCCGTCATAAATTAATATGCATTCGAATCAGAGTCGCATTTCAAAGTCGTAAAAGGTAACTAAATTAGTTACAGCAACAAAAAGAAAGGAAACGCCGACAGCAACACTGCGGACCTTGTTAAAAGGTGTCCCGATGCCAAAACCGTGCAACTTTTTTTTTTATTCTGTTCTGTTTCGTTTTATTTTCTCCTTTATTGTTATTCCCGGCGCATTCCGGGGTGTCGTAGTCGCGTTTAGGCAAATAAAGTAAATCGTCGTATCGACGGTCCTGTCGATACGTTCTATTGTTTACAAATCTGTGGAGTTGATGTTTAAATTTTTGGTGGCTCACATTTATTTGGTAAAATTTTACAAAAATTAAATTAAAAGATAGATAGAACTATTCAAGTTAGAAGTGAAGATGTCACCAAATAATTGCATTTAATTGATCATATAGTTCAGCATCGACGTCTATAAGAAAGTTATACTTAGCAAGAATCAATTTAGATTATTTTATTGCAACTAAAGTAACCAAAGCTTTGGTCAATAATACCAATAAAGGTGAGACTAACACCTTTTCTAGTACCTGAAACTTAATATTGTTATTCCAATATCCAAAAACATTTTGTAATATCTTATTCCATTCCACTGGTCGTTCTGTTGACAGACATCAAATTAATGTTCAAATGTAAAATTCTCCACTTTGAACAAGTTTCTTCCAAAAATCCGAGAGGCGTCTAACTCAATGTTTTTTATTGTATTCACAAGTTTTCTTTCGACTCTAACTCTCGCCATTATCAGGCGCGCCGCAACGGTTATCGTTGCCTTTTTTGCGAATATAAAATCTTCGTGTTGCCTTCTCGATTCACCATAACATTTGTTTCTATGGTCGTGTGAATTTTTAGTGATGACTGTTTGATTTTTGTTTTGTTTCGGCTGTTTTGAAATCGTCTTTTATTTTTTAGTTGTTGATTTTTATTCTTTATTTTATTATAGGCCAGTGTCAACTGATTCGATACTTTTTAGAGCATGTTACTGTGTCTCCTTCTTCTACCGTTTTAAAACCTATTGTTTCTCTTATTTTTTCTTTTCTTTGATTTTTTTCTAGTTCACCCACTTCTAAACATTTATACACCGAATCCTGGTCACCAATATTTCACCCCTAACTAGACTGGTGTGAACAAAAAACTGAAAAAAACATACAAGTTGAAATCAAACGTCACAACTCTTAAGAGATAGATTGTCACAAAAAACAAGTAACAATCGACAAAAAAGGTTATTAAAGGGACGTAAACTTTAGTCGTTAATATACTGTAAAAAAGTCCTATCAAGTGACACGGTACACATGAAATAGAAAAAAATAGACATTAATAAGTAGCTTCGTCCAGCCTCCGAATTACTTTGGAGTGTTTTACCTTTTTTGCTTGACGCTACAAACGTGCGACTTTTTAGTCGACTATTTAGACGACTTTTGTCGTTGCAGACGCGAGTTTTATTTAAACTTCAGTGGAGAGACTATCACACTTACTAGCCGTAGCATAACTTAGTAATTAGATTTGTTCTTTAGACAATTTACATTTTTTTATATTGTTTTTTATTAAGTTTCTTTAATGAGATACGAGCCCTGGATCACCTACTTTCTTGTTATCCCGTTATCTATTTCGTTCTCTACATTAAATTCCTCATAATTAGGCTCTAACACATTCGTACAGCTTCAAAACGTGGTTAAGAAATCAGTCGCAACATACGTATAATAGAAAATAGTAGTTCGTTTGTCCGTAGGTTGTGTCATGTCTTTATCTCAGATCGTGGTGTACCCATGTCAATGTGAAACATTTGACAAGGCGGGCCGGTGTGAGCTCGACCACGCTTGTTTCTATTTCACCCTCACAATTCACTTTGATATTGTTTTGATAAAGTTCAACCTGATTGTATTTACTCTATACTATGAGTCATATATTTGTTAACATATTTATTTCATAGATAAAGATAGCTATAAACGTAGAGGATCGAAGTGAGAAGACAGGGGGATTACCCAAATAACATGCGCTGCAAAGCAATTCGATAGCGAACATCAAAAATGTATGGAACTGACAATGACGTTTGATATCTCACACATGACAAGCACATAGTCATATCGAATGTCATTGTCAGTTTTATACATTTTTGTCGTTTCCATCAGCGATATTGCTAATCGAAAGATACTTTGGATAACCCCCCTGGAGTGAATGCAGATATGATGGTTGATAAAGACGTATGAAAGAGTACCTACATTCTATGCCAGCAGTGGATATGGTAGGGTGAAAATAATCCATTTTTTATTGGATTTTTCGATGTTTACTTGTTTAACATTCATTGTCATATTCTCAAACAAATATACAAAGTTAGGAACTGTCAAAACGGAGAGAATAGATACATTATTTTGTTGCAAAAGTTACGTGTTACCAGTTTTGGATATACCGATGTCATCCCATTTCGGATGTGGAGACATCTTCCGACATTTACCACGAACTGTCAACGTGAGTTTTGCGTAAATGTGTCATATTTTTGTATTAGAGGTTTAAATGTATTCATAAAAAAAGATAGGGAAAAACCAAATCAAATAAGGTAACGTTTTTCAACGCAACGTAAGTTTTAACTATGAAATATTGGGTACTAAAGAAATGGTTTAAGAAATCACTGTCGTAAATGCACAGACTAAATTATAACCTACAATAATGATTTCATCTTTAAGGCTAAAACAAACTTTACTAACTACAATGTGACGAAAATATAACTAACTAACTAGTATGACACGATGACCCGAATTGGGCCTTGGCCTACGACAAGAAATCTCTCCAAACTTGGCGATCCCGTTCCATCTTAACCCAATCACGGACGTGGAGCTCCCTTATGTCTTTTAAACAAAACAAAAATATGGTTTATATTAATTTCTAATTTAATTTTCATAGTTGAAATAATGTGATTAGTTTATCATATTTTGATATTAATACAAACTGCGTTGGCGATGTTGTCCCACGTTCGAATGCTATCGGAAAATAATCGTGAATCATGCCTTACTATGTTTATTTAGTTGCATAAGATAGGACGCATACTTAACCTAAAATACACAATAACCTAATTGTTTACAATCTATTATGCTTAAATTAAAAAAAGATTGTATAAAATAAAATGTCAATTTTGGCTGAATGATACGGTTGCTTTTGCCCCTAAAAGTGTTCACTTCTTTAAATTTAAATATTATAATTAGCATAATGTGCATTTGCAATATAACGTTATTTACACAAGATTTAAAAAAAACACAACCTACAGCAAAAAACCCTTATCTTTTGCCAAACAAAGTGTAAATAAAGTACGCCTTTATAAAAAATATAAATAAACGCGTAACTTCTTTCGTTACTTATCTCAGATTACGTTGTACCAATTAATTTGGTACGAAATCCTTCCGCTGGTACAGACTTAAAAACAAAACGCTTTAAAACAAAACCTAAATTCCAGCTACGAAGCGAAGCGTTCGAACTTCCTTAATCTGCATCTTTAATGAATAAGCTAATAAAAATACATATCGAATACCATCATTATGAATTAGGTATAAAAGTTATGCAAGAATACACTAAAAATAACACTTCGAAAACGATGGGAGATATGGTAGAAATTAAAAAACAAAATCCAATGCTGGCAACACAGAATTTTAACAGCGGCTAATTGCCGACGACGAGTGGGTAAGAAATCGCGATCGCTAATGTGAAGAGCGCGTCCTATAATGACCAAACCGACACCGAGTTAGCAAGGACTTGAAAAATATTTCGTATCGATACAAGATTCAATCGGATAACGGATATTTTATGTTGGGCACAACTGCAAAAGCTAATAAAGCCGAGAAAACTTTTAATTGAAACTTTTTTTAATGTTCATAAAATAACTGTCGAATGTATTATCTGTTAGACATAAAATGAAGATCTTATTAACACTTCGGAATATTTAGTGCCTATTAGTTTTAGTTTTAATAGCAATAACAATGTAGGAAGGAGTTCGCAAGAAGACTTTCGCAGAATTGTTGCTTTTTACTTGTGTTCTTCATTTACTTCAACCATGTACCTTTGCTTACACCGTATTTGATTTGAAGATTCTTTGATTGACAGATCACGTAGACTCTTAACTTGTCTATTCTTAATCCAGATAGTATTTTAAGATTATCCCACATTTGATTTCAAATGTTGGTAACCTATCAGTCACCTTCGTTGAGCTGACAAAATTCACTAGACGTCCTAACATGGAAGTGTTTCGTCCGACGATAAAATCTCTAGATGGAATTCTGTCGGTGCGTTCGTTACGTCCCGTTCGACCGCGTTCCTATACCTTGTCCTAAGTTTCTTTGTTCGAATCCTTTCGTCTGATAATTTGTTAGTGACACGAATATTTTTGAACTCAGTTCAGGAATCAATGGAAGAAATCAATCGGTAATACCGATCGGGGATAGGTTTGAGTACAATGCTTCGTTGCGCTAGGCATTTGAAGATCGAACTTTAAGTTTTTTTTCTTTGTCGGAACACTTCCAGTCTTTGTTGACTACTCCATTGTTTTAACAAAGCAGTTTTAACTAATTTATTAAAATACACTTTTACCTGATGCAAAAAGACTATAAAAAGTCTTACTTATAACTATTGCAAAAACATGACCTATATTAACTTTGTTTTTTTCAAAGATGCTATTTTTGCAGAGTTATAAAATTAAACTGACATTAAAATTAATTAAATTAACGTTGTAATATTTAAATAAAAATGTAGTGAATATAACAAGTAGAGAGGACTCTTATATCAAGTATCTCGGGTACAGTTTATTGTTAATTTCTCCAGGGAGCGGAGCGCGGAGCGTACACTATATTGCATTAAAAACAACGTCATTCGGACATAGCAAATTATATGCGAATAAAAAAATATTACACATTTTATGCTTATAACTGTTATTTAAATAAGTTTGTGAAATATTCACGTCCCTCTCATTTACAAAAACACTAAAAATATACAATATGTTTTTACAGAGCTGGTGCAGCAGTGAAAAATCATAATTTTAAAGTTTTTATTAGCAATTTAATAGTGCGTCGTATCGGTAAATTATAATGATAATCTAACTGAAATATAAGCCAAGGGGATTACCCAAAGTACATGCGGTACAAAGCGATTCGATAGCGAACATCAAGACTGTACAGAACTGACAATAGCGTTCGATATCTCACAGACAAGCACATGACTTATCGAATGTCAGTTTCATACATTTTTGTTGATTCCATCAGCGATATCGCCGATCGAAAGATACTTTGAGTAGCCCCCATTGTTCCGACTATAATCGCCCACTCAGAACATGTAAAATCCACGTCATATTTTAAAATAACCGAAGTTCATTAGTCAAGAATGTAAATCAAATATTGTCAAACCTATAATTTGTAAAGTTTAAATAACTTGATCAAAAATTTGAGATTTGATACTCAAATATGTTAGAGTATTAACAATATAAAATTACTTCTATGTAAATTAATTTGTGTGCATGCGATAAAAAAAATAACTCAATAATTAGTTAACCCTTGAGACGCGTCCAAACGACTGGCCGGTGAAGCAATCGAAACGTGGGAATGGACGGACGTAGTTTGGACGTAAGTGTGGCATGAAAATACATGGAGTAGATTAGATTAGTATATCAAAATATGTGGTTAACATTATGTAAAGACTAAAATGGCTACGGATAGGTAAGAGTTTGGTAATTTATTCTTGACACAAAATATTAATTAATTTAAAGTTGTCACTATCGTCAGAAGATAAACCAATTAGCAACATTTACACCCACGACGGTATTTTATGGTATTGTCTTATTAGGTATAGGACTATATCAATATGAAATATAGACTTCTTCGTGCACTTTCAATGAACAATCAAAAAATATCATAACATCGACTCCACTCATTCCGAGTCTTAAACCAAACTGAACCAAATATTGAGTAGGCGTGCGTAGGGCGTTACAATTAAATATATATTACCATACCGCCGCCCACGGAACAATACCTCGGTATCTGATGGCCGTGTCTAGCTGTTACTAAAGCCTTGTTCGCACCAGGATAGTATTTTAGTCGAGTAGCAAGTAGCATTTATCCGAACAAAGGATTTACTACTGTTCGGACTCGTTTAAGCCTAAACGTACGCACTAGGATAGTAATTTAGTACCTAAACGTGTCCGAACAGCAACATTTTAGTTGAGTAGATTAGTAAAACCTTTGTTCGGATACTTGCTACTCGACTAAAATACTATCGTGATGCGTGCAAGGCTTAAGCTCTAGCTCAGTGCCCTTGGAACTTTGACTCATACAAATTCCTAGACAGGACCTATTTGCCTTTTGAATGTAAATCAAGTTTGCCTGTTTGTTATCATAATGGAGGGTTTGAATGTTACTAAAACACTCAAGTCCTAATTTTGTTATTGAACTAACTAAATTAGATCTAGGTATTGTGAACGTTGTTATTGTTTACATTTTAGATATACATCGAACCTCTATAAATGAGAGTCTTTCTTTGGTCCCGACAAGCTAGATATAAGCAAGAAACTCGGATTAGAGAGAATCCTTTACAAGCGAGACAAATATCGCAGTCCCTTGGGCTCTCGCTTCAAGGTTTAACTGTATCTGTTTAATTAAAGATTTCACAAGCTTGTAATTTGAAGAACCGTAGAAATGTGGCACCAAAAACAACAAATAGAGTCGTATTATGTAATTGATAAATTCAAATGAGACATAATTTTTAGAAGCATATTTCCTAATCGCATTTAAAGTTACCATGTCCAATTAAAGGTTTCTTGAAGGAACAAAAGGATCACCAAAAAGGCGCAAAATATCGCTGTCACTTTTTAAATTTCGAACAAACCTCGACGATACTGGCATACTGCGAATTGTAGAGGAGAAAAAAATACCACGACGTCTCTAAGACTCCTTGGTAATTACTGAGCCAAACTTTTTCACATCTTACGTGAGTTAATGTGCGAAAATATTTTCGTTCAATTTGTGATTTTGGTATTTATTTTTCAGATCATTATCTTATTTCCAGATTGTGTGGTATTTGGCAGGTGTTATTTCGCATCGGCGGTATTTGTAAAATTTAAGCCCTTAATTTCTTTAGACTTCGAAGTGTCCAATTTTTTAACACTATTGAATTTATATGTGAATTGGTTAACGTTTGATTTTATAGTATTTGAACATTAGGTAATAACAATGTCTACTATATAAACTAAAAGCTTAATCTTGCATATGAAAGTTTTTTTATTTATTGGCAACTAGGGTTATGCAAGATACAATTGTAGAAAAAAAAACAGTCTAAGTAAGGTTATTACTATATAATTTGTGAAATAAGTTCGATCCTGGTCGAACGTCGAAACGTAACAAAATTCATATAATTAACTTCTTTACGAAAACATTCCAAACTTCTTAAGAACTTTCAACGTCGATTTACCGAGCTCATTACAATTCCACATGAGGACTTGGTGAGAGGAATTCCTCACAAAACATACGTGAGATACCAAATACGGTTTTCATTTCTTTATTTTATTTTTGAAATTTATATAGGAAATATTATATATTTTTTTATATTATAAAGTGGCAAACGAGCAAGCGGCCACCTGGATTCGCTCAAATAGCGAAGCGACCGCTGCCCATAGACATCTTTATTTGCATATGCGTTGCCTACCCTTAATCTTCGGAGAAGGAGACGCTCAGCAAGAGGATAATTCCTCTCTCTATGCGTCCCCGTCCTCCGGAAAATCCACTTCCTCTTCCGAACATTTCCTTATAGGAAAAGGATAGGAAGGGAATGTGGATTAAAATTAGGGGACCGGCACCACACTCATCAGGCAAAACACGGTTTATAGAGGGAGGCTAAAGAAAGTATGGATGGGTTGTGTGAGAGAAGATATGCTAAAAAAGGGGTAAATTCAGAAATGACAGCTGGTAGGGAAGTATGGAGTAGTACAAACTGTGTCGACCCTCTAGGACCCTCGACAAGGACAGTATGATGATGCTATAGGAAATGTTATTGATAACGAGGTGCTTCTCGCTACGTCGTTCGCGAGGAATTAATTTCTTTTAGCAATAACATTTTGCTTACTTTCTTCATTTATCTCTCTACAGACAATATTCAAATTAAATTATTACAACGTTTTCTTAATTTATTTAATTTTATCTTTCACTAATTATATACAACTAACAAATATCAATAATATCCAACGAATTCATAAATATACCAAATAAACGATACCATGCCATGCCAACTGAAATCCTTTAAAACAGAAAACATGTAATTAAAATGTTCTCGATAAAATACAAACAAATAATAAAAGGGTTTTTACTTTCTTTGTAAAAATATTAAGTTAAACGAGAGTGAAATCAAATGTTAGCTCGGTAAAAAATGGGTTTGATCAAAAATTTTATAGCCTCGGAGCCAATACCAATTATTATATCGTCCTCATTATTTGGACTAGTTGTGTGTTTCAACTAAAGTTAAAATAACAATTTATGTTTTGTCATACTACAAGAAGAAATGTTATGAAGTACTAGTAGAAGAAAATAAAAGTAGTAGTGTAGTGTAGTTGGAAACTTGATGGGCTCCATTTTCCGCAACTCCGCGACTAGTGCGTATTTTGCGTGACTTCACACATATCTTTGAATTTCTTCGCCGATATGTGCAGGTTACATCACGATGTTTCCTTCATCGTAAGAGCGTCGGGTAAATATGTACATATGAATATCGAAAACAGAGAAACACATTAGTAAAATAAGAGTAAATTGGTGATATTCAATAAATTAGAAGAGAACGCAGACATTTTAATCCTGTATTTTCCTATATATTCATACTTCCTCGATAAAACTCATACAAAAATACAGTATAAAAAAGCAACTAAATAATAGTTGAAAAATGACATACGTTTATTTTGTTCAGCTTTTAAACTATAATTTATTAGGATAGTTAAAAACCGGCGCGGGCGCACCTCGAGCTACGTTATAATTTGCCTGTCAAACAGTTTTTAAGAGACGTCATTCATACATACGGGTGAACATTTTATTATCTATGATTCCGTCCGTTTCTTTTTCGGTACGCCTCCTTTATTTGTAGCGTAGAAAGAAAAAGGTATAGAAATGGCTAAAGCGTATACGGTTGAGGGACAAAAAATGCCTTAGACTACGTCATAGCATTGTACATCACTTTACGGTTATAAACCAATATTAACATGTCTTGATCCTTTGCCTGGGACGTATAAAAAATTAGTTCAGCGAAAATACGCTTGGAGCGCCACGATACTATATGATACATCACATTTATGTGGTTCATATCTCTGGACCCAAACAAACAAAATCGCATACGGAGAAAGGGACCAAAGATCTATGTCACTGTCTTTGTCACGTTACGCATATTTGGTATAAATGTGTCTCAGTCGCTGTCAGTATGACATATGTAATATCTTATCCGTTTTTTTAATCTATGATTTGTAGTTATATTTTGAGGTTATGTTGTCTTCTAATTGTTTCGCTTACGACCTTTTGTATCTATATTTTGATTCAGTCATTGCTTAATTTCCTTAGCAATTACACTTCGCTATCTCCGTTCCTAATCTCAATCACATTGATAATTTAATTGTGAAAGTTTGCTGAGCCCTTATCAATAATTAAATCGTCATTAGATGATTACTTTTCTGAAGTACGCTGTTATGTTTAGATTCTAATAGAAAGTAGTTACAGTAATAAATATTTTAGAGTTATTAATCACATACTAATGTCTTTAACTGTTATTAATATTACCTAAAAGTATGACCTTAACAGCGTACTTCAGCAGCATGGAATTAAACACTTTGTAAGTAGGAATGTGTTCTTCTAATCAGTGTTCTAGATATATACCTTTGATTCAGATCTATGCAGCCTTTCTAGGTATACCGTAATACAAACCGTCTCATTACCGCGTAGTAAGACATTTTCTGCCACCCACAATGTAAAAAAATATGTGTGAAATTGTCTGATAATTATTATTAATAAATTATTTTATTGCATTATTGTATTGAATACAATACTTTTAGTATTGAAATCAATATTACTATCATCACTAGGGGGCTACCTAAAATACTTTTCGATTAGCGATATCACTGGAATCGACAAAAATGTATGAAACTGACATTGACATTCGATAAGTCATGTGATTGTCACGTGTGAGCTATCAAACGTCATTGTCAATTTAATACATTTTTGACGTTCGCTTTGGAATCGTTTCGTAGCGAACGTAGTTTGGATAGCCCACCAGATCACTAAACGTCCCGACTGAGAGACTGGGAGATGACCCTAAGGGGTGATTGGGCCATAGACAATATTATTATACCAATGGGATATTCATTGACAAATAACTCTACTACTTATGTCTCAATTATCAAAGATCCGTGAGAAATGTGATGCGGGTAGAATAATAGCCACTCTTATCTATTTGCCAGCTTTAACCTAAGCTTTTTAAAAAATACTAAAGTCGAGATTATGTAGAGAAAACGTTTTAAAAATAATTTTGATAATTTTGGTGTTTCAATGCCCTTCAGATGTGAACATTTGACGAATTTAAGTAGTTTTACGTTATATTTTTTTGCACACCGTACTGTTTTGACATCATCTAAGATTTTTTATTTATTTTATTACAAAATATAACATCATCACAGACTGATACTGTAGTTATTTTGATACTAGCAGTTGCCCGCGACTACGCCCGTGCGGAATTAAACAAAATATTAATTAACCTATGTGTTCTTCCAGGCTTTGTTCTACATCTGTGCAGTTAATCGATATTTATTCAGCCGTTCTGAAGATTCAAACAAACATCTGTCCACCCTGTTGTATTCAATTGAATTTGGATTAGCGACAGTCCAAGGGACCGCGGTATATGACTCGCTTATAGAGGTTTCTCTCTAATCAGGTTTTTCGCTTATAAAGGTTGTCGGGACCAGATAATGTTTCTCGCGTAAAGAGGTTTCTCGGTTATCGAGGCTTGACTGTATAGTCTATGGTATGGTTGTCTCTGGGTGTTACTTATTTTTTTACTTGGTAGTGATGGCTAAGACACCCAGAGACAACCAGACCATAGCTAATACACTACACCCATGAAAACTTTTGCATTTATATTAGTAAGTTGTTATAAAATACGAGTAAGATAATAACTCGTACTAAAAAGGATCTGACATTTTACGAACACTTCAAAAGATTTTAACCTGTCACTATTCCTACTTAGTGAGATTTATGCCACTTGACTTTGGTACAAAATAAAAACGTGGCATAAAAAAGGTTATGTTTTACCCAAATAACGTGAGAGCGATAGATAATAGAGTTTGAAAGAAACGTCTTCAAACACTAATTTATTTCTATTCAATAACAGAGAGTCTATCACGAAAATTTTCGATAAAACATAATATCATCGACAACATTTTTATTACATATGAGCATCGCCCCTACCGAGAGTATAGTGCACTAACAAACCTAGTACAAATTTTGGTGTCGTTAAAGCTTTCTCGACAAATTTTACGATAGGCCCGTGATTTATTCTTGTATTTATGGAATAAACAACGATAATACACTTTTAGTAATCATATTTCTATTAAGAAAGCTCTTTTAATGAAAATAATTTGTTAGTAAATAAAATACTAAGAATTACTCTAACAGAATTAACTTTCAAAGAAGGTTTATTAAATTCTGTGATCAGATTTAAGTACATCTGATCAATAAAGAACATAAAAAATGTATTTTTTTATCGATGAAAGGTATAAATATTTAAATTTTGTTTTATTAGTATGCCTTAACATGAGTTGAGTGTTGATATAATTTATGTTAATACAAAATATAGATATATTAATTAATTTGATATTATTCTCACGTGTGAAAGATGCTAAGATATTTCTCCCATAACTACGGTTATTGCATTCAACATGAACTTGGATATGCATTGGCTTTAGTGAAGTACAATCGAACAACTTGTAGGTATTGTATTTACGTTTAATCACTCCTTTATTTCCAATTAGGTGTTGTCTGCAACATGGTCACCGCGGAATAAAAATTAAGCTGTCATAAAAGGACAGTCTAGCTTCCCGAAAGTGAAAGAATACTTCAAAAGTTCATTCGTTTCGGATCCTATTCAATTCAGTGCTAGTTCCCAGTATCGTAAATACTAATCGAATTTTAATATAACACATCTGTTTCAGTTTGTTTTATATTGTAAGACTAGCCGTTGGTCGCGACTTTATCTGCGCGGAATTAAAAAATATGGCATAGTTATGTTACTCGGGGATAATAGCATTGTAACGGTGAAAGATTTTTTGAAATCAGTTCAGTAGTTTTTGAGTTTTTTCAATACATACAAAAATACAAATCTTTCGTCTTTATAATAATATTTATAGCAAAGTATAGTTAATATACTTTACTAAAAGCTACAAAACATTTTTCATTTTGCAATTCGTAGCTTGAACACTGCGTATGACGTTGACTGTACCATCCAAAAAAAGCTCACCGTTCGCGACGCATCTGTCGCTGCTACTGTACCATTCAACCACTCGAAGGAACAGGAATTCATGTAGGATAACGATATCTTCTGTTTAACCCAAAATAGATGTCTTGTTTACAAGCTTCATGTGACACTTTTCAAGTACTTGATCGATGTAAATTTTTAAAACATATTCGTTCTAACAACTGAAGTAGATATATGAAGTAAGCAAAACAGTAAGTAACCATATCTTGAGAAAACTCACTTATAATTTTACATTGATACAACTAGCGCCATCTAGTTTAATTTTAGGTCAATAATCTTATTATTACAGTCAAACGTGGATAAGCGTTAGTCCAAGAAACCGCGATATTTGTCTTGCTTATAGGATTCTCTCTAATCTTAGTTTCTCGCTTATGGAAGTACCTCGTCGGGACCAGAGAATGACTCGCTTATAGAGGTTTGACTGTATTATAAATTCGATAGTTACGATGGACAGATCTTTGTTTATATCACCAGCACAACTGAACGGATTTTGATGAAATTTTGCACTGATATGTTACATAGTTTGAAAGAACACATGAGCTACTAACCAAGTTTTTTTAATACCGCGCTGACGGAGTCGCGGGCGACAGCTAGTATGGATCCGTGCGATAAGATTTCCTAATCTCAGAATGACTTAGAATATGAAAAGAAAAATGGCAAAGTTATAATTGTACGAGATTAAACGTCAATAAATCTCTTCTTAATAAAGATAAAAATATAGAGTACATATGTGCTATATATTTTGCCGACTTATCGCTTTTGTTATGTGTTTTATATAGCTTGTTTTCTTCTATATAAGAAAAAACATCCAGAAACCATTTAATTAAACTAAATTAAAACATATAAGGGAGCATATCAAGTTGTATGATTTGAAACACTCTTTATTAATGTTATTATTCTACGATAAATGCAATAAATATTTAAAATAACAGTTAAATGCAAGTTAATATTTTAAAAATAACCTATATCCATCAATAACAACTTTCTTTGTACGAAATAATTCGAACGATTCAAACTTCATTATGAAGCTATTGTGTCGAGAACCGCCGGCGATACTGACTCACTGTATACATATACAATACAATATAATATACAATATAAAATATAGTATACAAGTATACATACAGGGCAGTGTCGTGGTCATAACTTCTGGCTGGTGTTTGTCTTACGCCTACATAAAATATTAACAACGGAATAACTCCTACTTATTACATAATTTCGTACTTCATTGCTGGGTTTCCACTGACGAAATGCATGAGAAAAAGAGACAATAATTTTGAATTTTGAATTTGATTTCAAACGTTTTCCAGGATATTAATCGCGTTAAACTTCAATAGAGTAGAAAAACTGTTAAAGAAAAAAAAATAGTAATTATTTCGCTTCTCCAAACTAATTCAATTAATCCTCCAAAACGAGTTTAAACTTAATAAAAACTATTTATCTTGTAACTTAGGTACTTTTGGCATTTACAAGTTATTTTATGAAACTCAATATTTTAGTTGATCTTGAATCAATGAACGCTGAAAACAGCCTCTTTATGGAACGTAAAATACAAAATCAAGTAACGGTTTTTTTTTGCAAAATGTATCAAAAATGTTGCACAACTGGCAAGTAAGAAGATTAAAATAAAATGGTTCCGTAGCAATTATTATACTACACACATTACTTGGTCCAGTGTGAGTTACCAATATGGGAAAAGTAGGTCCCTTTTATTGTTCAGTCTATTCTATCCAAGTAGGCAAGATACTGGCAAGTTATGCAGACATATGGATAGTGTTTTTTTCGCTGTTTTTGCGAAATACGTGCTCGCTTGCTATCCTATTTCGTGACATAATACCGTTTAAATGAACCCCAACATGTATTACTTCTATCTGAAACTAAACTTAAATTAAACGTCGCTTACAATCTTAATTACGTCAAAATTTCTATACAATTCGGAGTTCTAGTGTTCTTATCGCTGTTACATATTTAAAAGACTATTCAGTATTCGGCTTATTCCCAGGACGTCTTACTTCCATATCTATGTTTTAAAAGAAGATAATTCCACCATTGATCTTTGCGATTAAGATAACCTCAAAAATTATTACGAAACGAAATAGGGTAATAAAGTTTTAAGACTTTGAAAGTGTTAGAAAAGTTTTGGTTACTTATTTTTCCACGCCATAAAATGCTTATACTATCTTAATGTAGTAATATTTGTCTTATTTTGTAGCTATTTTTTATAACTTATGTACTGCGGTGACTATTACATTAATATTGATGAAATTCATGTTAAAAGCATTAGTGATTTAAACGGTAATGTTTATCTTGTTGTCCTGATTGGATGATACTAGTAAGTAGCAGTAGTAGTGGCAGTCCCACCCATGATGGGCGCCATTTTTCCGCAACTCGACGACTAGCGCGTATTTTGCTTGACTTCACACATAACTTTGAATTTCTCCGCCGATATTTGAAGGTTGCAGTACGATGTTTTCCTTCATCGCAAGAGCGTGATGTTAAGATGATGTGGATGATACTAATACGTAGGTCTTTTTATAAGAAAAGGGGGCAAACGAGCAGCGGGAACACTGAGTTGATCATCGACGTCCATGGACATCTGCAATACCAGAGGAACCACAGATGCGTTGCCAGCCTTTGAGGAGGTGAAAAAAATGATGCTGTAAAATCCATTAAAATTATTTTTAATTTTATAGATTAATTATTTTAATATCAATTTTAAGATAAACAACGTTGTTATTTAACAGAAAACTAAGCTTGTTAGTAAACTTACTCCGCTGGCGCAGCGACCCAAAGTGGGTCTTGGCCTTCGACACAAGAGAACGCCAGCGTCACCTATCTTGCGCTGTCTCCTGCCATTCAACTGCCTTAACCTCGTGCAGGTCCAGCTTTACCTAACCTAAAATAATCCGTGGTCAAGAAATCTTTAAATTGAAACTAAACAACCTACTTATGACTAGTTTTTTTGGATTTTTCTATATTTCCAAGGAACTCTAAATATCGATTTATAGTAAGTGCATTGTAACTACCCCCTTATTTTCGCAATATGGGCCATAAATCAAATTCACAAACAGCTCATAACGTAAAGGTTCAGTAAATAAACAACATTTAGATAAAATCTTCAAGGCGCCTTAATAACGGGCTTAAGAAATTTTTTTTCGGCATTTTTATTATGAAACTTTTAATTTTTGTGCAGAACACCTCTATCAGCATGATCTTTAGCAATACCATGATTTTAAACTAATGTAGGATTTTTTCTTTAAGTCATCTTATTATAAGTAAACCTTATTCCAATCATAGATCATGTTTTTAATCAAGGAAGATGTCCTAACTTTCTTAGGTTACTAATACGCACACGTACACATCTAAATTCACAGTAAAATTAATTTAGATTCTAATACAAACATAACCCAACTTTCAGTTCCAGTTCTTCAGACTCTTATTTTGTTTAACTTTGTCCTTGTAGATCATTTAATTATTGTCACCTTAAACTCAGTAATTCAATATAAGAGAGTATTTACATCGTGAATTTATCCAATATCAGCAATAAATTCGATATTTAACCATCCCCTCAATATTTGTTCAACGACAAACCGAGATATCGATGTCAGATTCGAAATTATACGATAAGATTATCGGAGTGAGAAAATTTTAATTTTAAGCGCGCCTTATTCGACCTCTCGACTTTATCAATGCCATATGGATTGAGCTCCGAAAGCAGGAGACCTCATTTATATTCACAAGATTTATTGATATACGATTAGATAGGACTCGTATGTACTATAAGCGAATGGGCATTAGTTATCCTGTTCAGTTGGACAGTTTTCCGTAATCTCGCGTTAAAGTAGCAGTAAATGTTAGTGAAGTTTAATTACATTCACAAAGCTGATTTTCACATATGAAGCTCGAGGGACTATGACAATACTCCCTGCAAGCAGTCAGACACTTTGGATGGGGCAAACGGCCTACCATACACTTTAAATGTCCGCACCAACTGCCCAACTGTACAAGATAACTAATGCTTATTCGGTTATAGTATATGTATACGAGTAGTATCTAATCGTATATAAATTAAGCTTGTGAATAAGAGTCAGGTCTGCTGCCTTCGGGATCCCAATCTAATAATTCGACTGACAATTTATGTTACATTGTAAAGATAAAAAAATATATATTCACAAGTTCCAAAAATGTATACAGATTAAATGTATTCTAGATGGATATCTAACATGAAATTTGTCAAAGAAAAACATGCAAATTATCTCATATACTAGATATTTTATTACATTTATTTGAGAAGGGATAACGAGACTATTTTATGGTATAACACTTGGTACATAAAAGCTTACAATTTGTACAAAAGTTTGCCTGCAAATGTTCATTAAAATTTCGCCAGAAAATAGTTTTCGTTCGCAGTTTTGTTTATTACTTTACTTAGTAAGCAATTACGTATTTACAAAAGTACATTACTTACATATGGTTATATTTATTTCTTTTCCCTTGTCTTGGGCACCACTGTTACTAACCTTGACCATTTTTCCCTCCTCTCCCTTAACATGTGTCCTGACCAGCGCCATTTCAATTTAATACAAATTGTGATGTTTTGAAATTTCGTTCTTTCTTTATTTGATTTTATTGTTACTTAATCTTTTAGTTTTATTCCTAGAACACTTCTCTCGATAGCGTTTTGGCAAACTTTTAGTTTATTAAGTTGGTTTTTAGTGATATGCGTAAGATAGACATATATACAAAAAAAATAGAAATGAAACATAAAAGCTGATTTTATACTAGTAGCTTATAATAAAGCTTTATTAGACAATTTCATTTCTGCAATCCAAGTTAATTTTTATTATCTCTTCCTCTTTTGCACTTCGATTCGTCGTAAATCTAACAAATTAGTCTTTTTTTTTCATACCAAAACGTAGTTTAGTAGTTGTTTTAGCATTGGTTAACTCCTTGGTAGTACCGCCAATATAAAATAAACGGCCAGTTGTAAATAACGAGGAGATAAGAGAACCATTGTCACTTAAATTTCGGTTCATTGAGTCGATATTAGGGGTATTGTTCGACTCTACCGTGGCCGGTACGAATTTATTGAACTTTAAAATAAAGCTTTATAAAAGAAAATAACGGGTTAAGATAAAAACGATGGAGATGTTAATAATTTTTATTCAAAGATTTATGATAAAATTCTTTAATGTAAAATGTGTTTTAACACTCTTTATTGATAAAGGCACACCTTATCGTTATCTGGTGTAATGAGATACAAAAATTAGTACTGTTTTTTTATTTAAATCTTGGTCGTAATATATCGTATTTATTTTGTACAAAATTTAACTTAAATCTCTAGAAACGAATCTGAAATGTAAAACTTTAGTTGCCTTTTTTTATTATAAAGTGGCTAAAGAACAAGCGGCCACCTGGATTCACTGAAATAGCAAAGCGATCGCTGCCATAGACATCTGCAATTGCAGATGCGTTGCCTACCCTTAATCTACGGAGGAGAAGACGCACATCAAGAGGATAATTCCTATTACTATGCGTCCCCTCCCCCACCAATCCACTCCCTCCCATCATTTATAAGAAAAAGATAAGAAGGGAAAGTGGACTAAATTAGGTCTCCTGCACCACACTGACAAAGCCCGAATTGCTTCCATTTGACGGCTGTCTTCTGTGTGATCGTAGTATTTCACCGGGCGAGCCGGACAATACGTGCAAAGATGTTGAAGCGGGCTCTACCAGTCTGTCGGGTTATTAAAACAAATGACGACTAACGATACTAAAAGGGATTAAAACTACGGGATCGTTAAGAACAATATAGTATTTCCTAATAGACCTCTGCCCAAATCAAAAGAACATAATGGATAAAATAAATAATGTAACGACGTCTACGCTTTGACAACGATATTAGAAATAGTTAGTTAGCTCTTCCTATAACTTTGACCTAAGTCTGACTTTCTGAATCGGCGGCAACGCATTTGCAGTTCCTCTACTGTTCAGGTACGTATGTCCATGGGCTTCGTTGACCACCACGGTGTACCATCGCTCTTGTGCCCCCTTCTCTTATATAAAAATCTAGCGACCCGCCCCGTCTTCGCACGGGTGCAAATCAGTATAATGCTGATACTAAATACTGCAGCGTTTGCAATGTAAGCGCTAAAACTGTGTTAATTTACGACATTATATTAAAAACCTCTAAATTATCAGTGTTACTCTACTATATTGTGAATGTATTATACACGAAAACCTTCCTTATGAATCATTCTATCTAGTAAAAAAAACAACATCAAAATCCGTTGCGTAGTTTTCAAGATTCAAGCATATATAGGGACAAACATAAAAAAGCGTTATTGTTTTATACTATGTAAGGATAAGGATAAAACAACTATGAACACCAATCTGTGGATAATCTTTAAACATAAATATTGAGGAAAAATAACCTTAATAACCACGAAACTTATACGATACCAATAAATGTATTTACTTAAGCGTTATTTTTATGTAGAACATCAACACCTGCATATCACAAGGAACAAATTCATTGATACGCAAACCGCTATTGAAATCTCACCGAAATCTTGAAACACCTTGCTTGCTTTGGAATAAGTCAAGGATCAATATAATTAGGGTTCCGTAACTTTAATTTGTTAATAGAAAGAGTGTAAAACACAACACTCTATTTCATTGCAGTATAATTATGTTTAATATTATGCTTTTACCGCGACCCGTGTTCCAGTAGTAATGCTCTTTTGTTTCACTAAGATCGTTTTGGACTATTATTATTATTTGTCTTACGTTCTTTAAACTTTTAATAATAATTTATTTAGAGTTAGAATTATTAAAATGTTATAAAAAGTAATCTTTTGTAAAAAATGTAAGAGAGAAGAATCTGAAGTAAATACTTTGCCATACGTGCGTAAGGACGTATCGATTAATCATTTAATAATTAACCCTTAAATAGAGGATTTTTGTTTTACGTTTAAAAAAATATATTTGCGTAATAGACATGTGTTACTGTCTAGGAAATGTATATATTACTGTTTAGTATGTTGTTTAAAAACAACATTGTCCATTTAAGGGTTAAATTTTGCTAAAATTAGTGCCAAAATTACCTCTTGACTTGTAACGGATCTCTAAAAGAGTCAACCAGTGTCGTATGGGGCCACTTCATTAAACGACAATTATTATTTTTAGATGGTCCTCGACTTTACCTCTTCATTGACAATAGCTGTTTGCGTACATCTGCTCCAAAGTTTTTTGCAGCTAACCAAGTTTGACAAAGGAATTTCGTTAGTATGCCTTGAGGCGTTAAATTTTGGATCTTAAAAGTACTTCGTGGTACAATGGATGTCACATCTTTTGTTTGTTAATACCAACTTAAAGAATGTCGACACAAAAATTTATTGAAAAGACTTATTTTAAGACCCATAAAGTTCAATTTTGTGTATTTTGTGTACTGTAGATATATTTGCTACAGGATGATTCGAAATACGTTGAATGTATTGCCAAAAGAAAAAAAATAAACGGAACATATTTTTTTTATTGCAAAATTTTAAAGATTTCTGTAACAGGATACATCAATTATTTATTTATTTGGTATTTTTATAAGAACGGATTTGTCCGGTTTTTAAGGGGTATTGCATTTCTCGAGTGCGGTTTCTAAGATTTTTCATACTTTTAAATTGCTTTGTAACCGTATACTTTAATAGAGTACGTAATTTATTTGCGTAATGGTATACGAATGTGGTATTAAATTAGCCGCTATCAATTCTGCAAGGACGGTGTTGGGTTTGTTTACTGATTAACGATGTTGGTTTATTCATTTAATTGTTATTCATATTTCAAGTGTAATATCGAACGATGAGTGCATCTTACCAACAACTATAGAACTTGGTCTTTGAAAGTTTGTGTCTACAACATGTAAATTGCCCAGTGCCGTTGATCCAATATTAGCTCTTCGTATACTAATCTGACTTGAGAATTATATTGTGTTTTTAGAGTAAACAGCATATTTGTGCTCTTAAAAGTTCTAAACAAATAAACTAATTGATTACTCTCGGAATACTGTATACTGAGTTTTTTGTAAGAGACTATTTATACAAACAAAAGTGACAAGGAGGTATCTGTAGAGTTAACCCTAACGACTTATTATGAATTTTAAACAAGCATAAAAACACAGTTGTAACAAATAAATGATCATTAACCTATTTATCGTGTCACAAACTCCATAGTGTTGTGTAGGAGGTCTACAAAAAGTACTTTTCGATTGACGACATCGGTGATGAAATCGAAAAAAATGTATGAAAGTGATATTGATATTCGATAAGTCATGTCCTTGTCATGTGTGAGATATTGAACGTCGTTGTCAGTTCTATACATTTTTGACGTTCGCTATAGAATCGTTTCGTAGCGAGTGTAATCTGGGTAACCTCTCTGATTCTTTTTTCGTATATTCTTCGATTTGTAGCAATGATTTTTTTTGTATTCCATCCGAATAGCAAAATCGTACAAAATATGATTACTTTGAGAACAATAACAAACAAAAGAGATAAAGAGATAAATCAAAAACAAAACGAACAAACGAAGAACGAAAAATAATAATTATACCGTGGAACAAACAAGTAGGAAATAATTATTCCATACCGTGAAATACTGGCGTGTTACTTGTCTCTATCATTCTTTTAGAAACAGCAAAGACAACGGATATGTTTTGATACAAGTGTTCTGCCAGTGAATCCTGTATCCGAAGCCTTGTTTGTCTCAGGTGTTATTATTACAATAATATCCGCTTGAGTGTCTACGTGTTTTTTTTATTTTTTATACAGGATGTCCCGAAATTCAACGGTAAGCCAGTGCCAAATACACAGGGACAAATAATTTAAAAAATCCAACTCTTTTTATTTCAGAGATATGATAAGTTTTTGAATTTAATTGCACTTTGATACTCTACCCCATACGTCTAGCCACCGTGTCTAGAACTATAAATATATCCTTGAATTTTAATTTGTATTAGCTCAGTACCATAGCTATCAATTGCAGTTAAAAAAGTTACCGATCTGATAATGCACTGGTACTGTTTTACCGTTTAACTTTGGGACACACTGTATACTCTACGGGATGAACATAAAAAAATTCTCTCTTAAGAAAAGGATATGAAGGGAAAGTGGACTAAAATTAGGCCTCCGTAATATCGAACGTCATTGTCAGTTCCATACATTTTTGTTGTTCGCTAACGAATCGCTTTGTAGCGCATGTACTTAATGTAGCTCCCCAGTACTAATAACAAAATTTAAATGTATAATAAATGATTTCTATAATGTGTCTATTCTCGCCTTATTAGTCAAGTATACGACCACACGCACGTCGTATAAATTAACTATAAAGTGACAATAATTATGGACAAGTAAGATAAAAGGTATATTGAATGCATTAACAACTTTCTTATCTGGACTTAAGTACGACTGTGGATTGTCTCATTCCAAGTGTTAATCGAGTGATATCGGGGAATTCTTTGTTTCATGTTGTTTGTTCGAGAAAAAAGGTCTTAATATATCTCTGAGGTTTTGAGGTCAAGGTGAAATGGAGGTTTTATGTTTTACATTTCTATTCTATGTGTAATACAGTCGAACTTGGATAAACGAGAATCCAAGGGACCGCGATGTTTGTCTCGCTTATAGAGGTTTCTCTCTAATCCGAGTTTCTCGCTTATGGAGGTAGCTCGTCGGGACCAGAGAATGACTCTCACTTATCTATGTTTGACTGTAGTTTAGCTTTTTGCTGGATCCTAGTAGTTTTGTTTATTTAAAACTCGTTTTATGTAGAAAAGCTTTTGGTATTTAAATCATTATCTATTTTTAAAAATAAAGTTCTTTAATACTCGAGAAATTAATGAAAACCATAGACCTAGGAAAACTTCTGTGCGTCTCCTCCTCCGTGGATTAAGGGTAGGCAACGCATCTACAATTGCAGATGTCTATGGGCAGCGGTCGCTTCGCTATTCCGGCGAATCCTAGCGGCCGCTTGCTCGTTTGCCAATTTATAGTATAAAAAACACAGAAGCCAAATATTTTCAACGACATTTTTAAATTTTGCAACATCATGATTTAATATTAGCAAGTTATTTCTACAACGTTACATCGGAACTTTTCAAATCCATTAATTTTAAACGCCGCAAGCATCGTCGAGGAATATATCAATTTAACTAAGCGGTAACTGAGGCTTAAAGTCGGGGTTAACTTTAAACCGTTGTTTATCTCCCGGTTTATCTGTCGGTCGAGTCGGCGGTGCGCCCGATGGACTGTTTTCTTTAAATCTGGGGTAAACTGGGCTACACGAAATTGGTTGATACTACATATAAGTTGGTTCATTAGAGTTTAGCAAAGTTTGTAATATGCAATATAAGGACAAATGGATTCAAAACTTGTTTTAATTTTAATGATACTTAATGAGCGCTTTTTTATTTTTTCTATCTTTTAAAATTAATAATCATCAATATCAGGTCTCTTCCTCCGGATTAATATGCCGTTAGGTTCTGTTATATTATATGTATTAATTACAGCATTTTTTTGTTTTTATTTTGTAGCATACCAGTTTCGATTTTATAGAATTCTATTTGCGTTCTATTTATTTCTTCTTCGTCTTCTTGAAGTGCCTGTCCGATTATCCAGTTTATTTTTTATCTCTAAATATCAACAATTGTTAAACTATTCTACGATTTTCGTACCGTGTTATATTAGTTAAGTGAAAACAGACCGGCAGGTAAAACAGCGAGGTTCAACTAAATTGGGTCACTTACAATTTTCATCTTATTTAATATAAATTTTCAGTGAAAGCAAACAAATTGCTCGCTACAAAAATGATTAACAAAAAGGTCTCTTCCAGTCTTTGCTTACGAAATATTGTTCTAACTCTTGTCGCTGGACGTTTTAATATTTAATTAATTTCACGAAAACTCGACAGCGATGATACATATTCCACGCCCTCGCTCCTAATTGAATTTAGAATTAATTATTTTTTATACTTTCAACGGTATACCGACTTGTTAACGTTTCTTTTGAAAATATTAATGAATAAAAAGTGTCTTTGTTACTTACGATATAGTGAACTGTGTGCTAAGTACCTGCCAAATGGAATATTAGAATCTTCATCCACAACTTTAGGTTAAGACGTTTCTCCTGGGACCTTCGCAATCGTACTAGAGGATAGCCACCAAGGGGGTTTTAGTGAGTAGGAATCTCACACAACCCTGTCTTTTCTCCAAAAAGCAGGGTATCCTTTAAAGATTTCCCCCCGACACAAAAAAAAGAAAGGTTAAGGGGTTTAGAGCTTTTATTTTAGAAAATTTAGATACGAGAATATCTTTTATTTTAGTGCTTTAATATCCTTTTTATGTTTGGTCATATGAATTGACTATTGATACTTGAACATACTTCCTAGATACAAAAAAAAATTACCATACTGTCTAAAAAACTAATTCGTCCTTAAAGGTATTGTACTTTATAAGGAGTAAGACCCCGCAGTCCCGGGGGCAATTCGTGGCCTCAACACAATAGACTCTACAGATAACATCTGCAATAGAACCTTTTTAAGTTATTTATGTTTATGAAACTTTGCTTACATCTCACGTATGCCTAGAGTTTATTTTTAAAATACCAGATATCGTATAGCCGTGCCTTCTTAGCAAGTATCCGAACAAAGTATTTACTAATTTACTCTACTAAAATGTTGCTATTCGGATACGTTTAGTTACTAAATTATTTGCTACTCGACTAAAATAATAAGCTGGTTACAATGCTTTAAGCATTGTTCGCACCAGGATAGTATTTTAGTCGAGTAGCAAGTAGCTTTTATCCGAACATAGGATTTACTACTGTTCGGACTCATTTAAACCTAAACCTACGCACTAGGGTAGTAAATTAGTAACTAAACATGTCCGAACAGCAACATTTTAGTCTATTCTAGATAATCTATTCTAGTAAATCCTTTGTTCTGATACTTGCTACTTGCTACTCGACTAAAATAATATCTTGGTTACAATGCTTTACAGAAATTGACTGCTTTGTAAAGTGGCAAACGAGCAAGCGGCCACCTGGATTCGCTGAAATAGCGAAGCGACCGCTGCCCATAGACATCTGCAATTGCAGATACGTTGCGTACCCTCAATCTACGGAGGAGGGATGCACAGTAAGAGGAAATAAAAAAATAATTTCTTCCTGTCAGTTTTCCTACAACCAACATAAACAAGTCTTTAGCATCTACAGGACATATTTAGAGCAAAAGTAACCAAATTGATCATTTCATTAGGATCCTTCATTAGTAACATACCTTAATTAAATATGCAAATGAATCTCGGTAGAAGTGAATAAGTTTTGATAAAATAACATTCGTCACATCTGTCGCAGAGTTCGTAATAACAGAGAAATCTTGTATTACGTCTGTCGAAATACTATGCTTAATTTGCTTTAATAATTCCTATTCCCCTTAATATTACGTCTTATGTGTTCGTTGATCTACGTATTGAAGTTATAAGAAGTCATTTATATCCTCATAAGAACAATATTGTTAATTTGCTTAACGTATTCTATTTTTCTATTTCTACTTTTAACTTAAATCTGCATTCACATTGAACCTTTTTTAACGTCGACGTTGACACGTTTTTAATACCTTCGCTCATATGATCACTGTAAAATAACTCTTGTTTCATTAGACCAGTGCTCAAAACCAAAACTGCGTGATAAAAATTACAAAGCGCGGCTTGTAAACAGATACATGGAAATGCATTTGTTCTATTTCAATTCTCAACAATTTTTAAGCGCGTTTTGAAAAAATAACTTTAAAACTAAACCGACTCATATGTATATCTTTTCGTCGCTAGTTTTCAGTACAGTATCTAACTGTGAATAGTACAACGACAATGTAAACTTACATTAAGATTCTGGTTTGAACATACCCCTTCCGCAATGTCCTAGACGATGCATACACGTATAAGTACTAACTAAACTTATGGTCTAATAACAACCCTTACAATGACTAACGTCCCACCTAAAAATTCCTCGCGTGCCCAGACAACTAAATGGTTTTCGTTGAACATTCAATATTAGTGCACATTATCCCTGAAATATGCAATCGGAATACGTCGAGACTCGGGAGGTTGGAGGTGGTTGGTCTGTGTATTAGATACCTTGTCGCGGACGTTAAACAGTGCCCGCGACCCCGCCATAATACGTGTGAGGGCCGTCAGGTTTTAGTGGGTATTACGGTCACCTTCTGTGGCCGGCGAGTCCCACACTCTCTACGCCACTGCACGCCCGGCGTAGAGGTGCATAAATGCATTTCCTGACGTTTAAAAAAAAAAAAAAAAGAGTATTAGATACCTAATGGTACTCAACTTCTCTATTGAGAATTTAGAGAAATTAATAACATAACAAATATATTTTTGTCTATATCAATACTAATATTATAAAGAGAGAAACTTTGTATTTTTGGATTTTTGGATTTTTGTATTTTTGTTTGTATTGAAATAACTCAAAATCTACTGAACCGATTTCGATAATTCTTTAACTATTAGAAGGCTACGTTCTTTGTGTCTAACATAGGCTATAATTTATTTTTAGCAAAGTTTAGGAAATAGAAATAAACAAGGCATTTCTGGACCCTGTCGCAAAATTTCATTAAATTTTCCTTTTTATTGGCTTACGCTGGCTAAACCGCTCGAGTTATATAAAAATTATGTACGAGACATTTGTAGATCTAAAAAAGTTCTACAAAAAAGTCGCAATGGCATATGTTTATCTTTTACGGTTTTCTCACAATAATCACTTTTTGTTTTTTGAAAATCAATTTAAATATGCACTTAATTTGCCGCGTTATTTTTTTGGTTTAAATATTAATCCTTATCCAAATAAGTGTGTCTGTTATCAGGGGAATTTAATGTAGATTAAAATCGTCCCTGACCTTATTTAAATCTGACGAATAGTTTGGAAGATATCGCGAACACAAGTAATAAGGGTAACCGAAAAATCATCTTACGAGCAATCTTACAAGCAAAAGCAAAGAAGAAATGCAAAATAATTAGGACATTCTGATATTTAATTTAGTTGATTGAGTACATATCAAGTAAATATAAGCTATTGTCTGTAACTTTTGTTCTAGACATGATTTTTTAATTCCGTAAAATATAACAAAATCATTGGACCTTACATCCATCCATACATGCCCAGATGTGACAGCAGTATTCCACACACGGCCGGATATGTGCTATGTACAAAATCACAAGCTGTCCCGGTGAGAAGTCCCGCCGTACCTGGGTAATGACTTAGAGCTTGCTAGCAGCTACCTTTGCCTTAGACTCGACGAGCTATCGGAAGTTAAGATTCGCCGAGACTTCACCTTGTAACAGTCGGTGAGCCCCAGGGAGAAATTTCGAAAATCCTGTATAATGTTGAAATAATAGTAGAAAGTAAATTGTATTTTGTTAATATTTTAAGCACCACGCGGACGAAGTCGCGGGCAACTGCTAGTTAATATTATAAAGAGAAAAGATTTGTATTTTCGTTTGTATTGAAATAACTATAGAACTACTGATTGAAATATTCTTATTATCTTTCATTATCCCCGAAAAACGTAGGCTATATTTTTTAATTCTACGCAGACGATGCCACGCACAACAGCTAGTTTTAACTAAATTGTCAATATAACTTTTATCTTAATGTGCCTGATGGTTAAATTAATATAATATAACGGTATAAAAATAATCGATTACTCTAAAATTGTTCCTTCTTTTAAAATAAAATAAAAATCCTTTGATTCAAGTTTGCGCCCATGTTATGATAGTAGCCGAGCTCAAAAATTATTAACTCTATATATGTAATACAAAAATACAACTCTATAGAACGTTTTTATGTATTTTTATAAGAAATTGTCTTTCTAATCATACAAGATATAAGTTATTATTGTGCAAATGTCTTTAAAAATAGTTTTATTTTAGTGACAAAAGAAGGCTATAAATATTTCCTAATATTACAAAGTCCAAGTACCTATTAATTGGTATTCAAGACGCCTATTAGAGGGCATGGTGGTCCGTCGTTTGCATACAACGACATCTTCCGGCGAAAAGTAACTGTACAACATTTTGTTGTTAACAAGGATACCGCACGTGCGTATCACGCCTTTTACCTGATGGGGTGAATAGACGTAGAAAATATATTAATTGTACCTACTTTAACACTTAATATTAGCTTTTTCATAATTAACAGAGATGTGCTTCAAAAATATATTAACACAAAAATACTTACAAACGTAACCCAGAGGGGTAGACAGAGATATTCGATTTTTCATTGGCGCGGTCCTTGTCATCGCTTTTGTCTCTTTTTCGTGCATACATATGCTAATAAATATCATATACTAATAATGAAATAAGTTAAATTAGGTGATGGAAAACATCGTGATGCCTGCACATATCGGCGAAGAAATTCAAAGATATGTGTATTCACGCAATATGGAGCACATCAAGGGTCGAACCTTATACGTTAAATTGAGACTTGGTAAAGCTTTTAAAAGATAAAACGTCCAAAAGGATTACTCCGACAACTAACAAGACAAAAGCAAACAAATAATATTAATCTAGGATCTAAATATAACAAATCTAAAATTAGGTAACTCAGTATGAAATTATCTTCATAAGAGAAATATCCCAGATGTCAGAAACATTTAAATATAATGAGAAATAACCTGTTAAAATTGTAATAAAATATTATTAAATTCTACTAAATGTATCAAAGCACGCTAAATTTAATTTATTATATTAATAAATTCCTGGAATAACCCACGGAATTAAGTTGGTTCCTTGCGTGAGATTCGTTAAAATATTACAAGGGACGGTATGAATCTCAAGAATATTTCGCCTGCTGAAACAAGGGCACGAACGAGTCCTTTTGACAATATTCCCAAAACCCAGCCCGCCCTAATTACCAAAACGTCAAATAGGTGAAGCGGGTGTAATAGCTACAATGCCCTTACCAATGGTATAATTCTCATCATCATAAAATCGAGTTTCGATCGAGTATTTATTTCATCTATCGACTAGACTACTTAGAAAGAATACAGTTCAACTAAAGAAAATTTTAGTTCTTGGTTGTTCTACTTAGTTTTATATACTTACTAGCTGTTGTGCGCGACTTCGTCCGCGTGGAAAAAAATAATATAGCCTATGTTACTCGGGGATAATGTAGCTTTCTAATAGTGAAAGAATTTTTGAAATCGGCCCTCTACTTCTTGAGTTATTTCAATACAAACAAAAATACAAAGTTTCTCTCTATAATATTAAGTATAGCTAAAAAATCTTATTGGATTTTATAGACCAGTATCTACATCCAATAAGGATGTCAAATAACAAACAGTTTTTTATTTGCACATTCTTATACACAATAAAATATGAAAGATGGATGAATGCCGTATTTTGATCTTGATTATAACATTAGTAATTTATCTCAAATATCCCAGCAACATAAAAAATTAAGAAAAATTGTAACTTCGAGTTTCGTTCGAGAATAACAATGGTAGGGGTACGAGCTATAATCACAGCAAACGATTTCCCCCCCGCCATATTCGACGATCACTCAGGAAGAAAGCCGAGATACGGTTGCCATAGCAACGGGCTCCCTACCACCGACCACGGAGAACGCTTAGTACGCTTAGGTCTTGTTCACTCAGCATTATTTATAAATCTCATTTCAGCGTTATACAAAGTAAGTATTTATTTAGGTCTCTATAAATGAAGAGATGTAAATACATGGATAAGTCCGTATATTAAATTTCATTAAAATCTAGTACAATAAAGCGTTGTGTAATTCAGCCATTTAAGCATCAAACAGTGGTAGAGCCTTCTTCAACAACAACGACACGACTCACCCGGTGAAACACCACAACCACACAGAAGACAGGCGTGTAAGAAATAGAATTAAGTGAATTGTAACCTTTTATTTTGATAAATAAATAAAAAAAAAAAATTGGAAGCAATTCCGTGTTTCGATTGCGGAGTGTGGTGCCGGAGGCCTAATTTTAGTCCACTTTCTTCCTATCCTTTTCTTATAAGGAAATGATGGGAAGGGGAAGTGGATATGTCAGTAGAGGGGACGTATAGGGAGAGGACTTATCTTTTTTCTGTGCGTAAATTAAGATTAAGTTTAGGCAACGCATTTGCAATTGCAGATGTCTAAGGGTTGCTCGTTTGCCACTTTACTCGTATAATATAAAAAAAACACTATGTTTATAAGATACAATTAGCGTTATTTTAATAGGAATCTATGTTTTAATCCTTGGTACAGACTGTGGTACAAGTGTTATTTAATCAGCGGCTCGGAAAGACTAACAAGGGGTTCTGTTTGATGTTGATCGCTATGAGAGCGTGATGCCTTACACGCACTTAAACTTATTTAACAATAGTAGATGAACTTGTAGTATAAAATAGTTTAGTGAGAATATTAAGTATCCTATAAGGGTCTTATTAATAGCGAGAATCCAAGGAACCGCGATTGTTTTTTCTCGCTGTTAATTCCACGCTTAAATTCCAAATTCTACGGCGATCTCGTTTAATTTTGACACTACTAAGATTTTAAGCGACGCTTAAATTTGAGTGTCGTTTGAACATTCGGCCGTTAGGTATTTGTATTACAGTCAAAGGATAACCGAGAAATGGATAACCGAGAAACCTCTATAAGCGAGACCGAGATCGAGTGTATTACTAAACTGTACCAAAACACTGGCGTTAAAGTTTCACGGCTTGAAGTTAACAATATAAACTAACTATGTACTAAGCATTTGCTGACGTCACACTCCTGTGACGTGTTTTAATTACAAATGTTACACCTGCACGTATTGAATGGCAGTTAGTTAAACTAAGACGGTTCGAACTTTGACTTCGTAAATGAGTTATTCACCTATATCAAAATGTACCAAAAGCCTTGTTCGCACCGGGATAGTATTTTAATCGAGTAGCAAGTAGCATTTATCTGAACAAAGGATTTACTACTGTTCGGACTCGTTTAAGCCTAAACCTACTCACTAGGATAGTAATTTAGTAACTAAACGTATGAGAAGGGCAACATTTTAGTAGATTTGTAAATACTTTGTTCGGATACTTGCTACTTGCTACTAACCTGGTGCGTACAAGGCTTTAGTCTGTCTAGTACTGTAGAATAACACTGCAACTTATTTCTCAACATTTTCTTTTGTCAGCGTCCCTTTATCCCTTCGTGCAAGAAGCATAAGACTAAAAAATACAATGCTAGTTTATGATTTTATATTTTTAACAATAAACAGACTCGTAGACTCATTTCAGTTATTCAGCTATTTTTAGTCCTTTCAGGTTTTTTAAAGCGTTCCATTATACGTTAAAGTTATTGTCCCCAAGTTATCCTTTCAACTTAACGCAGGAATAAGCCAACAGTTAAAACTTAACTGAGAATACGTTCAATGTTTGTCGTTTTTTGTACATCGTTGCGAACTTTAAATAATCCCGATTTAAGAACTTTTTAGTTGAAAGGTTCTATTTGATTTTTATAAGTATATTGTAACCTTTACTTAAAAAAAAACATAAACTGAAAATATAGTTCATTTAGGTCAACAAAGGCTTTTAGCCATCTCTACAATTTCATTGAGCAATATAATTACCACTTAATAGTGGCAGAGCCCGCTATAAGATCCTCGCACGAATTATTCGGCTCGCCCGGTGAAATACCACGACCACACAGAAGACAGACGCCAAATGGAAGCAATTCCGTGTTTCGTCTGAAGAATGTGGTGCCGGAGGACTAATTTTTAATCTGCTTTCCCTTCCTATCCTTTTCCTCTGAGGAAATGGTGGGAAGGGGAAGTGGATTTTCCGGGGGAGAGGACGCATAGGAAGAGGAATTATCCTTTTGCTGTGCGTCTCCTCCTCCGAAGGTTAAGGGTAGGCAACGCATCTGCAATTGTAGATGTCTATGGGCAGCGGTCGCTTCGCTATTTCAGCGAGTTCAAGTGTCCACTTGCTCGTTTGCCGCGTTATAATATAAAAAAAAAATTACTTGCTAAAATTCAAATATAGATATTTAAAAATTATACTTATTTACTCCGCTGGCTCAGCGACCCAAAGTGGGTCTTGGCCTCCGACACGAGAGATCGCCAGCGTCACCTATCTTGCGCTCTCTCCTGCCAAGCAACTGCCTTTAGCTCGTGCAGGTCCAGCTCTACGGCGTATTTTAAAATTATGATATTTTAAATTTAAAAATTGTTTTCATAGACTTGACAATATTGTCATCAACCTAACAATATCTCGTTCGTAAAATCACACTTTTTCACTTAATATAAAACGCAGAAATCATTGCAGCAAACTAAAACTATAATTAAATATTATTTTTATACTTTGTAAGCGCGATTTAACAATGGCCATAAACATTAGATACTCGACTCTATAATTTCCAACAGTGGTACATGAACTCGGTCACGTGATGCGTGGTTAGGCACACTTAACCTTGCAATACCGTGAAAGCCTGCGCGAACTTAATAAGATGGATTTTTAGATATCACACGCCATCGGTGTTTTTAATATGAAATTAGAAATTAATTAAATATACAGTCGAACCTGGATAAGCCAGACTCCTAGGGACCGCGATATTTGTCTCGCTTATTGAGGTTTCTCCCTAATCAGGTTTTTCGCTTATGAAGGTCGTCCGCAGGGACAAGATAATGATTCTCGGTAATAGAGATTTCTCGCTTATTCCAGATTTGACCGTAGTCTATACGGCTTTTTCAAGTTAACTAAGCGGGCTATTGAACTGCGCAGTTATAACTGTACAGTTCGACAGTGCAGTGAAAACTAAACGTTTGTAGCTGGCTTAACTTTGGTAAGAATAATTGACTACGGTAATATAAGGAAAGATTTCCTAGACTGATTAGGGTCACTGACTATGACAAAAAATTGTAACCCATCGACACATTACAGCAATTGTCCCTTGGCTTTTAATTTTATATACTTTGCACACACTTTAAATTAATACTAACTTAAAGGGATCTTCATATGCGTGGGCAAGAATACTTAAAACCTCCTCGCAGGCCTCCTGCTGCGTTAAAACTGCGATAATGCTTAATAACACAACATCCTTAATCGTATCGCACGCAATTATTATGTTCATAACATCATAACTATTATTAGAATTTATTTTATTATAGCCTGACTGGAAATATAGAAAACCTGAGTGCCTCAATAGCTTTTTATGTACGTGAAAAAAATAGCTCTACCTTTTTTCGCAATACAGTGAAGTGTTTTATTTCCCTGGTCAAGCTGTACATAATTTTTGTTTCTTAAGATTGGCACTCTTGCTATCTTACTAATGTTTTGAATGCGAAGGATGCGATATTAGGAAACAGGTTAACAGATTTTGGTGTGTGATTTAGATGTAGAACACAGTTTTGAAGAACACAGACTACTTTTTTATATAGACTTCGCACGCGTGGAAATAAATAATATAGCCTATGTTACTCGGGGATAATGTAGCTTTCTAATGGCGAAAGAATTTTTGAAATCGGCCCAGTAGTTCTTGACTTATTTCAATACATACAAAAATACAAAGTTTCTCTCTTTATAATATTAGACAAACGAGCAGCGGGAACACCGAGGTGATCAACGTCGCCGATGGACACCTGCAATGGACTTATTATGTTTTATATATTTCCGCGCAGACGGAGTAGCTGGCGAGAGCAATTATTAAAAAAATGCTTATTATCCTCTTTTATATAAACTAACGTTAAAATAAAATAGATTAAGAATGAAAACTAATGGGATAGTTTGAGTAAACAAAAGTTAAGCTTGTTAGACGACGCGGTAGCCGAATTAAAACCTTGGCAAAGGTTTTAGGATGATTGAAAGAGGTTTAAACAAACTGACGTCCCTTCGCATTTGCATATTAATACGGATTTTCTATCCCGGCCCGTACTATCTACGTTTCATTATCGTAAATGTTAGTCTGGGATGCCTTTTACATATGAATATTTTAAATTCAAACGCCAATTTCGGTTACTCTTAGGTTATAAACGATTTAGTACTCGGAGGATTGTCGTTTATTTTTTATTACAAAATTCAATTAGGACTCAGACATATTATTAAGTATTTTATTTCAATGTACGCAGCACGTTTAAAATTTTAATTTTTCAAATAATCCTGGTATTTATCTATTTTATTATACTCTCAATAACTTTGCTCTTAAAAGTACCCACACCATTAACCACGTCAACTGTGATTTATTTCCAGAACTATCCAAGAAAACGTTTTTATAAACTTTACAATTAGAATATACAATTAACTAATAAATAATTAAGTTAAGCTCAATCAAATGAAAACCACTAAATTCAAATACGTTAATTGAATTACTGTGTCAGTTATATCTCAAATCGAATTTACAATAAACTGACACAACTCGTAACTATTTTAGACGACACTATTAATTTAAGTGAATTCACAGTTTTATATTTCAATTAAAATTTAATAGTGTAATAATGATAAATGACGAATTAGACTTAAATATAAAATATGATTTAGTAAAGATAATCTAACTGACACACGGTAATCGGTAATTGGTAAATCATCTTAAAAAGAACCCCGCAAAAGTCTATATAAATAGTTACTAAAGTACACTTTGGGAGTGCTTAAGTAGTATTCTTAGTAGAGCAGTAAATAAATCCAATACTTATTCGTTTTGGATGTATACAGTTTTAATCAACTGGGATAGTATCTAATTCTTTGCCTTAGTTGGTAACCACCAGTCACTTTAGGGTACCTCGACCCTCGGTGGCGACGTACATACAGTGACCTGATTATGATGACGATAGCAACTACCTAGAAAAATAATGAGTACGGCAGTAAATATTGTCCATTTTAAAGATGTAGAATTTCAATAAACTTGATGGTGATTCTTCACTTAGTCAGTGATACAGACAAGTCGTTCCCCGCATTTCCCGGTCGGCAGTCATAAATAAATCCCTAACAACCAAAATCAATATCCGCGAGACGGGAAGCGGGAGAGAGATAAAGAGGGTTTGATTCACTTTGAACTGCTTTTATTTCGACAATGTTTACTTTGAAAAGCCGCCATTTCGTATCCTATGTGTAAATAAATAATATTTCTACTACCCTATACGTTTGCGGTTTTATTAAGCAAACAATTTTAAAGACAGGCAAGCAAATTATTATCGACTAGCGACCCGCCTCGGCTTCGCACGGGTGCGAATCGATATAATGCTGATATTAAATAATAATTTAAAGCGCAAAAAATGTGTTAATTTACGACATCATATTAAAAACCTCTAAATTATCAGTGTTACTCTACTATATTGTGAATGTATTGTACATGAAAACCTTCCTTATGAATCACTCTATCTATCAAAAAAACCGCATAAAAATCCGTTGCGTAGTTTTAAAGATTTAAATATATAGGGACAAACATAAAAAAGCGTTATTGTTTTATACTATGTAAGGATTACTAAGTAATAATATTAAAGTAAAGTCCCATTTCTCCATCCAGAGTGGATACCAAATGGGGTAAAATAAAATACGTTTTAACCAAAATTTAGTAGATATCCTATGATAGCCCGTAAAAGTATAACATTACTAGCTGTTGTGCGCGACTTCCGCGTGGAATTAAATACTCGTAATAAAGCCTATGTTACTCGGGGATAATGTAACTTTGTAATGGTGAAATAATTTTTGAAATCGCCCCAGTAGTTCTTGAGTTATTTGAATACAAATAAAAATACAAAGTTTCTCTCTTTATGATATTAGTACAGATATAGATAAAAGCTATAAAGTATGAGAAAAAAGACCAAAGGTGAAAAACCTGTCTCATTTACCTGTTCTAATTAGAGCCTACTTTACTCGATATAAGCTTACTTATAAGATCTCTTACCTTATTAATTTATTATATCTGTCTCCGTAAGTCACCCTATCTGAACCATGTTTGTACAACGCCCCCTAGTTTGCTATAATGCAGACCTATCGGGTTAAATGACGTGAAAAGGCACGAACTTTTTCTTAGCATCTTTTTATGCAAATATCTCTAATAATTATGCTTTCTTGATTTCGAATTTTACATTGTGAAATTTCTTATTTATTGACTGAAAATAAGTGATAATTTAAGTTGTTTTTATAAAATTGTTTTGAAGGGATGAATTAAGTGAGAAAAACAAATCAATTTGTTCGTTATAAAGCAATTTACACGCTTACTTGATAGTAAAAGTTTTTTAAAGAAGACATTTAAATCTTAAGAAGAAAAGTGATTGAAAATTAATTTGCAAAAACCAAACCTTACGATTATAACCTTTACCGCTTTATTCCGAAACGAGAATCAGCTTTATTACTGTTGTACTTTCTACGTTTGGTACTGTTACATTCATAAAATTTATTCCAATATACAGAACATCCTTGTTCCTGGTGCTTCTTATGATACTTAATTTGGTTCAATGAGACCCCTGGTCTATCTTATTTAGTTCCGAGTGTCCTCCAGTATAGTATAATCGACGACTTATTGGTCCTCGTTTTTCGCAGTACTTTATACATTTTTTCGGAATAATGGGGTTTAAGTCTTTTAATTACAATCGGACCTGGATAAGCGAGAGTCCAAGGGACCACGATATTTATCTCGCTTATAGAGGTTTCTCTCTAATCCGTTTATCGCTTATGGAAGTAGCTCGTCGGGACCATAGATTGACCCTCGCTTATAGAGGTTTCTCTCTAATCCGTTTATCGCTTATGGAAGTAGCTCGTCGGGACCATAGATTGACTCTCACTTATAGAGGTTTCTCGCTTATCAAGGTTTGACTGTATTCCTAATTAAGTATATTTTATTAATTATTTAGTCTTTGATAACATCCAATTTCTTTAAACTTCAACATACTCGTTACATTGAATGAAAGTAACACTTCACTTAAATACTATCTGATTAACCATTATTTATAAATAGACCTTTTGTACTGGTGTTAAAGTTCAAATTAGCATTAAAGGTATAACGGTAAGATAATAAAATGTTATAAGGGGTTCCTTAAAAGCAATTGGTCGTCCATTAGTTTTATTTTTATAGGGCTACAATGAGTTAATGGTGCTCTATTAAATTCACTTTGAATCTCTCCTAACTTTACTAATTTGTACTACTAAAGATAACATGTGACTTCGTTTGGACTCTTTAAAATAGTGCTACCGAATTCGTTCGTTCGTGAAAGTGAAAGAACCCTGTGTAGCCAGCTTATATTGTAATAGTCTTGATCATTTTTTTCCTTTCGAAGCTTGACAATTATCAAAACATTGAAACTTATTTGTTGCTATTTTTTCTGTGTGCAGAAAAGGGGATGATCGATTTCAAGAAAAATACTAGTTTTGAAAATAATCACTTTAATGACACAAGAGAGATCGTCGTTCGTCGTCAGTCGTCGTTCGCGCTTCGCCGGATACTCCCCCAGTCTCATTCCTTCTCGCTCGCACACCGTCTCGCTCACACTTCCGTTTAAATCCATTCCATGCATACAACTTACGTTCCATTCCCACAGTTATGTATGTATGTCCGTAGATTAAGGGTAGGCAACGCATCTGTTGCAGATGTTTATGGGCAGCTTATTCGCCTTTTCAGCGACTCCAGGTGATCGCTTGCTCGTTTGCCATTTTCTAATACAATTGTTTTCTCTAGTATTTTGGCCTGTAATATTAACTACATAATTGTGTACTTTATCTTCGTATTATATGATCAAAGTACTATTCAATTTTTTGTTTATTTAAATCTAAATGTAGCCGTGTTTTTAACTTCAAAGAATTCCATAAAGATATTTGTATAAAGACAGACAAAACAAATATACTCAAGTTTAAGTAAACTTAATAATAATTTAGTTTCGAAATGAGTCTGAACACTCAAAACTTGCGTCTAAAATATTTGTTATTCGAGCCTAAGAGCTTTGAAATATAACATTGCCCCTTCATATTTTCTTTAGCGCTAAAAGCTAACCGCTTCGAGTTAACAAAGAAAAATATTTGTTTCATTTTACTTGACGTAATAACAGAATTTGCAAAAATAAAAGGATCTTATTTTCTTATAAACCTTGTTGCTGATTTTAAATTTTGCAATTTTTTTTACATTTAAAATTTTTCTCTAGTCTATACTAATATTAAAAAAGAGAGAAACTTTGTATTTTTGTAATTTTGATTTTTTGTGTGTATTGAACGCAAGAACAACTGGGCCGATTTCAAAAATTCTTAGTTAGAAAGCTACACTATCCCCGAGTAACATAGACTATTTTTATAATTCCGCGCGGACAAAGTCGTGCTCAACAGCTAGTATATGATAAATACGATTATTTTATCAAAACACTGTTTGACCTTATAAATAAAAATTCATGCCGTACACAACTGAGGGTAGACGTAAAAAAGTGCGGGTAATTCAATACAAGCTCTCAGACGTCTCGACTTTAGCGACATCTATTACGATCCACTATTCTATTGTTACTTACTTTGTCTGAGCGTTTTTCTTTATTTCGTCTATAACTTATTCTTTTCTTATAGCGTAACTTCACGCCTTCTATCGTCCTTTAGTAAAAAGAAAAAGGGATAAGTTTCCTTTCTTAAATCGTCCGTGACTTGGAACTTTTCGACATAACTGTACCAGGTCAAGGTCACTTAGTTTTACATACGTCTACTTGAATGTACTTTGCCCATTTTATTTGTACTTATCTATCTCCATTTTCTATTTCTTTGTGTTAATAATCATTGTCAAAATGGACTGTTGATCATCATCATACCTATCGTTGTCCACTGCTGAACATAGGCCTTCCTCAGCGATTGCCACAATGTCCAGTCCTGTGCAATCCGCACCCATTGCACTCCCACAATCTTGACCAGGTCATCGGTCCATCTTGAGGAACTGTTCGTTTAATCCATATTATGAACTAACAAAAAACAATCAAATTCAGAACCTTTTATTTTGGCACGTCGGTTAAAATATATTAGCTAATTGTTAGTATGTTACCAGGTCCAGTGGGGTTACCCATTGTACATGCGCTACAAGGCGATTCGATAGCGAACATCAAAAATGTGTTGAACTGATAATGACGTTCAATATCTTATACGTCACAAGCACTTATCGAATGCCATTAACAGTTTCATACATTTTTGTCGATTCCCTCAGCGATATTACTAATCGAAAGATACTTTGAGTAAACCCAAACGAATCTGCATGTTTGTAAGTAAGACTTTTATCCCGAAAAAAAACCGATACTATAAAAAAACTTTAACTACCATTTTCGTACTACTCTATACCCTATAACAATGACCTAGTTATAATTCCATGGATGAAGTTACAGGCAACATATAAAGACAAATTGTTTAGAACTCATAAATATCTTATGGAGTCCTTTATTAGAGACAATGAAGCCTTTGATCATACGTAATAAGGAATTGTGTGACGTAATTCGTCTCTAATGTACATTTACGTCTGTGACGTGATGAGGGGGTGTTATTGGATTTTATTTTATGTCTTGTGTCTCAGGTCTTTATAACTGAATTATTCTTTGAAGTAGATTATTTACGCATGTGCGTGTAAATTATTGTGTCTAAAAAGATTAAAGGTTCGACCCATGATGGGCTCCACTTTCCGCAAGTCCACGACTAGCGCGTATTTTTCGTGAATACGCATATCTTTGAATTTCTTCGCCGATATGTGCAGGTTGCATCACGATATATTCCTTCACCTAAGGGCGTCGAGTAAATATGTACATATGAAAATCGAAAAACACATTGGTACATGGCGGGATTCGAACTCAGTACCTGCAGTTTACAAGTCAAGAGCTAAAACCCTGAGCCACCGACGCTCTCGCTCACTATTAGTCTTAGTTTATTTCTTTAAAACATTGTTGCTTTAAAGTCATAACAATGTGTTATTATTGAAATAACTCAAAAACGACTTATCTGATTTCAAAAACTCTTTCACTTTTCGAAAGCTAATATCACCGAGAAACAGAGGTTATTTTTTTTTAATTCAGCGAAGGGGAAATCTCGATTAAACGTAGTAGCTTTTATCACTATGATGTCTAGTGTCTATCATCCTTTCGATTATTAACTAAAAACAATAAAATCATACTTGTTTTATTAGTTGAATACTAAAACATTTTTATTCTGAAACCAGCTCGGGCCTTGTCATTGTTGGGGGAGAAAAAAAAAAGATTTTTCACAAAGTAAAGGCATTCCATTAAAATGCACCGCGTAGTTTCGAATGACGTCGGAAATATGTCAAGAGGTGTGTAAAGTGCGCCGCTACAAGTCGCATCGGTTCCTGTTGCCAGCCGACCTTTGTTGTTACTCATAAAGTATAGATCTATGACATTTTTAATGAGTTAGAAATACTCGCGTAAATATTTTCATGAGAATATCAAAACTCAACTAAAAACGCCTACGTATAATTAGACCGTTTTCGGCGCCGACAAGTATGTTTGTGTTTTTTAGTTCAAAAGTAATGTATTTAAATCTACGAGGAAGGGAGAGGAAGCTAAGAAAAATTGCTATGTAATTGATATGTAGTTCGACCTATGATGGGCTCCATTTTCCGCAACCCCACGACTAGCATATTTTGCGTGACTGCACACATATCTTTGAATTGCTATACAATAAGTCAAAGTAATGGGCAAAGTCTACGGGTAGAGTTAAAAATTGTCATCAACTAGTTCATAAAGTAGAAAATTACGAAATATAGATGCATTTCCGTATACTCATACCTTAAATGAGTAAGAGTATATGGCACATTTACCTTGTAATTAACGCGTGAAACATTTTAACACCAAATATACTTTGACGTTTCCACCGTGTGCACTCTTGCACCCTATTAAGAAATATAGAGTTTAGAAAGCACAGAGAGGTTAAAATAGTTAGCAGATGCACTTGGAGACGTTTGATGCTTACTTATACAGTCCTTTAATGTTATTAACCTAATACTAATTCTGCACAAGTGACTCCCTGAGACTCTCTCTGTGTTACAACTCTGTGTGATAACTATAATTTTTTACTTTATTAATATCGCGTCTCTCAATACCTCAAAACCTCAAAACCTAATAAGTAAAACGGACAATTAGGGATTGGGACAATCTATGTACCATCGATTTACTTACAAGCTCTACTGTTTAACGAGACCTAGTGGTTCAAAATGTTATCCTCACAAATGATTGCTTTAATATTTGGCAACTAATATTACACAGTCATGTCTGTTATTTACTTACTCTGTGGCAGATAGAATAGTCAAACGAAGCGCTAAAGAGGAGCGGACAGAGCGATGTCGTGTGCTAGCTATATTAGTGCGTCCGATAATTATATTAGATACGCTTTCAAAACAAAAATGCCACTCACAGAGTATAAAACACTCAATAATTAAGCTCGCTCTGTCTAAGCTTAATTAACCTATGTTAATTAGTCAGCGTGTAGTGCGACTAATCAACAATGTTAATCAAGTGTAGTACTAATTTGATTAATATTGGATTTCTATGAATTTGTTTTTTACTTTTAGTTGCACTACCTTGTAACAAGTACTGGAACATAGTACTTAGCTTTTCTTCGATAAAAAGTTATTTTACGTTTTTTTATTACTAGAACAGTCCAAGAAATTAATACGCCTTCCATTTAGAATCGAATATCATACTGAAAACAGACATAAAAGCTACAATTTTACACGTAAGTAAGTAAGTATGACAAGTAAAAGTTGGAGTGCCGTAGTATCTTTACTTAAATTCTTTGAATACATAAAATTACCATCAAAAGCGACACTACAATAACAAAACGAACAGAAAGCACAAAAGCGTATTTATCAGAATAATCAAGCTCTGAGAATAGTGTAAATAAAACGTTGCAAAATAAAGGTGTGTCCGTGGCTTGTTAGAGGGACTATTAGCTGCCAGTGTTGGTAGCGATCTTTGATAGTATACCATTCAACATTAGTGTGTACTCACCTTTAAAACATTTTAAAGTGTTGGTAAAGATAGAATACAGTATCATTAGTGTGTCACCTTCAGCATTCGAAGAAGAGTAAAAGATAGTAGTCAAAGAATATGTCAACGACGTTATGTTAGAAGACTAAGGATGTATAAAGCACAAGAAGATGTGGGTTACTCTTCTTTAGAAGAATAAAATACAGGCTTATTCTTTAGAAGAATATAATACTTTTTACAGTGGTAGAGCTCGCTTTAACATCTTCGCACGAATTGTGGATTGGCGGGGCAGGGGACGCAAAGGAAGAGGTATTATCCTCTTGCTGTGCGTCTCCTCTTCCGTAGATTAAGGGTGTGCAACGCATCTGCAATTGCAGATATCTATGGGCAGCGGTCGCTTCGCTTTTTTAGCGAAATCAAGTGACCGTTTGCTCGTTTGCCACTTTGTAATATAAAAAAATCTAATTAACTATTTGAAGATGAACAATTTCGTTCCAAACAATTCTGAGCTCAACGAAACGTTGTTTTGTTGTTCGGTTCTGAGTTTTTATTCTATATCCAAGTACTACAGTTTAACGACCTTGTTGTTTCAGTCAATTGATTTCCAATACAAACTTTCATTTAAAAATTTATTAATTTGAAGCATGTTTGTTCTCAAAAAATTGTTCCTACAATTTCATCAAATCAAAGCAAATAAAAAGAAAAACAAAGTCTTTTAGTTACTTTTCCATTTGTAAATACTATGTTATTTTATACATTGTAAAATGAAGGATGGATTGTGGGAAAAGATGTATGGTTAATAATGCTGAAAGGAGTGAATTCAAATATGACGGCTAATAAAGAAGTATGAAGGAGTAGTACATACTGTGACCCTCCATGGGACAAGGGCAGGTTGATGAAAATCATAATGACCAGCTCGCTATATGTCCGCACCGAAGAACGCGGAGTCTACCCCCTAAGGAGTGACTAGGCCATAGTCAACCACGCTAGCCCAGTGCGGGTCGATTTCACACCCATCTTTGAATTTCTTCGCCGATATGTGCCGGTTGTATCACCATGTTTTCATTCACCGTAAGAGCGTCTGGTAAATATGTACATATTAAATTCGAAAAACACATTGGTAAATGGCAGGATTCGAACTCAGGGGAAAATACTTGGATAAATAATTATGCTGACCTTTTCAAAACTCATACAATTTGAATGGAAACTAATTAAATGATTATACTAGGAATGGTTTAGAACACAATGCACAAGAAAATGGCTAATTTGAAACAATTTAAATTCCTGTACGCAATACGTCCCGAGATGTAATACCGTGATGGGACTCGGGTTCATTACAAACGATCCTTCTTAGGATATGCCACCGAAAGATTTTAAACTTCGACAATTTAGAAACCGACTAGATCTATATCTATATCTATACTAATATTATAAAGAGAGAAACTTTGTATTTTTGAATTTTTGTATGTATTGAAATAACTCAAGAACTACTGGGCCGATTTCAAAATTTTTTTCATCATTAGAAAGCTACACTATCCCCGAGTAACATAGGCTATATTATTTAATTCCACGCGGACGAAGTCGCGCTCAACAGCTAGTATATTAAAAAGTGCGAGCAACTTCAGAATTGTAATATTGACCTTTTAAACGAATAAAAACAAAGTATGTTTCTTAGATTAACTTTTTTTCGATAATTATTCGTCTTTGTATTTAACCTTTGTAAGTAAATCATATACTTTATTCGTTCAGTTAATAATCGCCTCATATTTACAACTGTGTTTTTCGATTTTCGGTTTTCATATGTACATATTTACCCAAGCCTCTTACGGTGAAGAAAGACATCGTGATGCAACCTGCACATATCGGCGAAGAGATTCAAAGATATGTGTGAAGTCACGTAAAATACGCGCGAGACGTGGTGTTGCGGAAAATAGAGCCCTTCATTGGTCGAACTACATACATACATACATACAACTAGTCAGTTAATAAACTGACGGATTTAACATTTTATCGGTGGCACAAGGAATACAAGTATAGAGATTCAAACGGGAGATACGCAAGCAATATGCCTGCGAAACGTAAACTAATGCGACATGATTTTGTTAGAGTTAAGTTGCATAAAGCCTTGTACGCACTAGGATAGTATTATAGTCGAGTAGCAAATAGTTTAGTAACTAAACGTGTCCGTTAAACTCTAACTGAACTTTACCAAAATCTTTTAGTAGAGTTTAGTTAGCGATTTTAGTAGAGTCGATTAGTAAATCCTTTTTTCTGATACTTATTCCTTGCTACTCGACTAAAATACTATCCTGATGCGAACAAGGCTTTAAGGTAGATAGAAAATTCAATACAAGTAAATAGTCTCCATGGTTTTGTGATGGAACGAGACAATGGACGGAGCAATTTGTTGCTAAAGGGCAAGTAACTCTTTGAGTTGACTAAAGGGCACGTATCATATATTGCTCATACCCAAGTAAGTATTACCGTGAAACACTAGTTTAAATATACGATCATCTTAAATGATAAGACCGCTCTTAAATTTTGAAATTCCAAAATTGAAACGTAATGGAGTGAAGTTCTTCAGTTATGATTAACCATGACGTCTTACATGTTTCTAACTGCCAAATCAAGCATTTGCTACAACTACAACTCACATAGGAAGAGCTATTATCCTTTTGCTGAGCGTCTCCTACTGTGTAGAATGAGGTTAGGCAACGCAGCTGCAATTGCAGATGTCTATGGGCAGGGGTCACTTCCGGTTTTTCAGCGAATCCAGGTGGCCACTTGCTCGTTTGCCACTTTGTGAATAAAAAAAACTATAAAATATAATAGTAGATATAAGAAATAGTTCTAATATTGTCACCCCAATAATTCAACATTGAATGCGCCTGCGCAGCTCGGAGTGTTCAAAATTCAAAATTCAAATCAGTCCGCGTCCGTCGCTTGTCGCGAGCACGCGTCCTTCAAATATTTACATACTTGTGTTGTATGTTAAATCGTTTAAATTTATCTCCCTTGAGCATTTTGTTTTTATTTGCAAGATATAAAGTGTCTTTTCTAAACTAACGACGTACTATTTTAAATAGGATTTACTTTGCATAAGCTTTAGGTATCGAGTTAAAAGAATGTTTATTTCTGATAGTAAGCTTTTTACTTTCAAAGAAAAACGGGTAACGGGAGATTATGAAATATGGTTCAAAGAATTTATTTTATATTTTCTCTATTTATTACATTGTTTTTTACCAGCGAGTTACCTTGTTATTATAATTTAGTCCTTCATCTATACTTATATTATAAAGAGAGAAACTTTGGATTTTTGGATTTTTGTTTGTATTGAAATAACTCAAGAACTACTGGGCTGATTACAAAAATTCTTTCACCATTAGAAAGATACATTATCCCCGAGTAACATAGGCTTTTTTATTTAATTCATTCAATCCAGCAAGTCGCACACAACAGCTACTTTTAGTACAAAAAAGATTTATTTAAGATATTTCTTTGTTAAAAATCCGCATCCACAAGATACCCAAATTATTATCTTTCAGTAGAGTATTTACACTATCCTTTCTTGTCTTTGCCATTCTTAGTACTGTTAATGTTGTTTACACTTGAATAACATGTCTTAAAATACAGTCGAGGAATTTAATTTCCAATCCATCTCGAGGAATGACGTTTTAATTAATAATTCCTTCCTTTATAGCTCACAATGCAATCTAGTCGAAAACTAATCATGGACGAATGTTTGTTGAAGGTATTGTATTTCGAGAACGGCTGATCCGATCTCAATGTTTGCAGAGATGTAGTACTCAGTCTGGAAAAACACATAGGCTACTAGGCTACCAAGTTTTTGATTTTTCTCTGACGGAATCGGCAACAGCTATTAGGTACAAAATTATAGCTCTGTGGTGACCTAAATATTCGTTCTTAATGGGAAGGGAATTTAATTCTTCGCCTACATTGACAAAAATGCAATAGCGTGTCGATATTGTGTGTTAAGTCGTACATCGTGACAAAACTCGGCACGTTACGTTCGCCGTGACAGCGTGATTTAAGCGAGTCCCGTCAGATGGCGCGCCTTGTCCAGAATGTATAAGAGATTAATATATTCAAGGACTTATAGATGTATGGACGTTGACTTACAATCGAAGGAAGGACGTGGCAGTAAATCTTTTTAAAATGTTGGTAATATAGTTGGTATGTATTTAACACGTCCAAGTTTACATTGCGAAGGGCAGAGAAGGTCACCAATTGTTTTGTCTTCAGTCTTCAATTCATGGTCTTTATTATCCACGCTATTAAAAGCACCGAAAGACGAATGCATTGAAACATATATAGTCAAACTTGGATAAGATCCAGGTTCGACTGCGTTTACGTGGAAGAGAGTGGTTTGGTAAGACAGAAGTACGTAACATAACTATCATAACAGATTCTATAAAAATATTATGTCTATGCCATTGAATCGTAGAAATTAAAGTAATTCTCATTGTAGTAACGTTAATAATGTAGTTAGAAACGTCTTAAATAAATCAGTAGGGAACACAATGGTTTGCAGTTAGACTGGCAACATTAAACAGCAAAATTGCATCACAAACAGTATTAAGGCTTCGTTAAAATGTCATTTTGCTTGCAACTGGGCTAAGCTAAAAGCTCTCGAGTGATGCCTCCGCAAAGTGCAAAAGGCAGCGGGATCTGTACAAGAAATATTTTCTTGCTTACTTTATAAAGTATAATTTTGCAGGATGAGCTGAGTTAAGGTGAAATTACACTAAAGTAATTGTCGCAAATATTTGCGATTCAATGGGATATTTAATTAATTATTATGTTTCTGAATATTTATCAACGATATTACTGTTTTATTCAGGGACTGTACGAGACATTTTTTCGTGCCTACTATGTTTTACCTTGTTAAGAATCGTTTCACTATTTTTTTTTTCTAAAACCAATACCAAAGTATATGGGCTATTGTTAACTGAATTTGACTTAAAAGGCAAAAGTATTTTCAATTAATTTTAAATCAAAATAGATCTATAATTAAAATCAAACTTTCTAATTACGTAATAATTATAAATTTAATTTGTAAACCATTTATTCCTAAATAGTCGTTTGTAAACTGTACCTTAAATGGCATTGAGTTACACCTTCCTTTGGATGCTTCGAAAAGAACTCTCTCAAAGGTAATGGTGGACTAATTTTTAATATTTATCCTACTAAAGGTGAACAAATTAAAGGAATAACTCTATTTCCAAGATTTAACTTTAGTTATAAATATTAAGAAGCTCGTTTAAAGTTTTTTTTACTTAGATTTGAGTTTGTATAAATTAAAGGAAGTGGAACAATGAATGTAAATTGTTTACTTAACATAATACCTACACTGGATTAGGGTTCTAAAAGCATACTAATCTAACTACTTAATATAATCGCAAAAGTTGGATGAATGTTTGTTGGAATTACCAGAACAGCTACAATGATCTGGAAATTCGTAGACATAGAATACTTTCTGGAAGGCTACGAAATAAGTTTTTTTTTAGTTCAACGCTGACGAAGTTTTTTTTATAGCAGAAAGGGGCAAACGAGCAGCGGATCAACTAAATCAATTGTTCCGATAGCCACGGACATCTGCAACGCCAGAGGAACCACAAATGTGCTGCCAGCCTTTGAGGGAGGAGTACGCTCAATACGGGAAAAATTTAGTTTTTTTTTAAATATATTATTCACATTTAATCATATAGTACACATACAATTCAAAATAATTGTTGCCACTAGTTGTCTATCAATGTCTTTTAATCAAAGATATTTTTTTTGTATCCATCTTACTTATTTTTTTTGGGACTAAAATAATTAATTTTATTGTAAGGCTTATCTCTACAATATAAACATAAGCAATTATTATTGTAGTAATTTATATTTCTTTGAAATTATTTATATCTGTAATATGCATTTTTTTATAATGATATACAGTCTTTCTAATCGTCTTTAATATTCTTGTAATATTAGCACTTAACAAAATTATGTTTGATTCCAAATTTTCAATAATTCAAACTCTGCTAAAACCCAATAGTGATGCGACAAATTATTAACCGGCAATATTGTGAACGTACCAAAAAACAAACACTATCTACGAAACTAAAGTATATAATTTGCAAATAGATTAGATTTAGAACGATGCGTAAATTCAATTAAAATTATACGTAATAAATAAGAAGACCGAAAAATAAATAAAAGAAAGCAAGAAATTTCAGAAAATTTAAAATGATTTCTTGGTATTAATGCACCCATTTTAAAAACAATCACGTTTCTGGCTTACAAACTTGTACGTTAAATCCCTTAAACGTATAAATCATAAAACTATAACTATTAACTTATTTAATATTATTTGTTAGATGCCTTTCATTATTATAAATAATAACAGTTCATTTTCATACATAACTCGAAATTATTTCCGAAATACACAATACCGCGTTGAAATAATATTATTTCGGTCATAATTGAATTAATATTTAATAAGGTACGGACATCCCTAGGCGACGGATCGATAGGCAAAGCGGTCGTCTGTTACTACGGCTACCGACTGCCCCGTACGTCGTAAGGGTAAGTATACACTGAGTAGGGTTGGTAAAAAAAAATGATTTATTGTCACCTGAAATACCTATAGCTAGATGAATCCAGGAACCTCGAATTAGGCGCAGCCTGTGTCGCGAGGTCCCAACTCTGACATTTAACAAGATGCATCATTAGACGGCAACATAAATATTATATTAGTATCCTCTTGCTGTGCGTCTCCTCCGTAGATTAAAGCCTTGTTCGCACCAGGATAGTATTTAAGTCGAGTAGCAAGTAGCATTTATCCGAACAAAGAATTGACAACTGTTCGGACTCGTTTAAGCCTAAACCTACCCACTAGGATAGTAGTTTAGTAACTAAACGTGTCCGAACAGCAACGTTTTAGTAGAATAGATTAGTAAATCTTTTGTTCAGATACTTGCTACTTGCTACTTGACTAAAATACTATCCTAGTGTGTACAAGGCTTAAGGGTAGGCAATGCATCTGCGATTGCAGATATCTATAGGCAGGGGTCGCTTCGGATTTTTCAGCGAATCCTGGTGGATCGTTTGCTACTTTGTATTATAAAAAAATAGTAATAATAACAAAGTTTGATTTCATCAGTATTTTCTTTTTAATTTATTAATTAAATTTTATATGATTACTATAATATTGTATTATTACATTTTAAAATAATAGTAGTAAATCCCTATAACATTTTGGAAAGGAATACTAATAGAAACAAATGACACATACGTTAGATTCACAATAATTACTGCGAATAATCTATACTAATATTATAACGAGAGAAACTTTGTATTTTTGTATGTATTCAAATAACTCTAAAAGTAATGGGTCAATTTCGAAAATTCTTTCATTGTTAGAAAGCTACGTTATCCCCCGAGTAATATAGGCTATATATTTTACTTTCGCGCGGACGAAGTCTCGAACAACAGCTAGTATTGTATAAAGTAACGACATAATATCCCAAAATTATAAAAAGATTTAAGTTTTATGTACGTTAAAATAGAATATGTTATTTAATCAAAAACTGTATTAAAATTCAATTTTTATTATTTTCGTGTCTCAGTGTATCACCTGCTTAATAAGGCTCCATCTGATATGCACTCTGAATCATTTCATAGCAGGATTATCCTGACTTTTGCACTCAGACACATAAATGACTCAAATAGACGATCAAAACAAAGGGATGCTTTAATGGCTTAAATTATATTTTTAACAATGAAACTATGATATTTTACGAGCGTGCTTTTCTCGTGTGAGATTTCGAACGTCAATTCCATACATTTTTGTTATTCGCATTCGAATCGCTATAGCGCATCTACTTTGGGTAACTCCCCTAAGGGTTAATATTATGCTAAAAAGACTAACACTACACTTAAATATTTTAGTATTCATGATGCGTAGTTCGATAGCTGAATTAATTACTACAAATTTTAATATTCACAATCAATAGCCCTTAGATACTACAAGCCCTTTAACATAGTTCTACTTAATTAACTTAGAATACTTACTTGGCCTTGAGAAGTTAAGTGAGACATGTAAGTGATCTCGGACACATAGATGAAAAAGAAGTAGATGTGACATTAATATGTCATACTGACAGCAACTGAGACACATTTATACCAAATATACGGAAAGCGATAAAGACAGTGGCATAAATCTTTGCTCCCTATCTCCTCATGCGATTTTTTAGGTTGGGTTTCTGGACGTATCATATGTGATTGTGGTGCTCCAAGCGGATTTTGGGTGAACTGGGGCCAAAAGAGATGATATTATTGGTTTAAAGCCGTATATGTGATGCACACACTCTGCGCTAAGACTTCGTTAAGATATTTTTGTCCCTCTACCGTATACGTTATTAACACTTCTATACCTTTCTCTTTCTACGTCTCGGACAAGTTTGTTCTAAGCATCAGCAACTTAACAATTTGCGTCTAGACTTTGACTTAAGTCACGAATAACTTAGTTGATGGTTAACTTAGAAATTGAATGTTCAGCAAATATTAGTGTTAATTTACGAATTTCATTTTACGTTATATTTTTGACCATTAGATTTAGAAATTAGTTTAAGTAATGCCTCTACTAGGAGTAATGCCACCAAAAGACAAATAAATAGAATTCTTACTTCTACAGTAAGTAAGTACACTTGCTAAAAAAATAAACTTGTCTATCGATAGTGGTCAATCCAATCTTATAATCCGTTTTCTTAATCATTAAGCAATCATAATATCAAATACTTTAATTCAAAGTATCTGTAAAAAATTGCGATTCGATTGCGATTGAAATTATCCGTGGAATCGATTATCGAATAGAATCGAATAGCCGTATTCGAGACATCGCTTTCAAATGATGTTATTCGGATCGCCGACACGTGAATGGCTCTCGATGGATATCTAACACCGCTATCATTACAAGAGGATTGTAAGTTTGTAGGTATAGAAAAATAATCAATAACAACGATCTATAGATAATGGATAAGACAATGTTTTAGATTTCGTCAGTACGTACCTACTTACACAAAAACTAGAATTCGGACTTAGAATTCGGGCCTACAGATAATAACGTATAAGTGATTGTAACCGCTGAAGACGTATTTTTATAAGAGAAGAGGCAAACGAGTTGCTAGATCGCCAAGGTGATATTTGGCGCCCATGGACATTTGCTTTGATGGAGGAAACGCAAATGCTTTGCCGGCCTTTAAGAAATAGATAGGCTCGCTTCTGGAAGGACCCTAAGTCGTAGCGGTCTTTAGACATTCATAAGGTTTCCTCCTATTATTTTACATTTTATTAATTTATTTCTAGGGCACTTTTATTCTCTTAATAGTTGAAAGTTGTACTCTTGTATTAGTAGTATTTTATTAATTTCGATGTGCTTTTCCGCATTAATTATAATTTATTATTGACACATCCAGTTATAAAATGATCAGTGTAGTACTGACCAACAGCGACGGTCACAATAGTGCAGCGTCATGTGGCACTAAATTAACAACATGCACTTATAAAGTTTATAGAAGTGGCATATAATAATAAATAGATATTAAAGTTAATAAATAACAAGTAGCTAAGTTAAAGTAAGTATACTGATATTTACGGGATATATTTTGTGTGTGTAATGCTTATCTTAACACAACTTTCATTGAACTGTCAATTAAAATAAAAATGCAACATACAATGAGTGGAGTTTGCGGGGTTTTGGAATTGCTCCCTCCATACATATTTGTTCTGATTTCACACCGTCTACTAATATGGTCAACTACAATCATTTTTATTAAATAAAATAATACTTATATTTATGTTATATCTATTAGTTTTATAATAACAGTAACGGAGTGCTGTTGAGAGGCTATCTGTATCGAACAATAGCAATTATTGTAGTCGACAAGAAACCTCCGATACGAAAAGATATAGATCTATTTGATATCAATGTTACACTGACAGCTAGATGCGGCACTCAATGACCAATACACGTTGACCTCTAAAAACAACAGACACGATTAAAAAAAAACAAATGGAATTTATTATTTTGTCGACATATTTGAAAATGGAATTTGAAAAATCAAACAATTTTGATATGTTTTTTTCTATTGCTAAGGACTCTAGAACGCGCGGAAGACAATACAAAATCATAGCGAAACGTACCTAAATTTTTTTTTTTAAATTTTAGTAATAAAATACATAAGTAAATTAAACCGTCATGTATGTAGCATCTTACAATAAAAATATAAGAAGAAAATATTGAACATATTAATAATATAAAATGATCAAAGAATTTGTTTTCGTTTCATCTATATAAATAGAATTTTCAATACACAATATTTACACAGAAAATCTTTTACGTTGACATGTAATACAAGATTATTTATTTAGTTGGTACGAATATAGCATTATATTTACAACGCCATGTAATTTAAAATTATTAAAAATACATATCGACGTCCCCTTCGAATAGTCCGGTAATGTGCTATTACGAGGTTTTTGCTGTTATGTAATTTCGGCATCTACAGACCCTAATACACCTTTGATTTTTTTCCAGAATTATCCTACGGATATTTACGGAGATATCATAAAAATATATTGTACTTGTTTGTTCGTCTTAAATACATCATAGCTTATGTTAAGAGAATAATAAAGTTAAGACTGTTTATCAATTTAAATGCCACTTAACCATAGTGAGTGCTATTACGATACGATTCGGGTAAATAGATTTGTAGGCTTGCTATAGTAAAACAATATTATTTAACAATATTCTTTTTTTTAAATAATATTTTAAAAAAAGTTTTTGACCAGGATCTCATTTCATGTTAAGTGGTCTCCAGATAATATAAAAGTTATTAATAATTCATGAATACATTAAGTTTACAAGTATCAAAACCATTAATAGCTGTTACTCAACTGACAAATGGAATACCTCGCCAATTTGTCACTAATCTACGCAGTTAATTAATCAATCCGTCCACCGCTAAGCCGAGGATATCGGTTATTTAATTAATCTGAATGTATCCTATAGGGATAGCGGTAATAATTTCTTTTATCATTTAATTGTTTACAATTTATGTTTATAGCTATATACGAATAACTGAACCAGACGCTAAGCCTTAATTGTACTGTCCGACTGCACAGTTATAACTGACGTGTGCAGGCAAAACTGAGAAGTGTAGTTCGAGTGTGCAGTTCAAATTGACGCGTATACGCCAGTTTTAACTCCTCAGTTAAAAAAACTTAACGTCTGTAGTCGGTTTAAGACAAACCAAGTCAAATTAAATTATGATAGCTCACTAGCGCCGCTCTGTCAATTTAAAAAAAAACTGTCAAAAGATCTTTGTCATACTGTGGCTGTTTTTTATGGCATTTTCTGTGAATAGGTTTAATAAATTTTATACGTCCAACTGCGTCTTTCTCATCGATTCAGATACCCATGTTTGGCTTAGTTTATATTAATTAAGTAACTGTCATAAAAATACTGCTACTAGAAAATACATAAGTCTACAGTTTAAAATGGTGATTCGAATTGACTGGAAGAGTCACTAGACTAACACTATCTTTGATTTAGAATTCAAATTGCGACTAAAACAAACGTGCCCTATAAAGGCTTAGTTAATGCGGTCCATCAACATTACACGCGCATCGGAAAATACAGCGATCGCTTTGATGTCCGACAATTGAACGACAAATTCAGTGTACAATGAACCTTTATTTTTTAAATTTCGAATTGCTTTTGTTATTTAAACTAACTTTTTAAATTAGCTAAATGAAAGTAGATGTGATTAAGTGTGCGTTAAAATGTGGCTTTTTTTTTTTTTGTTTGTTTTGTTTTATCTATGAACGAGGCAAACGAGCAGCGGTCTAAGGTCGTCGTAGTTAGTCGTTGTCGTGAGTGTTTTTATATTATCTTCTTACTAGTGATCAAGTTTTATTATTTTTCTTATCATAACAATAAAGCTATGACTATAGTTGTTTATGTTTTACACAATGATGTTAAATTATATGATAATAACAATATTATATCATCACGTTTTCTAATGTTATCTAAGAATACTTAAGCGATGGGAATTATTGAAACATTGTGTTTATCAGTACCGTACTTAACTATTATTTAAAGTTAATTCCAACAAAGACGCAATTATTTTATCTTTCTATGAGAAATGTAGAGATTATAAGGAATGTTTTAAAAGCTCGCGAGATGAGTAAAAAAATACTAAATTGGGTGTTTACTTTCAAGGGACGTACAAAGATCATGGGAATGCTATTTAAAAATTAAATTACAAGGTTTAATTCATAGATTTAAATCGTTAAAGTCATTTCCGAAATATATAAAATAAATGTATAAATAAATACACAAGATTTGATCATTGAAATAATTGATATTTCTTTCCGGGTTAAAAGAAATTCTCACGTAATATCTATTAAGTGAAGTCGAATTGCATTTGTATATCTTTAAACCGGTTAAAACCGGATAATCGGGCTTATATCTATTAATGTGATATATTAGAAACATTAATATGAGTTATACCCATAATCAACACTTAAGCGACGTCTTAATCTAACCCTTAAGTGTTTAATAGTTGCATGTAATTAATTGCATTTGAATTATAGACTTTCTCAGCGGCCATTTTGTAAAGTGTATCAAGTTTTGCATTATAATTGATTGTAATTCATAAAGTGACGCGGTTAATTAGTTTAATAGAGAATAATTTCCTATGACCATTTTACTACTGTCTTAAATGGTTAGAGGAAATGATTTTGTTTAGTACTCATTATTAATTTGGTGTTTAGTTTCGATCAATGCCGAATACGAGATTAAAATCAATAGTACACTACTTAAACGTATCTTATAAAACCGACCAAAATTATCCGAAACTTGATCAAATCCCCAATAGCCTAATGGTTGGGGGCACAGACTGCCGATCTCGCGGTCGTAGGTTTGAATCATTGGACTATTGTCGTAAATCAAATCCTAACACGAGCTTTTTCAAGCTTACTTGGAATGGTTAAGAAAATATTAGTAAATTCACAAAAATCTGCTAATATTTTTTTTATAAAAAATCGTTCTTTGTCTTACAATTGGAGAAATATATTAAAATGAATATTGTATCTTCTTTTATCCGGCGCAAGGAAATTCGATACAAAAATAATAAAACAAAAACTTCAATCTCATAAGCTGATGAAATCCTTTGATGTATCAATCACCCACCTCGTGCCATTACCGAAGTAGATTCTGAAATGTTTCTGAAGCGAACGAAAAACTGTAACAGACATCTGGCAATTTTGTAAAAGCGAACCACCCCCGCTTCCGATGGACACGTCTAGTTGATTTGATAGACTTAAGAATGGTACAGACACGACAGAAAGATAAATAAAAAAATGTTTAATGGGCCGCCTTGGATTGAACGTGTTGTTTGTTTTTTTAATAAATTGAATTGAATTTTTTTCGTATAAATTGTCTGAAGAATAAAATATTGTCAGTATTTTGGGCTTAATTAGGGCAACCTTTCAAACAGTGATTTATGCACTGATTAACTTTAATTTGTCACAGAAATAGAGTAGGTAACCCTTCTACACATTTCATAGACTAAAATCAATCAGTGACGACTCAGAATGGCTACTTCCGGCAGCTTTTGGGAAAGATGGCCGCCGCGGCGTTTCCGGTTGATGTCAGATTTCGCGGAAAAAATCGCTTTAGAGACAATTTTCATGGAAATCCTATAAATATTTATATCAGACCTTTAAATAGTGTATGTAATATTGACCACACACTGGTTTAAAAGCAAAAACAAAACGCATTTATCACTTTAAAAACAAATTACTTGTGAACACCGTTACGAAAGGTTATAATAAAAAATAAACCATTAATACTCTTAAACAAAAGCGCAAAATAAATCAGACGTAACGGACATACAAAAGGAGTCGAAAGTTTCGATTATTACAGCACAATGGAGGTACAGTCGGCTGCTAAAAGCTAGCGAGTACGCACAAAGGGCTGAGTGCAGCGGAAATTACATCACACACCTTGTTGTGCGCACTGTACTCTCCGAGTATTGGATGGCGTTATGTAGGACGTGGTAATAAATGAGAGAGAGAGAGAGACATTGATACGAAAATGAAGAACTGATGGACTATATTTTAAATACCATAACGCTAGAAAGGATTTAAAAAAAAACAAATTCTTCAACAATTTTAGACAAGCGTTATTAAACAAATAGCTAAATTATCATTCTTTTTCCTGCTTAATTAGCGTATTCTAAAAATTTAAAATATCGTCATAATATGGTATCTTTAACACCTTTCGCATAACACCATCCAAGTATAAATGTAAGCGATCAAAACACGCAATCAGTCGTCATTCAACCGCATAATGCCGTTCATCTTTTAACACTTCTTTGGCCTTGTATGGCAGGCTTTTTATTCGTATTGATTGGCGAATAAAGGCTGCTATTCACGGGCCGGGAACGTTGTTATGTAATAAAATAAAGCAATTAGCTTACGCATCACTCAGTGTCACTGATTCTAGATATTTGAATGAGTAATTATTTACGGTTGGCGGTGATATTGTAATGTTGTTTACAAAATCGAACTAGCTACGGAAAATAAATTGAGATGAAGTATGAAAAAATAACATAATATTTTGAATATAAATTGATCGCTTTAATTAATTTAGGTTATATTAAATATTTTATTCTAGTTCCTTCAAGAAGATTTTTTATACCATAAACTGGCAAACGAGCAAGCGGCCACCTGCATTCGAAATAGCGAAACGACCGCTGCCCATAGACATCTGAAAATTGCGGAGGCGTTGCTTAGCCTTAATCTACGGAGGATGAGACGCACAGCAAGAGAGTATTCCTCTTCCTATGCGTCCCCGGCCAAATCCACTTCCCATCATTTCCTTATAAGAAAAGGATAGGAAGAGAAAATAGATTACAATAAATATGTTTTAATAAAAGTATTCAGGCAATTATAATTAAATTATAAGAATAATTTAACACATTATTTAACTCCCTAATTTACGTATTTCAAGTTAAAAAGCTTAAACAGCGACTTATGCAAGAACACTTTTAAAGCCTTTAAAACGTATTGGATATCTATATGACAAATTGACCCATTCGACGAAAAGAGTCTTAACTCTTTTCAGGTCAAAATATAAGTTGACCTTACGACCCCAGCGCCATCTCACGACCGGTGTAATACTATCAATCAGCGTGCATTGTGCATTTAATGCATGTCTTTAAATTATCAAAATTGATTATAAAGTTGTTAATTTTAGCAATCTTCATAATTGAGGTCAGAAAGTGCATCATTTATTTAGTAAAATTGTTAAGAAAAAGCTCTAAGTGATATTAATGTCAATATTTTTCGATATAAGTAACAATAATTAAAAAGAAAATGTGATAGTTGATTAGAGTTTGTTTTTTGTTTAAGTACAAAAAATTGTTACTTAAGGAAAAATCGCCTAAACTGTATGTAAACATTTTTCTTACTTTATAATTTTTCATAGTTCTAATGTAAAATACGTATTTAAAGTTTCCATTTTTTTATATTATAAAGTGGCAAACGAGCATGCGGCCATCTTGATTCGCAGAAATAGCGAAGTGAACGCTGCCCATAGACATCTGCAAATGCAAATGCGTTGCCTACGTTACGCTACGTTGAGACGCACAGCAAAAGGATAATTCCTCTTCTTATGCGTCCCCTCCCCCACCAAATCCACTTCCCCTTCCCATAATTTCAATCCATTAATTCCATTTCCATTTTAATTTCAATTAAAAATTATTGATCACATTATTAACTTAAGCAATACTTAAATATTATTCTATTAACTTTCATGTAAAAGGTTTTCCTTGTGAGTCGTTTTTCGTGCAAGTTTTTTTTTAAACAAAAAGGCGACGGGCGCCGTGTTCCAGCTACTATGCCCTGAGGCCACATTTTAAACTCAGAGAGGTACTACATTAAACTTTTTTGAGTACTCGTTAAAAAGAAAAGTGTTATACGTGCTTGTAGTTCTATTATCATTTTAAAACTACGATTAAATTTCAAACGTATATTTTTAAAACTTTCACTTTTTACGACTAACTGGTGCTCTCACAGCCCAATACTAAAACGCATATTAAAATATAACAGCTTCTTACAATATAGCATACGAGTACGTCAATTTCTTTTAAGGAATTTGGAGTTTATGCGTTGTCTTATAATTTTAGATGATGTTACATATTTAAATGACGTTTCAGTAATTAGCCAACAGAGTTGCAGCTTTTGAAGTTCTCTTACTAAAGCATAAAGGGGCTAGACATTTAAACACTCTTAAGTACATAAAATAGACTAAATAATTATGTATAAAACATTAGCTTCGTGACTTCGTCTGCACGGAACTAAAAACCTATGTTACTCGCTGATAATGTAGCTTTCTAATGATGAAAGATTTTTTAAATCTGCCTAGTAGATCTTGAGTAATTTCAATACATACAAAATTACAAAGTTTTCCTCTTTATAATATTAGTAAACACATCTATAATAACCTCTTTCTATTAGAAGTCGATTAAAAATACCGTTATCTTTATCATTTTTAATTAGAATGCGAAAAAGAGATACGAGAAGATGTTTTTGTACTAGTGTTTTGTCAGTGAATACTCGTTGTTGCTTGTCTATGATAAAATGTAAAATATGAACACAAGTCAATTTGTGATATACATAAAATATAGACATTTTTGTTACGTGTGGCTCACGCGCAATGTAAGCTAAGGAGAAATGTTTGATGGATGGCCGTGCAAAGTTATTAATGTGATACTGTAGCAACCTGGAATACAGGATGTTACAAAAGTCTATTAAATGTTAATAGCAAGTTACGTTTTTTTGTTAGCTCTTCATGGTCATTGCAAAATCATAAGTAGAGAATATTACCCCCTACGAAATATGTTAATAACGTTGTTTTTTAGAGTTGTAATTAAAATAATAATTGGCAAATGGTTTAACACTATAGTTTTTACTTCACACTTTCGAAATATGGTTTTTTATTGATATTGTATTATCGTTCTATTTTTTACAATTTATTTCCCATTCACTTCAAATGAATGTTTCAAAAGAATAATTAATTGAAAATAAAAATTCTCGTCTGGGATAGACATTTATAAAACATCCTGTATAGTATAGAAAAGCACGTCCCCAAATGATCTATAATGAAATATCACTCTCTTCGGCCGTTGTTCCCTTAGTAAAATATGGGGGGTGTTGACCTCGCGGACAGACCGACGGAATGCCAGAGTAAACACCGTACACTCCGTCTTTTCTCGTATAAATCTTACATCATGTTTGGATACTGATCATTTCCTGGTCTAACGGATAGATAAATCTTTTATATTATAAGTACAAGTAATTTTTAATTACTCAAGAAGGCCGGTATTAAGAGTACGCGTAACCTTCGTGTATGCGTCGATGTATGAATGTAGAAGAAGAGAGAGAGGTGTGTCAGGATCGTGCCAAATGGTCCGTTGTCTCTGTCTACCCCTCTGGGTTACGGGCGTGAGTCATGTTGTTGTTGTAAGTATTTATTTATTGAAAGCACCAATAATATAATGATAATGGACTAAGTATAACCTGCGGGGTTACTCAATACATGAGCTACAAAGCCATTCAATAGCGAATATCAAATATATATGGACCCGACAATGACGTTCGATATTTCACACGTGACAAGCACATGGCTTATCGAATGTCATTGTCAGTTTCTTACAATTTTGTCGATTCTATCAGCGATATCGCCAATCGAAAGATACTTTGGATAGCCCCCAGTTCTATGTTGCATTATTGATGCTATAAATGAGTTTTTATGAATGTATGGATGTTTGTTTCACACATTTTTATAAAAAACAAAGACCTCGGAACCGAGTGAGCGTTCCGTTTCCAAACATCTATATTTACTTAATCAAAATTTACCAAAAAAGTTTTGGCTCCCAGCTATTCTTTTTCATTTATTTTTTAAGCAGTAAATGTGTTATTTTCGTTCGTGTTTGTAGGTTATTCAAAAGAAACTTCATGTATTAGAAGCTTGGGTTCCCTTGTAAACATGTCGGGAGAAACAACAATCGTTGGAATTAGCTCTTTGCCACTTTTATCCTTAAAACTTTGACAGGGAAGTGTGAGGAAGGAACAAAGGAAGCGCAAAGTCACTCGAGAAAATGAAAAAACTACAGGAATCAGAAGTTTCAGTGTAATTAAGTTAAACATTTGTGGTTCCTCTGGTATTGCAGATGTCCATGGGCGTCGTTGATCACCTCGGTGTTCCTGCTGCTCGTTTGCCCCCTTTTCTTATAAAAAAAAACTTTTTGAAAAGCACGATACGCGCACATTTGGCTCGAATCATTTTCTTACTAAGATAAATGTAGATGATGCAATGTAAATGTTCGTAATTGTCTCTCTGTTAAAATGTTAAAGGTAACATAATCATTGGAACTTGAAAATTATTATCTTTATTATAAAAATAGTCGATGATTCATTACCCCGTGCTTGAATCAATCGAATAGTTAAGGCTTTATAAGCCGTGACCACGAGACACGCAAGAATGTATAGTCGTCGAGAAAATGCTGTAACATTTTTGTGCACAACAAATACAGGTTCGGGTCCTGTGGCACAAACTACCCTGTAACTACGCATGCAAAGGGTGGCGTAATATTGTAATAAAATGAATAAAGTGGCTCTTACCAACTCGATGCACTGTTTCCCGTCCTGTAGGTGCCTAGTAATTCTGTCCGAGTCAGTAAGTCAAAAATGTTCAGTCCAAAGTCAATAATGCACCGCTTCCCGTAATAGCGAGCCGTAATCGAAACCGAAAACCTGCAGCGACCCTGTGCGCTGACCGTGCGTACCGAGAGAACGTTCCAGAGCCGACTGCTGGCCGACGACCTCACTCCCCGCACAAGCCGCGAGCCCCGCGCTCCACCGCAGCGCCGGGTATTTCAAAACTACCCCCCTTGTGCGGGGAATAAAAATCGACGGTCAACTACCTTCAATAACCCGGTTTCCCGCCAAATTCAAATTCCTCCGTATTTATAAACTATAGTGCGCATCTGTACCGAACAATTTTAGTAACTTTTACTTCGTTAGCAATATTTAAACAGTTTTGAAAAGCTCACACACAATTTCACCTTTGAGTGATTACTTTGGTGTTATTGCTTATTCCATGCCATCGTAACTTTGTTCATTCAAACAGAAGCAGCAATTACAATATATATACATACACGGTAGGTTTTTTATAGGAGAAGGGGGAAAACGAGCAGCAGATTGACTAAGCTAGTTAACGACACCCATGGACACCTGCAAAGCCAGAGGAACCGCAGATATGTTGCCGGCCTTTGTTCAGACCGAGCAGAATTTAAAAACTTAGTGAATAGCCAATGTGTTCGTCCAGGCTAAGCTGTGCAAAACTTCATCGATATCCGTAAAGCCGTTTCGGAGATATCTTTAAATAAACATCCATACTTTTGCGTGTACAATATAAGTAAGATTATTTTTAGCATATTTTGTACACGTCTGTACTCCCAATCAAGTCCGCGACTCGTATAGAACTAAAAGCAAGTATAATGTAACAAGTATAAAATCGGAACTGGTATAACAATTAAGAAGTCATTGTAACACTAATCGATTTGTGACGCCCGTCAATTCATTGCCCATGGGGGTCCGCGACCATATCGATAAACCTTATATAACATTTATAATATTAGAAAATTATTGCTTATTTATAGATGTTTAATACACACTTAAAGTTAATTTGAGATTAAAGCTACACGATTCATACTGTATATTAAGAAATAGCTGTTGTTCGCGACTTCGTCCGCGTAGAATTAAACTAATGGTGATAGAATTTTGAAATCGGAATCGGCCAAGTAGTTCTTGATTTATTACATAGAAAAATACTAAAATATAAAAATACAAAGTTTTCCTCTTTATAATATTAGTATAGAGTATAGATGAATTAAAATTCATAGTACAGAACCATAATTAAATTTGTTGAGCTAACTTTTATTAATTTCTATATAAAAAATAAAGACGCCTAATGACTGTGGCGGTGTGGCGGTGTATCACACAACACAATAGAGACAAATAGTCACAGATACCAGACACAAAGTAATGGTCAAAGAAAAGAGACGCTTTTATAAATAGTCTGTCACACGACATCGGCGCAGCGATTACGAAAAAAAAAATAGAAAATAATAGCCGGCCCTGGCTGTACGCTCTCCGATCTCCAGTCATTGACCAAAGACAATGATGTAAGCACTTTAGTACTTTTTACTCTATGGTCATTAACTGACATTACATTTACCGCTTTTATTCGAATGACAACTATTTAATGCGTCAAGTGTTTTACAAAACAATTTTATTAATTGTTCATGTATTTTTGTAAATGTTAGCTTTAGTTAAAAGATTAGAGTTATTTTTGTCTAATGTAAAATATCCATTGAAGCATAAAATGTTATATCGCCAAATATTATTACTCTGCTATTAGTCCTATCTATTTATAGGTTTAATATCTTTGGCTATTTCTTTACCAGCTTGCGACGATATTTTGACACGAAACAAAATTATTTCTGGTGGTAATAATTGTTTTATATTTGTGATAGACAACGTTACTCTAAAAGCCTAATGAGCTTAAACGAAACACCATTGACAATCTCAAATACCTCTAATTGAGTTAAGAGAATTAATCCGTCTGTTTGAATCTAACAGAACATTCAAAGAATAAAAAATCAACGAGGCGAAGATCAATAGTTTCGTCTCGCCGATTTTTTAGGTATCAAAAGTGTCAGGTCAGCTTCCCGTATACGAAACGATTTACGCGAGTGCTTAATTTCTTTTATATCCTTTTAGCTTATCCATCGAACGCTTAGGGATATCGCTATTTCAAGTTCTTTGATATGTTCTAGACGTGACAAGTGAACCTGTCACTATGATTAATTTGTATATAACAATACGATAAATAGCTACAATCAATCTTTAATGTCTATATCTTTTGTAAAGAAACTGTTAGATCTCAAAATGGATAATTGAAGAACCTATAGACATCTAATTTCTAGTGTCTGGTCTAAATGATATTTACTAAACGAAATAAGAGCGAAACAAAATTAGAAATCATATGCAATTGTTAACTCGTCAGTCGTCACTCTACTTGTGTGTGGTTGACACTTTTATCATATGGATTGTAGCGAAATGCTAAATGGACTATTTAACTATTAAAACATTTACAATATCATTGGATTATATAAATAAACCTGGTCTAACGCTGGACTTGGTAATTCGTAGAATTATTTAGTTGTTGGTAGCCCTCTGAGTTTAGTTCGGAGTGTTTGCTCGAGCACGGCGCGACATCTGTCAGTTGGTTGCGCGCGGCTTTTGACAAGTGCTGCGTTTATTTGATACGATCTTTATATTAGTTTTTCTTGCCTTATCTTTTTATTATACTAAATATACTTATTGGGAACGGACTTCCTTTACTTTAATAGGAGATTATGGCCCACTTTTTAATTTTTATTATTTTATTTAAAACCTACTTCCTAATAGGAGAGCAGCAGATATTTAAAACCAATTCGATCAAAGCGATTCTGGTCCTTCGAAGTTTTACACAATTGTCTCTGGTTTCCGTTTTCTTATTATAAGAATGAGCGGGGTCGAGCATAATATTTTTTTTTCTACAAGAAAAAATATCGTATCGTACTCGTATCGTAGCGCTAAATATAATTTCAAACATCATTTAAGCTCAGTTTTGGCGTTAAAATGATTTAGACGAACGCCGTCCACTGAAATTTATGAATATGCTATCCCAAAATAGTCGACAATTATAACAAGATCTGCTCATGCGTGGAACGTATAGGTATTCAATGGTCCAAATTGCTGGTTGTAGTTATTCAACTTTTTTCTGTCTTGTGTGAATCGTTTACCGCGGTCGTTACGGTTCAGGACTGTATTTTAGTTTGGTTTAGTTGTGTTTTAGTGTATTTCGGTAGCAATTAGAAGGGGAAATACGATCTGGAATGTATAGGGAAGCGTCAATTAAGCGTAGTAATGAGGAAATGTGTTCCTCTGGTTGAGTAATTAAATCATTTCGTAGCATTTTGAAGTAATTTACGTAATTTACTGGTAATATAATTTGAATTAATTTAGAATGCAAGAGACTTTAGTCATACCAAACCTAAACCCGGATATCTAACTATACTTTTGTGTTGAACTATGATTTGTATTTTTTGTACGTTACCTAAGTAACTAGTATCACAGATAATATAATACTATACAAGTATATAATATTACTCTATGGTAACAAGTAAGGCCGGCAACGCATTTGCAATTCCTTAACCGCTCGTTTGCCCCCTTCTCTTATATAAATAAAAACATGAGATATACCTTCGCTGTTAAAAAGACTTCAGCATAAAGGTCTATTTAATATGCTTATTTATGTTTTTATGACGTATTTGTTTTATTATATTAGGATGTAATTGATGTTACAATAGGCAAAAATAAACCTAAATTAGATCCACGTACATCAGAGGAACATCTAACGTCTGGTGGAAGTTTTACTTTTGTAATTTGATTCGGTAACATCAAAGACTATGTTGTCTATTCTCAGCTGCCGTGTTCCCGCCATAACGTGTCACATCATAGCTATAAAGTAATTAAAAATGTTACTTCTGTATTATTTATTTCCTTAATGATCTTATTCTGATTTGTAACTTACGAATTCTTAGAAAAATCTTAATAATTCTTAAGAAATCGAAAATTAAACGCAATATTAGATAGCGAACTAAGTTGTACTTCATTAGTACGAAATAATGTCGTAATCATTTTAATTGTCGTTTTTATATGAGAAGTTGACTACTCAAAGACGAAGGTTGCTTTTCTAGTTCCCGCAGAGCATAGCACGCATCCAAGGCAGACTCGATCCTGACTCGGCCACCTGGATCGACTACCTTGGCTGGTCCTGCCGCACGGACCTGCCTGGGTCCATCTTAGCTTCACTGTGGTTGACCAAGAAGACTGTATACTTCCCGTATGCCTTGTTGCATACCTAGGAAAGTTATTTGTTATTGCATATAGGTATTACATTTTTTTTCTTTAAATTGCTTAATGTCAAAATAGCGCTTGCGAGGAGTGATTAATGAAACAAAATTTGGATAAGGGCCAAATGTAACTTTGACATTTAGCCCGATATATTGGAATTACAAGAGTATATACAAAGAGATATTATACATAGAGGTAGCACTCCATACTAATTTGACGCTAAAAAGCGTGCCAAGAAAGAAATTATTAAAAAAAAAAAACTTGCCAGTATCATGAAAAAAAATTCCAAGTTTGGGAAATTGTGTGATTTTTTTACATTTTTAAAATAAACAGTAGAATAAACTAAAACATTCATTAAAACGTTAATTATCGTTTTTCATTATTATCATTTTATTTAAAACAATTTAAATCCAAACAATTTTTAACAAAGACCATTTTTGTTTTATGGTTGTTATAAATTTTTAATTAGCGTTTTAAAAATGTTTCTATTAATTATTATATTAAACTTTAGTAAATACTATGAAATAAAATTTAAATTTGAGAAAAGAGGTTACACTCGGTCGACTTTTTATGTCGGCAAATGTAATTTAGAGGTTAACACTTAGGGAGATTTCCCTACATTGGACCTCCGGAGGTCAAAGAAAATGCCTCACTTTTAGGTATCGAGTGTTCCATCTACAGTATAATATATCTTTGAGTATATACTTATGTATTTATACAAAGTATTAATACCCTTAATATATGAGTATAGGAAAATTACTAATAAAAAAAACACATGCTCTACAACATAAAATTGGTTTTGACTTATTTGTCGCCATTGTCTAATAATAAAATGTGTATTTGTGCAAAAAGGATAGTATTAAAAGATATATCAACAACCATACAACTAGCTCCTAAGGCCCATGGGCCCCCAGGGTTTTGGCAGCGACTGTGAACTTCTATTTCCTGACACACCTCTGTCGCTCCTCGCATATTCAATTACGTATATTTAGACGTGAGTTTCAGTACTTTTAATACCACCTACACATTAAAATGTGATATGAAAATATAAATCTAATTTTTAAAACAAAAAACAGATTACCGAGATTTAAAAATTATGTATTTTTATGTCCATTATTTATCTGTGGTTATAAACTGGTCACACCGTTCTGTCACGTCACGTAATTCTTTTTAAGAAACGTCAAAATAAATAAACACCTATAAAAATACGCTACGTAAACTACTATTTTAACTATATTTAGTTGATTAAAGTAAAATAAGTATCACAAAATGGTACACACTACAATGGAAGGATCTTTGTTTGTAAGTAAATAGATATTTTGTGTTTTTGAAATTGGAATCATAACCTAAAGTTGATCATGACGTGTTTTTCGATTTTTTCAAACTCATACAGAACGGTTTTCTTTTTTTGCTTCTTTTCTAATAATCCATGTTATTTTTATTAAGTGTAATAATTTTATCAGGTTATTCTTAAGCATCATTCTACATTAACGTAGATTTAAAAGTTACTCGTTTGATGACAAACTCTGTTACTAATTTAGTGGTAAATATGTTAATAACTTTATTTTATTTCTATTCCAGGAGCCGACTTTATACATAGTAAAAGGCATGTGCATACTGGATAATGAAGGCAACAGAATCTTGGCTAAATATTACGACAAAAATATACTTACAACTACTAAAGAACAGAAAGCTTTTGAGAAGAATTTGTTTAACAAGACTCACAGGTAAAGAGAAATGTAATATTTACTATTAAGTACTATTTTTGTTACCTTATGGCTTCATCAGTATTCGCGAAAAAAATGGAGATTTTGCTTCAGAATAAGGCTGTTTTTTGAGTGACAGCGGTATAATAACGCTGTAGGTAGGGTTTGCAATCCTACACTGCGGGATCCCACACTAGCTAGCGGTCATATATGACAAACACTATATGCAGCCAGATAACATACTTTTTTGTCTCTATATTTGTTGGGTATATAGATGATAAATAAATAGCCGTACTTGCAATAAAATAAAATACTTACTTTACACTCCATCAGAGTAAAAACTAAATAAAATTTTGCAGTGTGCAATATGCCGCGAAACCGGCATAAGTTGTGCAATTTAGATAAAAACAATAGTTTTAAGAGCAAGTCCTGCATTAAGCAGGTGGCTCAGTATATTAAAGCCATAATTTGAATAATATTTCACCGACTGAAGCTTACACACGCGGATTCCGTAATAAGCTGCGGGATCCCGCAGTGCGGGATTGCAAACCCTAGCTGTAGGGTTACAACTACCCTCAATATTATACATGCCTATCAGCAAACATTAAAAGATCCCAAAACAACCATTTTGAATTGGGCTAGTTTGGTTCCCTAGAGGACAGTGGTTTTAAGCCCTTATATGACGTGAGCCGATAAATATAACATTTGATTTTTAATAGAAATAAGTGGTCTAAGTTTTATTATGTCATTATTATACAATGTTTTCAGAGCCAATGCTGAGATCATCATGCTGGAAGGCTTGACTTGTGTGTACAAGAGCAATGTTGATCTCTTCTTCTATGTCATGGGTAGCTCACATGAGAATGAGGTATGCAAATAGCAACATTAGAAATATTTCACTATATCAGTAAAAATGCACGTCAAAACCTGGATAAGCAAGTCATTCTATGGTCCCGTCGAAGCTACCTCCATATGTAAGAAAGTGATTAGTGAGAATCCAAATTCAACTGTACATGAATTTGTTTAATTTGCTAGAAAAAGATAATTTCACTTATATTTCTTTATATTTGCTAAGCTTGGGGTAATGACACTGCAATTTATACTTTTTTCTATTTATTTTTGTCTATTCACTAATTTAGAGCAAGACTAAAACTTATAAAGCCACCAAAACAAAAATGTTTTCCATTAAAAATCAAATGAGAAGAAACGAAATTCAAATTAAAATGTACAATTAATAAAAATAATTGAATGTTTTTTTTTTAAATAACATCAGCTTTTTAATAAGTGAATGTTTAATTTTATAATTTTCAGTTAATCTTGCAATCAGTATTGAATGCACTTTACGAGTCTGTGAGCATCCTGCTGCGTAGGAATGTTGAGAAGAGAGTCATCATGGACAACTTGGACTCTGTGATGCTAGCCTTCGATGAGATCTGCGATGGAGGGTAGGTTGAATATTTAATTATATTTTATAGGATACCTTACTTTAATATCTTCAATTAAATAAATAGATGAAGTTATTTGCTTTTGATCGGGAAAAAGTGCATCAAAATTGGTAGTCATTTATGAGATTAATGGCCGTTCTCACCAACAACCCTAAATTTTAGGTAACCCTTAACCCATTTTAAATGTCACCTAACACTACTTTCGTTTTCACCAACAGATAAGTGTCACTTTAGCCCGCTAGGGATCCGTTAGATGTAGAGACACGCTTAAGCAAAAAGACAACTATCCAAAACTATTTTAGGGTTTGGTTGGTGAAAATGGGAATAAGGCACACAAACATTCTAATAATCATATTGAATACTAGTATTAGTAATGTATTTATAATAGTTTTTCTTGATTTACCATCCATAGACGCCAACTCTTAACCTAATTCTAAAGTAAGATTCCTAATTCGTCTGTATGTTTTTTGACATCTTTTATTATACTCGACGACCAGAGTAGCATATTATCAAAATTACTATAAATTATGATCACTGGTGGGTGATATCGGAATCAAGGAATATACTCTGCACTTCTGAATTTCCTTATAATTAGTTCAGATATGTGGCTTGTTGCTTATTGCAATAGAAACAATGCTTTAGTTACGATCTCTTAAGTCTTGTACGCACTAGGATAGTATTTTAGTCGAGTAGCAAGTAGTAAGTATCCGAACAAAAGATTTACTAATCTATTCTACTAAAATGTTGTTCGGTCACTTTTAGTTACTAAATTACTACCCTAGTGCATAGGTTTAGGCTTAAACTAGTTCGAACATTAGTAAATCCTTTGTTTGGATAAATTCTACTTGCTACGCGACTAAAATACTATCCTGGTGCGAACAAGGCTTTATTTCTGAAAGACAATACTAGAAAACGCTATTTGAATTTAATCTGATTTCTTCTGATTGCGACATATTTTTGTATATTTCAGTGTGATTTTGGACTCTGACCCGACTTCAATCGTGGGCCGCGCGGCGCTGCGCACGGAGGACGTGCCGCTCGGCGAGCAGACCGTGGCGCAGGTACATATCATAGACAACTTTAATAAGTTATTCTGGTGACTAATTGTTTGTGGTTTATCACGGGTATTATAGAATTCAAACTTTATGGATGCTTGAGAAATAGACTTGACTAAAATATACTGTAATCTATGACTTACTCAATATAAACTCTAGTTTGACTTACTATGTAAAATGATATTTATTTTCCTTAGATTTTTTTGCATTATTATATTTTTAAAGTGACATTTTTCAAATGTCTGGTTTACAGCCAGTATTATTTGACGTAAAATTTACGGAATATTTTAAGAGCATCCATAAAGTTGCTACTGTAGTTGTGAGATTTGTATGTATTTTTGTTTTTTTTTATGTTAATAAAAAAATCCTGGAAGTGTTCCTCGGGCTTCTTTAGTTTTCTTTGTACTTTCATTAGTGGTTTATCAGATTATTTTTTTATTAGAAGTAGTTTAAACACATTGTTTTATTTTTCTTTTTGATGAATATTAATTTTGTGCCAAATGAAAGTGTTAAGAGTTTAACTTTTCCGAGGAAAAGTATTTTGTTTTGTTCAAGGGATTTTTTTTGTCATCTATGTGTATCATAAAATGCCCTATAAAGAAATTCTTAGGACAGTTTTGTTAGTTTTTGGTGCTTAGAATAAAAAACGAATTTCATATACATTAAAGTATAAAATTAAGATTTTTTTATAAAAGTAGTAGTAGAGATTAATAGGTGCAATTTCCTTAAAAAAATTACATAGCTATAGTTATATTTAGGTATAACCATATCCAAACTTTACGACTTTTTTGGAGTTTTAAGTAGAAAACCATGTTAGTGCCATTAAAAATTATCTTCGAAACAAAATCATTGTGTGTTTTTTTCTTTTTGTTGCATAATTTGTCGTTAATAATAATTCGATATTAATTTGGCCTTAAAATAATCAATTCCTCCATCAATATTCTTCCTCTAAAAACTTGTCTATGTCTTTTCTAACTTTTTCTTTTTACTTTTTTCACATATCTTTTCATATCTAATTCCAACTTTCAGATAATTTTCAACAGTTGGGATTTGTAAGTTTAAATAATATAGCACCATTTGGGATATCTTTTTATTTCTTTTTTCTTTTAATTTTATTTTCCTTATTTCTGACAATAAACTGGTAGAACCAATTCTACTTTCAGATCATAACCGACATGATAAAAAGCAATTATTAGAGGTATTTAATAATAGAAATTCTTCAAGTTTGTTATTTTCTGATATTTGTTGTATTTTCTCACTTTTTGTTTCGTTTTAATTAAACGTTTATTATTTAATTAGTATTTATTTTCGGAAAATTAATCACCCCTTTTAGTTTTTTTTATTGGGTAAAGATTTAAATAATCTGTTTTTTAAATCTTTATATGTTTCTAAGTTTTATCTTAAAAATTAAGTTAATAGCTGTCACTCAGAGTTGTTAAATGGTTACTTAAATAGTCCCTTAGTTTAGATTATTCACAATTAAAATTGGGAAATTAAGGGATAAGAAGCCAAAAGGGCGAAATATAGACACAATATTTACACTATCTTATTAATTACATCGTCGCAGGCAAAATGTGAAAATCATACAAATTGCCTATTCATTTATTCGGCAAATTACATATTGCATTTTGCCTGCAACAAAATAAAGTGGAATTTATATTCCAAACTAATTAACTCTATTACAGTTACTATGGTAAGTAAATGCATAAAATAATAAATATAAAAACAACTCGTATAAAATTAAAATAAATAAATAATGTTTTTTAATCCTTGAGATACCACGGCCGAAAGTCTTTCTTTTATATTAATATTAAATAAAGGAAAAAATGTATTTTTATATATTTTAAAATAAATCATAAACTACCCAGCCGATTGCAAAAACTGCTTTACCATTAAAATCTACATAACGTTATATAAGATGGGTAAAAAATTAATCCGCGAAATTTAATTCGTACAAAAGTTCTATACGTAAACGGATGACGATGTTTATAATGTTTTCGTAAACATGTTTCGGGTAATGGAAACATGAACACATACATTGATATGTAACTTACTTTCCAGGTGCTGCAGTCGGCCAAGGAACAACTTAAATGGTCGCTGTTGAAGTGAAAATAAAAATTAAATGCCACACTCTACTTTAAGGCACTTTTGTATACAAAACTACGTAAACCTGCAATTTATTACTTACTCCGCTTATTTTGTAAGCCACATAGACTTACCCCATTCACACGAGCGTTTTTTCAACGCGCGGCAAAAAAGCGTTGACATTGAACCAATGCATTTCCACATATCTGTTCCCACGGCGGCGCTCTTAAATTTTTATCAGGCAGCGTTGGACGAACGAAACAAGTCATTTTACAGCGGCATTAAAAAAGCGCAAACGTCCGCTTTAAAAAAACGCCCGTGTGAATGCCGGTTTAAATTGCAGATTTAGGTAAATTTGTATACGTTAGACCTAAGAGGTCCTTATGTTCACTTGAACCCAAGAAACCTTGATACTATTTAATAACCATTAAAGAACTCTGAGTGCGGCAATAAGCATTTACATTTATAAGTTTTATTCCATAATATATTTACTTATGCTACCATTGTTTTATTTTATTACTTAAACCTTTTTTTGTAATCTGTAACAATACAATAATTAAAAACACAATATTTAATTGATTTTATTTAACATAAATATAATTTATTTACTAACCCATTGTTTTTGATTATAATGATTATAACTTTTATATAACTAAACAAATAACATATTTTTTTCCCTTTAAAACTTACGAACTCATACCAAATTCATCAGGAGTCGGTTTTAAATTTAATTTCGATATTTCTTTAAAAGCAGGATTATTCTTGTCACATAATAGTTTGAATAGAACATTCTCCGATGTACCTACAAAACAGCCGATTGTTTGGAAACGCTGAAAAAAATATAGACATGTTATAAGGGAACTGTGTTATTGCACATTTTACATACTTAAAAAAACAAAGAATACTTTAGTGAAAAAGATATAATCTTTATGATTTTAACTAATTATTTATTGTAAATTAAGTCTCACGCCAAAAAAAAGAACAATAAAAAGAGAATAGGCAATCTGGTCTACCTAGTCAACAGCAACGAGCCATATATCGTTGGAAAGGTCTTTGCTTATACTTTATTTGTGTATGACGGTAAATGTGTAGCTTATGGGGATATCGAGTTATTGTCAAAAATAATAGCAAAGTGTTTAGTTTCAATTAGCTTCTACTTAGAGCAATTGAAAATGTACATTTTGCTGTTATTTTTGACAATAACTCCAAAACCCCATAACCTACAATTTACATTCATTTAAAAAATATACATATAAGCAAAGACCTTTCCAACGATATATGGCTCGTTGCTGTTGACTAGGTAGACCAAAGTCCTTAGGACTCTGCCCATTCTCTTCTATCAAAAATACTTTTTTTTACAATGTCAAATAAATAATATAAAATCAACCAGCAATTATTTCAAAATTATCTACATAACTACCACCGAAATAAAATTACAACTACCTTACATTCCTACAGCTTAGAGTTAATATCATAACCTAAAATATCAACTGTGGGTACTTTATTAAGTTTCGATATATCTTTGAAAGCGGGATGATTCTTGTCTTGTAGCAGCTTGAACAAGACATTCTCTGATGTTGTTATAAAACAACCCAATGATTGCATCCGCTGTAATTACCAAATATATCTTTAAAAAAAACATAATATGAGAGACTGAGTATTTGGGGTATTCAGCCAGTACCAGTTTTAGCACTTCCTAGCGCTCTGAGAGTGATTTCTAGGGTGCCCTAATTTTTAACACTTTGGAGATGTAAACAATCCTTTTATACTAGTTTCAAGACCTGCGGCGTCCTTTCTGTCCAGTGACATATGCGGTTGCCCCACTGCGCCGTACCCTAACGTCTGCCCTGGGTTCAGCGAAAGCAAACGGCGAAGTAATTTAACTTAACATGGTTCGAGTTATAGAAATTCCACTGTGTATAAACAAACAAGGATGTCTAAATAATTTACAGCGCTATCGGTTAGTTCTGTCAAAATATGTATAAAACCTACATGGGTATAAAAAATTACATAAAAGGTGGGTACTAGCAAACTATCTTTCACTTATACCCACACCTGGTCAGATAAGAACAAGCTAGATTTTGATACCTATGTAATTTTTTTTAGTAATTATGAGTGAAATGTTTATAGCAATAATATTGTCGTATTTACTGTAACAATGCTTCATTATGTACTATTCTGATTACTTGATTATTTGTTAGTTACATTGAATCTATCCATTATAAGGAAACTGTTATATTTACAATATAATTATGTCTTTGTCCTTGTTATGATCTAACTATACAAGTGTTTAATATCGTGATTTTACACTTAAGACATAAAACAATTTTATCTGAAGAAGGGATTCTAAAGTTAAGAAAAACGAGAATATAATAACTGCACAAAATATATATGAAACTACTTATCAACTTTCCTGTCAAAATGTTGTTAGCGACTTTGTCCGCGTGGAATTAAAAAATATAGCCAATGTTACTCGGGAATAGTGTAGCTTTCTAACAGTGAAAGAATTGAAATCGATCCAGTAGTTCTCGAGTTATTTCAATACAAACAAAAATACAAAGTTTCTCTCTTTATAATATTAGTATAGATATAGATTAATTTACCTGTAAAGCCAATCCTCTATCCATTAATGACCTTGAAGATACACCATCGGCCAAAACATGAACGTTGATATCCTCATTCAACAGATCTATAACAGTCTGTTCTATACAAACATGAGCCTGCAATTTACAAGAAATTCTATATCTACACAATTAAATTTAGTGTTTTTATGTAATAACAATATAAAATTATCATATTTAATGTAAATGATGTATTTGTGTGACAAGTTTGTTTTTTTTGGTCATTATTCGGTAAGGCCACCATTATTTCGAGTTATCTCTGCAACGGCAGGCTTTAATTTTGATGCAAATTTTAATGGATGCGGTAGTAACTCGGAGTATTTTTTTCTTTATTTCCATATTGATGAATTTGGGCGACAGCCAGTTTTATAATAGTTATTGATGCTTTGCTTGGGTACTTGTTAATTAACTATAGTTCATAGATAAAGATATTATACAATAATTACTTAATGAGACGAGATGACTCAAAGTGGGCCTTGAACTCCGACAACAAAATTCTCCATTTATTTTAAAATTATAAAATAATACTCACTTCAATCCCAAATAATATTACAGAGCTCAAACCGGGGACATCTTTTTTCAACTTTTCCTGTAGTTCCGGAGTATACATTGAGAATTTAGTCTTTTCGTAAACTAAAGCGGCATCTGATGTGTTAATTTCCTTTGTTGTATGACCCAGGCCTTTGGGGTACTGCTCTGATACATATACTGGAATCTTGAATACTTTTGCTGCGGCCACCTGTCCCGGCCAATTTATTATAACATTGTAAAATGTTAACTACAGTCAAACCTGGACAAGCGAGTCGTTGTAAGGCCTCAATGAGCTACCTTCACACGCGAGAAACTCTGATTAGAGAGAAACCTCTATATGTGAGACAAATATGCCTTGGAATCTTGCTTATTCAGGTTTGACTGTATATGATACAAAAAAAGGCCTCTTAAGGTGTGCAGCTCCTCTGCTGTTGCTGATATCCACAAGTATCAGATAAAATAACTTTAGGAGATCCTCTGTTTGTGACTTCTCATATAAAAGATAAAAAATTTAGAAAATAAAGTGTTTACTAAATATAGATTTTATTATAAACATAAATTGGTCTCAACTCTTATACCAATAACACATATCATATATCGGAAATCTTGAGTGAGGAACAACAATAATTTTATTACATCCATTATAGTTAAAAGCTATTGATTCAACTAATAACAAGTTCAGATTAATCTTAATGTTATCTCTTATACCCATTAATTTACTAAAGATAAGATTAACATATACCTCTTGTAAACACAGTTTATTACATCCTTAATACTAAAAGAATTTTCCTATATAGGAAAGTCTCAAAATGTTCAAATTGGAAATGTTTGATAAATCACATAACATTTTAATATTGCGGAAGGCGGAGGACCGCATTTTTGGAAGGCATTGGGGAAGGCCTATGCCCAGCAGTGAGCAGAAAAAATCTGATGATAACATTTTAGTTACGTAATAATGAGTCTGTTTTTTCAGTAATTAAATGGCTTAACTTAGAATACCTACCATTTTATTCGCCACTTTAACAATTTCTCCAAAGTGTTTTATATGCGGCCGGAAAGTTTCTTGAATGTCACATAAGAGAAAAGCCGTTTTTTGAGCTTCCAAAGCTCCAAGTTTAAGGATGTTGCGAGCCATTACGTAAAGACTACTGTCCGAAGTGCATACACAGTGTAAAGTAAATATTCTACAAGTATATTCTTATAAACACAATGCGATAATGATAAGATAATTATAAAAATAAAACTTATGATGACAACGACAATGACATTGATATTTGACATTCATGACATTGACAGCTCAACGTAGTTGCATAGATAATATAAAATACCGTTCCCGTTATAATGTGGAAAAGCGATAGTGCGAAAAAAAATAATTCCAAAAAAAATTTTTCAAAGTATATATCCTATATCCATCCAATAAATATTTTTTCATTTGGGTTAATTGGTTTTGAAAATTTTCAGATAGAAGGACAACAGCAAAAAAGATAAGATGTATTTTGCTATTACTAAAAGCGTAGGCGCTGGCAATAAAAAGTATGAAATAAAGCAGTTAAATTTTTCAGTGAAGCAGAAGTAACATTAATTTCTTCGACTTTGATGTAACACTAAAACTAGGATTCTTATCTAAAAGACTGAGTATAATATTGAAATATCACTTTAGTTTTTACTGTCTGACCAATCAACAAACATCACATTGATAAAAGCTTCTAAAATTATACTTTTAAAAATATATAAAATTCTACCTTCAATTTTCATTATATGATTATTTACTACAACTTTATAATCAAATTGTTTTTATAAAGTTAATTTACTTGAACGTACAGTGCAAAACTTTCTGATAGTGCTTGCTTTACAAAATCAAAGAAACATTCAGCGTACAAAAAACAAACCTCACACTAATTCCGGTCCCATTTCTCCTTATTATCCACTTTGTTTCTAGCCGACGTCACAGGTAACAGTCCGACGTTTTTTTTTTCTAAAGCCTTCCCGCCGAAAAGGTGAGCACGCGAACGCAGCGATGGGCGCCATCTTTTGTTTATTTTTTTTAATTCTGCGGTTGCGTTCGGGATAGGAGATTGCCCTCGGGCCACAACAGTCAGTCAAAAGTCACGCGTAAGGAAACCTGGTTAGAAGAAAAAAAGTAGAGAAGGGTCGTTCGTGAATGATACAGTTTTTTCGGTAAATTAGAGATTTGGTGCAACGTTTTTTAGAAAGAAATTGCGTGCCCGACGCCAGTAATAATATGTCTGGACGTTATAGTCTATACTCGGAATACGTTGTTTTAAAATTTTATTTTTATTATTTCTAAAGATATAAAAATGTCCTTTCTTCTGCGTTATAAATAGGTACGTATGGAGTTAATAGTTATACTTATAGAAATAGTATTTGTAAACATAAAAACCTCTAAAATAAAATGAAATAGAACCCGTTTTCGTAACATAGTGTTCTAATCTAAACAGGCAGCAGTTGATGCTACGACTACCATCTTGTTCATTTTTTTTTTATAGTTACAGTTTTATAAACCAGAGATAAGTCTGATTAAGTAGAATTTTGTTCAAATAATTATTTTACATTTTACAGTACAATATTGATTACCAAATCTTGAAGCAAATGATAAGCGCCATTATATTTCATTTGCCGCCGAATTTGTACTAGTGGCGCCATCTGACTTAGTCCATGATGCCGCGGGCGCCGCGCGTGCTTTGAGCCAACTTTTTGTTTTTAATATAAACCCCTTATAATTACGGTTATTAGATGGTTTACGTATTTCAGATGACCCTTCTAATTGCAGGCGGCAGCCCGTAGCTTTTCCTCTTTTTGTAAACATCCCGCAGTACCTCCAGCTTTTATTAGTTGAAGTAATTAGTGCACGTAAGTTGGCAAGCGGTCGAGTATCGGTAGCCCACTTTAGCCCAAGTAGTTATTTATTTACATCTAAAATTAAAAAAAACAGCAAATACAAAACTTATTTAATTTGCTTTCTAGAAACGTGAGCGCACATCGCAAAAGAGTAATGAGCGGGAGACAGACATGAAATACAATGAACAAGTAGGAAGAAAATTAATTACTTGTAAATATTAGTTAATTTCAAAGATAACCGCTTTGTGTTCGCGCCAAAATGCATGTCACAGATTAACTAATTAAATTATCCATGGCTTTCAAGCCGCTCGCTCCAACGCCTTTGCCGCGGGGCGTCCCTAAAAAAATAAAAAAGTCAAAGCGGAAAGCTTTGGCGCCACTGACACTTCGCTTTTATAGTTCGACCCCGCCCACGGCGCCGAATCGAAGTGAAGATGCTATATTTTTAAGCCTTCGTTATACATTAATGTTTTAGTATAGGTAAAAATTGTAAGAATTATTATTAACTTTATTTCCTGATAATAGTGTTTTTCCGATCGAATTCGGGATAAAAGCCAATCTACTTTTTGCTTTTGCTCAATGTAGAGATTTAAATTCTTTTACGTCACATAACCTATAAAAATATTATCATGAAAGTTAGTTAACAGGATAACGACTAATGTCTAACCATATGAGTAATCTTAGGAATAGGCAATATATTTTGATTCCAGTAATAATCGCATTAGCGATTATCCATTTCAATACAATAATTGGTTTTAAAGTTCGCTACAACGTAATTATAATTCGAGAATCGATTAAATGATTCGATTTTTTATAAACCTCCATTGTCTATTGTTTACGAGTTAATAGGATTTTCATGTTCAATTATAATCTAAGATTTTTTATCCAAATGACACGATGTTCTACATTTGATAAGAGGAAATCATTTCTCAATGAATTACAAGTAGTATATTAATTAATTATAATATTGCGTGAATTAATTAAATATTATAATATTTAATTAATTCACGCAAAATACGCGCTAGCCGTGGAGTTGTGGAAAATGGAGCCCATTATGGGTCGAACCTTACCTTCAAATATTTTGATATATCTCGTCAACACCGAATCCTCAGATCTATCTATAATTTATCCTTATTAATTGTCACCTTTCACGAAATTCAAAATAATATCTCTAAAATTAGTTAGACGGACATAGAACTGTTACAAAACCTATATCTCTGCTACATCCGAAAACTGACGTCAGGTAATATGTTTGTTAACTGCACGCACAATTAAGGGAGACGCCATATAAGTACAACCTAAAAAACTACGAAGTGCTGCTAAGAACTTTCACACTTGGTGAACGAGGTTATCTTATATTAGCACAAGTTTATCATGACGTGTGTGGCCACCATTAGCTGTGTCTAAGTTCATGCGGCGTGTCTGAGGGAATATGATTGTAGGAAACAAAGAAATTATCAACACAATCTTATGCTTCACGACTTCCGTTTCTAATAACGTTGCTAGGGCGTTATAATATCACATTCTTATTTGGCTTGATGAGTGGCGCTACTGTCGCGGTTGTCGTGATTACTTCTGCCAGAAGTATGCTGAAAAATGAAAATGACACAAGACAGCTACAAAGTTAGTTTTTTTAGCTATCCTCCATCCTATTCTATTTGTTCAATTTTAGTGTTTTTATTTTTAATAAGTAAAGATTTGGTAGCATAGTTAATGACAGCTATGAAGTCTGAATAAAAAAGGACCTTTGCCCGCGCGGCGTTCCCGCGTAAAGTGCCGTCACTCAGAGCGATGACGCAACCGAAATGGCGAATTAAAAAGTAATTAATCTCGACCTCTTCCGTTTCGAGCTTTTTTTATTGCGTGTGAAAGGAGTTAATATTTAATAAATCATCTGTATTATTGCGCGGCGCGGTCTTGGTGTTTGCTTTTGATAAATGAGCGATTGTTTAGCCGCATAGCGGATTGTACGGAATTAATCATTGTAGCTACAATAAATTATGTTGTAATGCTGCTTTGGTTCCTCTTTCTATTGATGTTTTCTGTGGTTTCTACTTTTGTATTATTTCATCTGCTAAACGTTCACTAAACATATTTTGATCGAATCCTCAGGCCGTGTTCAATATAAAATAGGACCGAAAAAATTTAAAAGAAGAAATTAAATTAAATTTTTGCATAAAAGGCTTTGTTATGAAATGTTTGCTTATAAGTAGAAGCTGCGACCTACAATGTGTATTCGTTAGGCAATCAAGAGTCATATAAATCTGGTATACCTGCATACAAGTTGGCTACGAATTATTCTTAGTAGCTGTGCTTTTGGTATTGCAATAGTAATATCGGTGCGTTTGCCTTCTGCCAGCATAAAAATCACTGACCAGACAATGGTTTAAGGATTTTCCTTAATGCCATGGCAATATCGAATACATTGTTACAATGCCTTATTCCGTATAATATCTCTTTGATTTTTTAAATATGAAATGATTTCCCTTGATACATTCAAGTGTCAAAGAATTAGGTTGCAATAAGTTGTCGACACAATAACATCTCACCAGAGTCCATTATGAAGCACCTTTAATAAAACAAAATAAACATGCACAAGAGTCAGGTAGCTGAGAAATGAAGATGTGAACAAAATCACTAATTAATCCCCTTTCAATGAAACCTATGATGCATTTAAAATTAACATAGTAATATGGACCTTAGTAAGATAGATTTAAGGTTTTAAATCATTATTATCACGCTCTTTATATTAAACAAAAAACGATATTCTGCTTCGTCAGCATGCTTAGTAGTTACACTGAATTGCAATAATATCGGACAGAATCACCTACCATCTAACTTTGCATAAATAAAGAGAAAAAGTAAATTGTAATTTGAAGTTTCCCTGGAAAAGTTGAAAGTGTTAATAATCTTAAAAATGATAAATTATGTGTTTTTGAAGTTACAATAAACAGAGTAGAAAATATACAAATAAGGTTTTTTTTTTTCTAAAGGAGTTAAGCTTGATCCTTTAACTAGGTATTTAAAGTGTATAATACCTGTACACTACAAACTATATTATAAGCAAACATACGAGTATCACATTTTCACAAATAATTCAAACATAATAAATATTTCAAGCAAATCCACAGGTAGCGCATATTTTGCATGACTTAACACATATAATAAATATTTTTCGCATGTCTCCTTTTTTTGTCCTATAGTATACGTCGGCCGACATTCACACCGGCGCCTTTGCCTCCAGTCATCGTCCGACAAATGTCGCTCACACACCGTGTAAAGGCATTGTAATGTAAATTATTGACCCTGACATACAACCTCTTACAATTATATTCAATGAAAAATCAACATAAGACTCTTGTATAAGCTACTTTAACTTCTGCTTAAGAATCTCTCAAGTAGTAGACCTATCTTTAATAACTTTAAGGTCTCCCTTAATCGATATTTAGTGAGGGACGCTACGACTTAGGGTTCTTCAAGAAGCGAGCGTATCCTGAAAGGCCGGCAACGCATCTGTGGTTCCTCTGGTATTGCAGATGTCCATGGGCGACGATGATCACCTCGGTGTTCAAATGTGTGTGTAAATAAGATAGAACAGGGGTCTCATTGGACCAAAATTATGTATCATAAGAAGTATCAGGAACAAGGATTTTCTGTATTTTGGAATAAATTTTATGAATGTACAAGTACCAAACGTGGAGAGTACAACAGTAATAACGCTGATTCTCGTTTCGTAATAAAGTGGAAAAGACCAAATTAGAGAAATACGAGTAGTGGCCCTCTTAAACCATGGTGCTAAATTATAATTCCTAATAGTGATTAGAGATTTAAATTTCCCTTGACGTCTACGTTGTGCCATCGACCTGCGTGCCTATTCTTCCGAGAACCCTTCCCGCTTGAGTCATAAAGCGTGCGGTTTTACTCGGAAACTGCAGCACCGTGTCATATAAAAAACAATTATAGCTTTTTTTTATTTTTATATCATTATTATCAAATCGACGTTTTATTGTCTCCTTTCAGCTTACACTTATGTCTCGTACGCACAAGCATAGTATTTTAGTCGAGTAGCAAGTAGCATTTGTCCGAACAAAGGATTTTCTAATCTCTACTAAAATGTTGCTGTTCGGACACGTTTAGTTACTAAATTACTATCCTAGTGCGTAGGTTTAGGCTCAAACGAGTCCGAACAGTAGTAAATCCTTTGTTCAAATCAATGCTACTTGCTACTCGACTAAAATACTATCCTGGTGCGAACAAGGCTTTAATGACAGTATGTGTAGCTTTTTAATCCTTCTAGGTTTAAAATATAACACAGCTTCTTTGCCTCCTACGTAATTAATCGTAATAATTTTACTATTTAAACTTTATTATAAAATAACTTAAAATTATTATCTTTGTAAGTTTAAAACAGAAATAAAAAATCTGTTTTATAAAATTGACGTTTGAAAAATATTATTTTTTCCGTGGTATCAATAGAAATTATAAAATCATTAAACATCTAAACAAAACTCGAATGAAATCAAGTGCAAGGATATTAATTAGCAAGTCTCATTGAAAGTGAGAGTGGTATCATTGCGCGGGAAAGAGACACTAGCAAGGTGAAAGAGAGGTTAATACCGTTGAAAACGGCGCCAGTGTAATGACAGTCGATAACGTTTATGATATGTGTTGTCAAATATACTTATGTATTAGACTAGCTGTTGTGCGCGACTTCGTCCGCGTGGAAATAAATAATATAACCTATGTTACTCGGGGATAATGTAGCTTTCTAATAGAGCAAGATTTTTTTAATTCGGCTCAGTAGTTCTTGAGTTATTTAAATACAAACAAAAATACAAAGTTTATCTCTTTATAATATTAGTATAGATTATGTTTGTGATTGTACAGTCACTGTAGTAATTAAATCTGATATTAATTAAGCTTAATTCAAGTGTTACTTAGCATTGATTACCGCGCTGAATTTATTACTAGCTAAAATTAAGTTTTATGCAGTAACCTAAAATTATTAATCTAATTTTCGTAGTTACTTAGATTCAAGAGTGTTTATACTATCCCCTTATTCCGAAGACAAAAAATAAAGTACTGCGACATACGAGGACCAATAAGTCGTAGATTATACGATACTGGAGGACCTAAACACGATAAATTGTTAGATTTTTATTAACCTAACACAATTATTATTATTATTTTCTTTAAAAGACGTGTAATTTATATTATCAATAAATTATTTGTATTTGTAAATAAGATAGACCAGGGGTCTCATTGGACCAAATTATGTATCATAAAAAGTACCAGGAACAAGGATGTTCTGTATTTTGGATTAAAATGTATAAATGTATTAGTACCAAACGTAGAAAGTACAACAATGCTAACGCTGATTCTCGTTTCTAAATAAAGCGGGCACAGCTCGGCAAGCGACGCGTTAAGGGGTTCCACGACGTCGTCATGCAGTACGCAGTCCAGCTCGGTGTTAATATGCTCCCCAGCAACGCGCACAGCAGCGGCTGCGCGCGGCAGGCACCGGAGTCTCCTGCGCAGACAGCGTCGCCTTGCCGCCCGTAAAGCCTTGTATGCACTTGGATAGTATTTCAGTCGAGTAGCAAGTAGCAAGTTTCCGAACAAGGGATTTACTACTGTTCAGACTCGTTTAAGCCTAAACCTAAGCACTAGGGTAGTAATTTAGTAACTAAACGTGTTCGAACAGCAACATTATAGTAGAATAGGTTAGTAAATCCTTTGTTCGGATACTTGCTACTTGCTACTCGACCTAAATACTATTCTGGTGCGAACAAGGCTTAAGGCGACGTGGCTGCCGCTGTCTAAAAACAAATTCACCATAAACCTATATTTAAATACATCTCTAAATGAAGTTAAAATTTCAATTAAAACTTCGGTTAAAATATTGTACAGTACGTCGATAACTTCTGCTATATTGAATAGCTTTATAGTTTTATTTGATTAAATTTTAATTGTTTTAAAAACAAATAGACACGTAAAAAGGAGAATTGTAAGACGTGACGTAGAGTGTACCAAAATAGAGAACTTCAATCACGTCTGCGGAGGAAACGCGATTGTTTTTACATCTTTTAAAGGCCCCAGACACACTGACTGATTTTTAATAACGTTTAAAAAAATATACATATCTAGAAATATAAATAAATAATTAATTATCGCAAAATTTAAAAAGGTAATAAATTGTAGATTATTAGAGTTTTAAATCCATATTTTTGATTATGAGACTTTTTTATTCATTTTGTTTTCTTATAGAACAATGATCATTGGTAAAATGTTTATAAGTTACGAACACCCTGTGTATACATATATGTTGTACCTACTTTCATTAATCATATATACGATGAACCTTTGCAAAGACATCAGCACCTGAAAAGATCTAACTCTTCGAAGAGAGGTCATTAATGGAATATTGAAATTGTATCTTCAATCCATCCTACTATTTCTAACATAAAAATTGGAAAACATCTTCGTGCTGCAGGTTAGGTATAGGCATCAACAGTGCAATACCTGATTGTCTTTTTAAAAATATTTCACGTATCGTCGGATCAAAAAATCGCCTCGTGTGCTCCGTCCGCGCATGCGTGCTACGCCACTCGCCCTGTCATTAGGCCGGCGCGGACGCAAATTATATTATACTCGTGTGGGTATGGGATTATGTACAATTATAGCCGTGTACATAGGGATTATGTACAATTATGCACCGGCTATTTACCGCTCGGGACACGCGATGCCAGTTTTTTATTAGCTCGAACCGAACGCTGTTTACATGTTTCTCTCTGAATCCAATTCTGTATGATGTTAGAACGAAACATAAAAATATACCTTTGAGATAGTAAAGTAGCTTAAAATTATTATTAATATTTTCTTATATGCCATGCGACATTACAAAGGTGGAGTAGAAGTTAATAGAATTTTCATTCTTGGACAACTCACCTATAACTTTAAAATATCATCATCATCATCATCACTAGTTCACTATACGGCCGCACAGAGGGGCGCGGAGCCTACCCTTAAAGGGAGACTAGGCCATAGTCAACCACGCTAGCCCAGTGCAGGTCGACTTCATGCATATCTTTGAATTTCTTCGCCGATACGTGCAGGTTGCATCACGATATTTTCCTTCACCTTAACTTTGAAACGAACTCGGAAAATAAACACAATTTAACTAATTAGTTATAAATCAGTCAAATGTAAACCGTAACTTGTTTTAAAATTGTTGGTTTAAACTTTTACTATTTATTTATTATCTCAATAATCATATTAGCGGCAACCTTTGTCAAAGCATTGTAACATTTATTTGATAGAGACGCGATCAAGCTTGAATACATCGAAAGCGGTCACCGAGACGCGTCTGATGCGATTACAAAGGATTACAAAATAAATTTTACACTTAACTGAAGACATTTTTTTAAACAAGTACCGTTGTATAAGGGTCTCAATGGCTTTATGTTTTTTTTTGTAATACAAAGTGGCAAACGAGCAAGTGGCAACCAGGATTCGCTGAAAAATCCGAAGCGACCCCTGCCCATAGACATCTACAATTGCAGATGCGTTGCCTACCCTTAATCTACGGAGGAGGAGACGCACAGCAAGAGGATAATACATATTCTTATGCGTCCACTCCCCCGCAAATCCACTTTCATTCCTTTATAAGGAAATGATAGGAAGAGAGAGTCCACTAAAATTATGCCTCCGGCACCACACTCGTCAGACGAAACACAGATGAGCTTCCATTTGACGCCTGTCTTCTGTATTTTAAGAAAAGGTATGGTTAAGCTTCAAATTCATAAAGAAATTAGCAGTGTGGTTGAATAAGACCTAATCATCACTAACATAGACTCTGAGGATCTCAGTAGGGACGTGTAGTGAACTGATGATAGTCATACAGAAAGAACGTGTATAATCTCCTTTGGCTATAAGCAAAGAATAATCTAGAAGGCATTGGTAAAAAGTGAGGTTTGGTTATTCAGCTTATTTGGTTACTTACTAAGTTAAAAAGCGATTATGTTTAAAAGAAATTCGTGTCTTTGATTAAATTAGATAGTCAGAGATGGAAATCTCTACCCAGGCTTGTTAACCATGCAGTTCTTAGTATTTAAATATTAGAGGAACAGTGAACGGCGCCAGAGACTTTGATGTTCATACGAGATTGCTTACGCACCATGAAATTAAACTATACCAGTGTACTGTGTGGTTTTTGCTACTACAAAGGTTAACTCTTAACTCAATAATTCAAATGGGAAATTACCTATATTCTTTTGTTTATAGTTGTCTACTTACATTATTTTAGAAGCCACAAGACAAGCGATGAATATCTCAAAACGATCAAGTAAAATAAAATAAACTGTCTCACACGGAAATATCTACACCTCTTATAAAACACTTGTTGCTCGCGACTTCGTTCGCGCTGAATTAAAAAATATAGCTTATGTTACTCGGGGATAATGTAGTAAAAAATAAAACTTGTAAAATATAGGACCTAAGTCCGGTATCTACTATCAAGTGATTGCATTATCGAAAGGTCTTCTTTACGTGCATTATTATACGAAATGTAATAGTTAATTAAAAAGTGTAGAAAAAAATGGGCCCCATTTTCCGCAACTCCACGACTAGCGCGTATTTTGCATGAATACACATATCTTTTAATTTCTTCGCCGATATGTGCAGGTTGCATCACGATGTTTTCCTTCACCTAAGCGTGTTGGTAAATATGTACATAAGAAAATCGAAAATCGAAAAATAGTGTAGAGTGTAGAATAAAGGACATATTTTTTATGAACACAAGCGCCCTGTGCGGCATGTTTCGCAATTTTTTTGCCATTGTCGGTCTTGCTTTCACTGGTGAAATGGCAACACCGTATACCTGCTAGGGTCCCGTTTAGAGTTGATTGATGTGCCAAATTAGAAAATTAAAATAAAGAAACCGACATTTGTATGGTTTATTTAGAAAAAAATAATATTTCGGTACTCAAAAACTACTAATAATATTTTTTGTGTAACGAAATATTGTTTCGATTGGTTTACAATTTAGCAATATATATTTTATGTATTTCTTACTCTCTCCATTACTCTTAGTTCTCATTATTTTTGCTTTAAAAAGCTATGAATTTTAGACAAATCAAGGAACTGGGTTTAATCCATTTCAAAAAAGGATGACCGTTTCGTGATTACCTTACATACTAAGACTTCAATCCTTGGTTTATTTATTGACCACGAATGAAATACTTCATATCTTTTTATTTTGTAAGTAGAAAGATATCAGTCAAATGTTACAAAGATAAAAACATGCTGCAACAGATTTGCCAAAACAAAGTAACTATCAAAAATTGCAAGTCACTACAGACTAATGCATCTTCTACAAAAATGTATTCGACCAATTCGTCGCGTCATCACTTAAATAAATGGATGCGGTAGCAATTTTTCTGCTGACAACTCTTTCGGATCTGTCAAAACATTTTTGTTTTTTTTTATTATCTGTGGCCGAGTTTAGATTAAGATGGATTATGCACATCCTTTTAGAATTAACGGTGTGTTAATATTGACTTAGCTTTAGTGGCCAGTAATAAATCAATGAGTAAGTTTATAAGAATTAACTGTGACAAATGATACGATTAATTAAAAATAATTTATTGTATCTCAAGCTGTAAAATAAATAAGAAATAACATGTTTTTTGATAGTTATATTTAGAAACTGTGGTAATGATGCTAAAGATGTACAGAACACAAATTTCAATAACCTAAAAGTAACACTTTTCTAGTGACGAAGTTAGCGGTAAGAAAATACACAAAGGGAAAATACCTACAATTTTTACTGGCCTTTGCTATTGGGTTGTACGACAGTTTATTCGTAGGTATAAACGGAATCATTTAAAATTAATACAGCATGAAATAGAGTAATAAAGACGTATCGTGTTTTATTTTAATATTCGGTTCTTCGTCACCTAGAAACGATAATAGCAAGTTTAAAAAATATTGCGGTTAGGGTTGTAATTTAGAAGGGGTAATAATAGGAAAATAAAGATGTATTTTTATACAATTCGTAAAACGGTTTATAAAGTAATTATTACTTTAAGGGTACTTAGTTATTAGTTTATATGAACTACTATTCGTTTAACACAGCCAAGCGTTAGGAACGTTCAACCGGTATTAAATCTACACTAAATGTCTCCCTTAGTGACTAATAATGTGCATCACATAATTTATTAAATTAGCAAGGAACGTAATTTCTGAAAATCTGGTAGTCAAATCATCTTTAAATATCTATTCATATTACTCGAGAGACAATCAAATAAACAATAAAATGTGAAAAGCAATTTACTTCGGCACATTTCACTAAAATATACAAACGCGCGTTTTTGCTTTGAGTTAATTCCATTTTGAAGCATTTTGTGTGCTATGTCTTTGGTTTAAGAGTGACTTGTATAACAAAAGCAGGTGTAAAAACTAATGTTGCCGAACTATAAAAACGTCCAGTTTCTGCCTAACGAGGTGGGTTTTAATTATTTTAAAGTCTGTGTTAATTTACTTTTTTTTTCTTGGCTGAGTGACCGCGGCGTCTTTGTTAAGCGGTGTCTTTATGTTTTTTTTTATAGTTTGTATAATTTGTAAAATGGTATGTTAGCGCCGATTCTGCGGCCGGTTGATCTTTTTTAAATTATTATTGATATTCGCCCCGTGTTTCCGGTCGTCGGTGATTTAACGGCCACCCAGATATTGACAAAATACCTAATGTTGTTATAATATGAGCTGGATAGGTGTAAAAAAATCTGATTTGGAACATGAGCGATGATCACTTTGTTGAAACGGACTAAAGAGACAGGATGTAAAGGTTTCTGCGGGACGTGTTTTTATGTTCTGTGACGGCACCTAATTCACCTAACGTAGTATACCATTTAGCATTAGATTATAAAATCAACGTAAGTTAAATAAGTCAAGTAAGTTATATCAGTATTAAAATTTGAAGAATCCTTTGTTGAGATCAGGGCTAGTCACAGCGAGTTGTCACCGTTTTGACGAGCAAAACCAAGAGACTGTCGTTTGCAAAAAAAAAGCTTACTACTTTACTTCTGTTACTTCTTGAACTTTTTCAATTAGCCAAGTGCGTGCAGTACGCTCATTATTAAATGCTTTAACCTGCACACACGGGTACTTTTTTAACGTCGGAGTTGGTGCGTTTTTAACGCCTTTTAAAAAGACTTTGACGACGTTTTGTTTCGTTCAACCAGCACTCAAAGTCCAACGCTGCGCGATAATAAAAGCGCTGCGTGAACAGATACATGGAAATGCGTTTGTTCTATTTCAGGTTTTTTAGCGCGCGATGAAAAAGCGCACGTATGAATGCGTGCTTAGACACTACTAAAAGCTGTATGCAAGTAAATATAAATCAATAGAGATGTAACACACAACAGTTATGAATGTAACAACAGATGATATCACCAGATTCGCGCGTTTCCCATAATTTGCTAAACAGCATGCGAGGATGTGCAGCGTATCAATTCATGGCAATTGTGTTCAGCGCATTGTTACATCTATTTGTACTTATTAGTACTACATGCATACTGGTTACTGCTAATGTAATGCAGACACAGATTAAATAGGAAACTGTAACCCACTGACAAATGTTACAAGTTACAACCCTGATAACATTAACTCTAACCAAATCATGCAGAAAATGTTATGAGAATGAAGAAGGCATTGGTCAGTAAGCATTATACTAAAAAACTGCCTTCGAAAATTTTTTTTTTTTCAACCAAATGCACTAAAAATAACAAAATAATTTCTAATTCTATATCTATGCTAATATTATAAAGAAAGAAACTTTAAAATTTTTTTATGTATTGAAATAACGCAAAAACTACTGAGGCGATTTCAAAAATCCACCATTAGAAAGCTACATTATCCCCGAGTAACATACACTATATTCTACGCGGACAAAGTCTGTAACAGCTACTCTAATTATAACATGTAACTTGTATTCCTCGAATAGAGTTTTACCGCCATTTTATTTAAATATCGAAAGGCTAGCAACAGTCATGTTGTATCGATGTTTTCGTTTACAACAAAATCACTCGTTCGACGGGTATTCCTTAAACGATACGCGTACGACATTGACGACAAAATAAGCGTAATGTTGTACATTAGTTAACAATACAAAATAATAGAAACCCCTTTGGAACTTCACCTGTGTTATAGCAAAAAAAAAATCGCTAAAAGGTACTCCAGACCCCCCGTAACAATAGATGAATAGAATCCTATTATCGAATAGAAAAAAATTTGCAAAGCGCCGACTCATTTCGATTGTCATTTCAAGAAAAAATGATGTACAATGTTAAATAGTAGAGTAAAAGTGCCGCGTGTAAAGATGTTTGTACACTATAGTGAATGTGGTATCTCTCAAGATCAAGAGTTAAGGAATCAAGAAAACATTTAATGTAACTTCTTCAATCAACAAACATACGTAAATAAGTCTTTTATTGGAACTCTTCTTTAGATTAGCGTAACCTCTAAGTGCGAAGAGTACTTGTTCTGTTACCAGTTGATAAGTATGTGGAGGAGTAAGTGAAACGGTGCTTGCTTAATGGAGACTGTTTTATTGACGTCATGGAATCGTACAGGTCGGGCGCAGCCGACCGCTCCTATTCACGCATAGTGCAGCACATATACGTGTATAACACTAATAAAGTTTAATAATTGAGTCACTCCTGGATTAAAAGCTTAATTCGCCTTAACATCACATATTTTACAAAACACTCTAATTATATATTGTTTAAGCTTTTATTGTGTAAGGGACCTTGCACCGTCGCATGGATAAGATATTTGTAACCGCACGAACGGTCTAGTGTAGAGATACCTTTATACTAGCAATACATTTTTTTCGATGGCGCATGGCGCTTAACCAACGGTAATACGTAATAAAATAATTATTTCGTATTTACGTTTGGAAATAAGTATATGCTATGAAACATTAATAGTTATTTTACATAGATTCAAATATGACAACATTGTAATAATTGCATAAAAACTCTTTAGATGTATCAGGGCAGTATATCGATATAGCCTAACAAAGAATATAAAAACTCATTGACTTGATAACCTCCTTCTGTTGGAAGTTAAATAAAAATTGACTCCTTTATTACCTCAATAATGTGTGCAAAGGAATTAATTTCATATCGCAATTTGGTGAGAATTTTCATATTCCTGATCAAGCTCTAATTGTACAATAGAATTAGGTATGTTTATTTATTGAATGGTCAATGGACAAACGTTTTAAGAACGAATAATGCCAGTAATTAGATTTTTAATAGTGTTCAACTCATCTGCAGTTTCTGTAGTGTTACAGATGTTCATGTGCTCATCACCTCTGTGTTCCCTCTACTTGATTCTTATATCTTAAAGAGTAAAAAAAATACTACAGTTTAGCAAAAGCCATATATTTTAAGAAGACAAATAAAAGTTACCAAAGTATTTTCTAGTCTACGATATCTAATCAAATGTGTTTTTCAATTATTCATTGATACTAACAGGCCTTTAAACTTTGTTTGGACTAGGATACTATTTTAGTCGAGTATCAAATAGCAAGTATACGAATAAAGGATTTACTAATCTACTCTACTAAAACGTTAGTAACTAACTTACTTGCTACTCGATTAAAATACTATCCTGGTGGTGTTACAAGGCTTTAGATCTCAAAAACCTAACACTTAGTAAACTCTGCCAAAAACTTAATTCATTTTACCTTAACTTCAAACGGTAGTTGATGAAGTTCGGTTGTATTTTATGACTGTTTTTCTAATTTATTTATTGTTTAGTGACATTTATCGTTTGTTGCCGATCCTTACGTCTTGTCTATTTTATGAGGCGTGAACGAAACCTTTTTTTTGTCGGGACATCTTTACAATTTGTGAACAAGAGTGCTTGAAGCGTAGATATTTATGATAGTTAAGCGATGTGTAACGTTATTTTTTCTTATAACAGTTATTTAGACTTTCTGTCAGTTGAGAGATGCAACATTTAAACATTTTAAAAATCCTATTCCCTATGGATAAAAGGGTTCTGGAGGTTTACTAATAAGTTAAGACATAAAAATCAGTTGGTTCGTTAGAGCATTTGTTATACGTATAATTGCTTATTATGTAACAATTAAATCCGTATAAACAACGGTTCCGAGTAAAATAAATAAACAATAAATTAAAAAAGTAACCTCGGTAACCCTATTAGCGCTTCTAGGAACAATCCATGGGTAAAAGGCGCCGGCGCCCCACGCATGTGGTTTTATTGAGCTATAAAGCCGCTTCAAGCACTATTACTGATTATTGCGTTATACTAGCTTTTGTTTTTTTTTAATCTCATTTGCGGCGAAAGTCTATGCGTTATGCAGCCAGTTGGCATACCTACTCGTAATTCCGTTTTTTTTTTTCATTTCATATGAGGCGAAAGTCAATGCGTTATGTAGCTAGACATGAAACTTCGTTTTTTTTTTTACACAAATTTTAAGCACAGGTCAATGCTATATGGAGCCAGTTGATATGTGTTAGATCTTTTTTTTAAACTATTATGAGGCAAAGATCGTTACGTTATGCAACTAGTTGACTTAACTTAGCTTTTTTAAATTCAATTTTTTAAGTCAAAAGGCGTTGAATTATGGAGCCAGTTGACATTTTGTGATCTCATTTTAATTAATTATCTGTTATGTTACTAATAATATGTGATCAATTAAAGTAAATTATTCTCTGTAATCGGTTTGGTTATTGAGTGTTTTTTTAATCATAAATATGAAAAATATTTTTATTTATTTTTGGAACATTAAGTAGTATTACCGAAAATTGACATGAACATTTCCAGTATAAAACATAAGTGTTAATATATTTAATTAATGAGGTGTTAAGAATTTTAATCATATCCACTTTTATTTAATACAATTTAAGCGCTGTTGCGCAAACCAAATTGCAATTTTTCGAATGCCAAATAAAACAACAAAAAAATAGCCTATTTTCGCAAATTACTTTTTCGTAATAGTCCCAATGAACTCTTGGTATAAATAGGAAGGTTGGAGATTTAAAAAACTCCATTTTTAAAGTCTAACATATTTCACAGAGACAAAAACTAAACTAATTAGATATGTAGTCTAGTGTGTCCTTTTTCAAATAGTCTTTACTAAATGGTGCTTCTTTATTAATATATTTGTATTATTGAAATATTGTGCTCACTGACTGACAATTAACTTAAACTATCGCTATAAGCGTGGACTTGTAAATGGCTATATTTTACCTATTGTCATATCTACGTTTTGTTACTATCTAGCTGTAAGTCTACCTTTGAAATAAATAAATAAATAAATAAAGTATAGTCGTTCCCAATATCTACGTGATATTTCACGGTTTAAACTTCCTTGAGACATTATTGTTAGTAATTAAAAACGGCTACACTCACGTTATTAAGATCCGGTAACGGTACCGACTAGTTTCGAGCCTGTCGGAGGCTCTTCTTCAAGGATGAGTGGGACTTGTATTATCTCACGGTTGCGGCCCGTCTCGCACTGATATGATTGCTCCGATACTTACGCATTTCCATATGTCTCTTTAATTCTTTCTCGTCCGCGACTCTGTCCGCGTGGAATTAAAAGATAAACTTAGTAAGTAGCCTGTGTTCTTGCAAACTATGTTTTACATTTTATTATTATATTATTATTTTTATACTATAAAGTGGCAAACGAGCAAGCGGCCACCTGTATTCGCTGAAATAGCAAAGCGACCCCTGCAATTGCAGATGTCTATGGACAGGAGTCGCCCATAGACATCTGCAATTGTCAACAGGATAATGGGAAAGTGGAAATTAGGCCTCCGGCACCACACTTGTGCCACGAAACAGTTTACATTACACGCCTTCTTTGTGGTTGTGGTATTTCACCGGGCGAGTCGGCGAATGCGTGCGAAGATGTTGAATCGGGCTCTACCACTGTTAAATATTATGTGCAATTCATCGATATCTTTTTAGTCGTTTTGGAGATACCTTCTAACAAACATACAATCATTCCTCCATCCAAACTTACCCATTTATAATAGTAATATAAAATTCAATTTCCAGTAATTTAAAATAAAATTTATAATTTCCAATTTTTGTAATTTCAGTTATGAAAATTGTTATTTTACTTTTAATCTTGCAAATGTGCTATTACAAGGGTTACAGTTGTAAACTAACAATAGAGAAGGTAACCTAATGAATATCTCAAAAGAAACTATAAAACGATTATGAGAGGTTTTTAGTCGACATACTCACCTTGCTACGAAGTTACACCTGTGTAGCATTTAAAAGGTTAAAATGGAACAAGAAACATTTCATTAGATTCCTCGTCGGCGACGCGTACCTGTGTATGAAACACATTATGATGCCCTAGTTATACAGATTAGACCACATTTGTTTAGCTTTGTGTAGGGCCTAAAGTTGAGCGCCCACCGCAAAAGAGTAAAGAGCTGAGCTGGAGCTAGGCGGCACCATTTTCCACTTTTATACGAAACTGCATACTTGTGTCTCCACCAACAAAGAGAAATGAGATGTGACAAAAAGAGCCGAAATGATCTAGAGAGCCGAGCTGTGTCCGAGCTGTGTCAAATGAGACAGTTGCGTTATGCCGTTGAGCTCGCTTAGCTCAGCTCTTTGTTGGTGGAGACGCAAGCAGATTCGAGGCCGCTCAGCTCATTATCTGCCGTTCATTACTCTTTTGCAGTGGAACCTCGGCTTTTGAGCACGAAAGGACCAAAGCAGCGTACGTATCTTACTGCTATAGTTCATCATTATTTCCACGAGGTTATCCTACTTCCGTAGGGTTGGTGCACCGTTTTGTCGTGGACGTTAAACAGTGCCCACGACCCCGCCGTAATACGTGTGAGGGCCGTCAGGTTTTAGTGGGTATTACGGTCACCTTCTGTGGCCGGCGAGTTCCACACTCTCTACGCCATTGCACGCCCGGCGTAGAGGTGCCTAAATGCATTTCCTGACGTTTAAAAAAAAAATAAAAAGGGTTGGTGCACCAGGTTTTTGTCTTCCACGTCAATCTCCGCCATCTCAGTCGTCCCCTCATCTTACTGCCATAGTTGAAGTCGGTTATTGATTAAGGGAGCCCCTTAGTGTCGTAGTTTCGCGATAACCATGCACTTCATGACTTTATTAGTATTAATTGGCCTCTGAGTGAGATAGTTAGACTTCTTAGTCCTACCTAGGTGGTTCAAATTATGAGTATGAACCTAAAAACCATTCTATTTTCATCTACACCTCCTGAATCTCCTAGATTTCAAGTAGGTACCTAGTTTGTGTTGATAAATAAAATTAAAACGTTTAAAATATAAAAACAAAACCGTACAATACGAGTATACCTTAATAGTGTAGTTCGACCCATAATGGCTCCATTTTCCGCAACACCACGACTAGCGCGTATTTTGCGTGACTTCACACATATCGTTGAATTTCTCCGCCGATACAATATAACTTTACAAAATATTTATCTGTACTGATCAAACTATTCTTAGTTGCTAGAACTAATTGTGATAGGACGGATAGAAAAATGCTATTCTAATTAATGTTAGATTTCTAGTGCTGCAAGAAAAAAGTTATGAAACTAGTCGTTGCATTAAAAAAATACGGTTGTAATTACGGCCAGTCAAAGAGATATTATACATAGAGGTAGCACTCCATACTAATTTGACGTTAAAAAGCGTGCCAAGAAAGAAATTATTAAAAAAAAAAAAACTTGCCAGTATCATGAAAAAAATTTCCAAGTTTGGGAAATTGTGTGATTTTTTTACATTTTTAAAATAAATAGTAGAATAAACTACAACATTCATTAAAACGTTAATTATCGATTTTCATTATTATTATTTTATTTAAAACAATTTAAATCCAAACAATTTTTAACAAAGACCATTTTTGTTTTATGGTTGTTATAAATTTTTAATTAGCGTTTTAAAAATGTTTCTATTAATTATTATATTAAACTTTAGTAAATACTATGAAATACAATTTAAATTTGAGAAAAGAGGTTACACTCGGTCGACTTTTTATGTCGGCAAATGTAATTTAGAGGTTAACACTTAGGGAGATTTCCCTACATTGGACCTCCGGAGGTCAAAGAAAATGCCTCACTTTTAGGTATCGAGTGTTCCATCTACAGTATAATATATCTTTGCGGCCAGTATTATTTTATAGCGTTTTATTATAACCGGTTAGTTATAACTATTGCAACGTTGATTGACATAAGTTGGTGGTATTTAGTGTCGCCGGTAGGGGGCGCTTATAATTGTTTATTGATGAATCGTAACCGTCCCATCGATAGGTCAACAGCTGTCTTTAAACTATGCTATCAACACGTTTTAACTACTCCAAAGAAAAAGTTACATCGATTAGGAATAGTCGTCGAAGTCCTGGAGGTTACGCAAGGTACATGCGCTACAAAATGATTCGGTAGCAAACATCAAAAATATGTGGAACTGGGAATGACGTTCGATATCTCACACGTAACAAACATATGACTTATCGAATGTCATTGTCAGTTTCATACATTTTTGTTGATTCCATCAGCGATATCGCCAATCGAAAGATGCTTTGGGTAAGACCCTGGTGCAACACAATAACGATTTAGCATTACTAGCGCAATGGATGAGATCTACGGCACCCCTTATGTATTTATGATTACCTAGTACTTTCTACCTCGCTTTCTACTTTCTAGGTTCCTTAGGAGTATCCTACTACTACTACTAGGTTCTCCTAGTAGTAAGTGAGTGAAAAAACTGAATTGTGTTTAATAAATCTATGGTCAATTAGATACGATTTTGTGCCGGTTTCTAAGTCAATCAGATCAGAATGGGAAAGGGATTGTTAGTGATTTAGAATAAATACGATTTAATTTGTAATATTGTTTAATTTATCAATGTGATGATTCGAATATAAGACATCATTATAAAATAACTAGCTGTTGTGCGCGTCTTCGTCCGCACTAGCCTATATTACTCGGGGATAATGTAGCTGTCTAATGTTGAAATAATTTTTGAAATAGGCCCAGTAGTTCTTGAGTTATTTCAATACATATAAAAATACAAAGTTTCTCTCTTTATAATATTAGTATAGAGCTATTTATTGTAGGTATAGGTATCGAGGTATACTTAGCCTAGAAGTCTGAAGTGAACTAATTATTATTGACAGATTTTCTCATGTAAATGAAAAGAAAAAAATTAAACTGGTCTTATAAAGTAGGTTTATGTTACATAATTATACGACTAAGTTTACATTGATACTTTAAGAATAATTTTTAACATTATAAATAATTTTAAATTAATAAATGTAGGACCTATCTATACTGTAACTAGCGTTATTTTACTACACATGTGTATAAACAAAGATATATTAAACTATAGATGGAACATTCGAAGCCTAAAAGTGAGGCATTTTCTTTGACCTCCGGTCTTCCGTAGCGAAATTTCCCCTAGTGTTGACATTTACATTACATTTGCCGACATAAAAAGTCGACCGAATGTAACCTCTTATCTCATATTTAAATTTTATTTCATAGTATTTACTAAAGTTTAATATTATAATTAATCGAGACATTTTTAAAACGCTAATTAAATTTTTATGACAACCATAAAACAAAAATAGTCTTTGTTAAAAATTGTTTGGATTTAAATTGTTTTAAATAAAATAATAATAATGAAAAACGATAATTAATATATTATTGAATGTTTTAGTTTTTTCTATTGTTTATTTTAAACAATATAAAAAAACACATTTACCCAAACTTGGGTTTTTTATGATACTGGCAAGATTTTTTTTAATAAATTCTTTCGCGGGACGCATTTTAACGTCAAATTACTATGGAGCGCTCCCTCTATGTATTATATCTCTTTGTGTATAACTCATATTAAAATAATATTTTGTAGAGTCGTTATGCCATGAAATTATAGACATGACAGTAGCTATAGACTACAGATAATATAGATAACCCTCACGTAGAAGCTTTCCAATGCGCTTTACGTTTTCATTAGCTGAATTTTAAACATTATCTCAGTATGATACAAACGGCCGAATACTGAAATATTTTAATATGTAACAGTTTCTTATATGAAGTCTTACTAAAATTCTATTTAAAAAATTGACTTGTGTTTATGATTCGTTTCAGTATTCGACCGTAAGAAATGTGCATTAAAATACAATTTATTGATTTTACATTTTCACTTTTTTGTGAGAATCGAACAGCTACTGAGAGGCACTTCGCCACTGAGCTATAAGTCTTCATCTTATTTTATAAAGAGCTGCTACGATACAAACATATTCTATTTATAAGGACTGCATCTACTTTGCATACAACTGACGTACCTATTGTCGAGTTGTTACTATTATGTGGCAGACAAAACTTGAACCACTTCCTTTCTTAACAATGAGAACTGACACCACACACAAAAATCGAAGACGCACCAGTCACGACAAATTAAAAAAAAACACACTCCGATAAAAAAAAGGTAACTGGAAAAGCCTACGGCCGGAGTCTGGATTGATAGCCGTTGTTCTTCTCTCTGCACGTATCAACCGAGCCGGCTGGGCGTGGTCTCTATAACAGGTTACCGAAGCGCAGTGCAACGCCAAAAAATACCCATAAAAAATATAATGGCAACCCAGGCGCCGGCGATCGATCCCCCGGTGCCAACCCGCGCGCTCCGCACCCACGAAGGAAAAAAATCGCGCCATGCCACTGCACCAATAGAAAGCGGACCCCGCCCATAGATCATGCCCCCGCAGAGCTAGCCGCGCCCCTCGCTCGACACTAGCGCCGTGCTTCTCATACATGCGGCATAGATCATCACTAATCAGAAAGAGAGCGCGATACGGCTGGGCCGTTCGTTTCTCGGACAATTTCCTCCAACCGATCATTAAGTGTTTAAATTCAACGGGAGTTGGTTGTGTCGGATTTCTTCGGAGGGGAACGCTATTAAAATATCCACAAACATTATCTTTAATTGGACAGTATTTTGTGCTTGTGTGCGTTCGGTGTTCGGTTTTTTTTCCCGCCAGTGACGATTCCGTTTTTTCGAAAGCCCTCGATGACTGTTATCGTTCGCGTTTAGCGAGCGCCGATCGTGAGTGATTTTTTGATTGCCGCAAACGAAAACATGACTATTGGTTAGACAACATATCATCCAGTTGACGAAATAAAACTAAATTGACTGCAAAAATGACATCAGTGACGTGACACGAAAGTTTAAAAACAATAGATAAAGTCTATAAGAACCGGCGCGGGTACAAAACGTAAAATCGATTTAAAAAATGATCCCACGTGCTATGTAATTGCGAAATCGTAATTCACAGATCGTTAATTGATCTGTTATTATTTCTCTGTCCCGTTCTCTTTAATAATCGGCGGCAATAATTTGATTATACACATCAATATTACCTCTATTAAATTCTCAAAACTCACAAATTCTAATACCTTTCTAACTTATTAGACAAATTTAAATAAACAAGAATATAGTGTTCGACGAGTGTTTAAACCGTATACTAACAATCTGTGTGACATTTTGGTGTAAACAAAACGAATAAATAAAATTGTGACAAAGTGATGCGGTGTTCAACTGTCTGACTCAACGGAAAACCCGTAAGTTTTATTTTAATTGAATTTTATTTATTAAGTTGTTTTATTTACATTACATCTAAATTAAATTTAGTGTTTTAATGAAATTATTTATAATTTAATTAAATTATCTAGGCCTAATAAGACACTAATAAGAAAATGTGCAGTTGTAAAAAAAATATCGTTTTTCTGTTGAAAAGATTTCAACGACTATAATTATGTAGCTAATCATAATTTTACCTAAATATTAGTGGGAAACATAATGATCTATGAACGTTTTACCAAAACTACTGATCTTAGAAATTTAGTTCACAGATTTCTGTTAACAAATACTAAGAAAAACTTTTTCACATTTCATCTAAAGTACGAGTACTATTCTATGCTCATAGGTATTAGGGCAGAGAATTTTATAAAAGGAAATTATTATCGTCTTTTTTTTTTAATTGTCAAATAAACTTTTCAATAAAAATAGGGAAATCAACTATAACAAGTTATTACTATTGGTGAAAGAAAACATCATGATGCAACCTTCACATATCGGCGAAGAAATTCAAATGTGTGAAGTCACGCAAAATACGCGCTAGTCGTGGAGTTGCGAAAAATGGAGCCCATCATGAGTTGAACTACTTCTTCTACTGTTGGATAACAAAGTTTTTGTATTTAGTTATTAATGTTTTTTTTGACATAATGCATTAACATTTTAAAATGTCTCTCCCTTAGTTATTGTTTGTAAAGTTAAACTTTAAAACGTCTATCGCTATTATAATCCAAAAAGCAAAATTTAATAATAATGTGCAATCACAGCACAGCCTGTTGCAACAGGCTAAAGAGTTACATAACCTTTGTAGAGCGGATGTAAAAAATAGTTTTTCCATTGTGGATAGATGAATAAAGCATTCATCATATTTCTCAGCAAATTACTTGCATCGCCTTTTAGGTTTAGTATAAAAGGTGAGAGGTGGTCCTCGGGCATCTACTACTATTTTATAGTGCCTACATAAGCAAACATTATTCTCCTAGTAGTAAACTTATTTGATCCCTCTAGTAAACTTATTTGATACTCTATGTTTCTCTCCTTGTTCGCACCAGGATTATATTTTAGTCGAGTAACAAGTAGCAAGTCTCCGAACAAAGGATTATCTAATCTACTCTACTAACATGTCGCTGTTTGGACACATTATAGCCTTGTTCGCATTGGGATAGTATTTTAATCAAGTAGCAGGTAGCAGGAACCGAACAAAGGATTAAGTAATTTACTCTACTAAAATGTCGCCTAAAATGTTCGGACACGTTTAGTTACTAAATTACTTGCTACTCGGATAAAATACTATCCTGATGCGTACAACGCTTTATATAGTTGTTTACGTCACAGTTTCCATAAAAGTTTGTAAAGAAAACTTAAAACCGAATTCTAAAGCTAAAGATAGCGTCGCATAAAAATAGAGGTTAATATTAGTATGGAACTTTGAGTTTAAGCGTGGTCTTCATCATCTAAGACTGTTACAGAATTTATCTATATTGCGTATCAGAATTTGGCCATTAGCCTATTATATTTTATTTTCTTTTAATTTAAGTAAGAGTTATACAACTTATACCACTTTATTTCGAAACAAGAACCAGCGTTATTACTGTTGTACTTTCAACGTTTGGTACTGGTACATTCATAAAGTTTATTCCAAAATACAAAACAGCCTTGATCCTGGTACTTTTTATGATACATAATTAGGTCCAATAAGACCCCTGGTCTATCTCATTTAGTTCCGAGTGTCCTCCAGTATCGTATAATCGACGATTTATTGGTCCTCGTTTATCGCAGTACTTTATACATTTTTTCGGAATAACAGGGCTTAGTTCTGTCTCCTGAGACACAGTAAAAACTAATCCAGGAGAGCCCCAATTTGTTTTTGTTAAAACGCTTTGATTAATAAAGGTTTTTTTTTATTTATAAAATTGGCGAAGTCGTTGAACTTTTGATTATGTTGTGTTACAATAAATTAATCATAAACCGATGTAAACTGTAACTCAATAACTATTAAATACGAATTCAATGAGTAATTTCGATTTTATTACAGTAATTATTTCATAAAACACCGGTTTTTGATAAAGACAACATTTCATATTTTAATCGATAATCATTTATTATTTATCGAAGTGTAACTCACGCGGTTCGTGCCGAATAAATATCGAGATGTCGATTTGTTTGTTGTTCTTTTTGTGATAATCGATTTTTATTATTTAATAGCCCAATTTATTATTAAAACAAAATTATTTATAAAATGGTACAAAATTATTTTACCGTAAATAATTGATTAAATAAAAATGCTTTTACGATATAATTTTGGGTAATACGTTTTATCTGATCTCACTAAAATGTCGAAGTTTAATCATCTAAGTAACGAGTAAGGTCAAAGGTAAAAACTAGTATTGGAAACGAGTTAATAAAACATACGTCAAACCCCTTACTAAAGCATTAATAAATAATAGAAAATGGTTGTTTTAGTGGTAAGGTTAATCCCCGTAAAGCGTGTAGCTATAAAAGCGTCTTATACAATGATTTATTTTTGTCATATCACTTTTAAAATATATATAACTAGCTGTTGTGCGCGATTTCGTCTGCGTGGAATTAAATAATATAGTCTATGTTAGTCGGGGATAATATAAATAGCTTTTTAATGATGAAAGATTTTTTTAAATTGGTCTAGTAGTTCTTGAGTTATTTCAATACAAACAAAAATACAAGCTTTTCTCTTTATAATATTAAGTATAGATAGATACAAAATAATTTATAATATGTAAAAAAGAATTACATATTTTACAATTAAATTTTGATCTGTTTTTACTCAGACTCAACCAATCTCTCCGTCATCATATCACTTTTATTGTTTCTTAAAAGTAGCCAAAAATAAGAAATAAGTAGTGTGACTTTTATTCTACGTCTTCCCAACCCAACATACGTTGTTTTACCTTTTTCTGAGACATAAACCTCTGTCATTTTTAAAACAATCTTTTAACAAATTCTGTCTAGTTGTTTAGCTTACAAAAATACACACAATAATTCTATAGGAACCAACATATTTATATTATTGTGATTTTTGAAATTATTGATTTTAACTAGCTAGAGAAATAGCAGAAGTAAGCAACAGCAAACAAAATTAAATTCCTCAGACAAAAGATGGATAGATAAATATTGCAATTGTTTTTAGCTTCTTCCAGATAAAGAACTCTATTTTAAATAAAAAAACTTTGGAAGAACAATTGACAATTTCATTGGTACTTAACGAAATATCTGCACCATATAGAAACAGTGTAGACTTAAAGATGTAGATGATTACTAAATAAGTACTAATATCCCTCACTAAGGCCTTGTTCGCACCAGGATAGTATTTTAGTCAAGTAGCAAGTAGCATTTATTTGAACAAAGGATTTACTACTGTTCGGACTCGTTTAAGCCTAAACCTACGCACTAGGGTAGTAATTTAGTAACTAAACTTATCCGAACAGCAACATTTTAGTAGAATATATTAGAAAATCCTTTGTTCGGATAAATGTTAATTGCTACTTGACTAAAATACTATCCTAGTGTGTATGAGGCATTAGAGACAACTCTATCTGAAATGTGACAAGAAAATTGCCGGCGATCGGAGCAATTATTAAGAAATGTTAATAACATACTAAAATTGAACTACTAATGATAAACAAAGTATAGAGCAAAATATTCACTTGTTTTGTCTTAGTTTTTGTACGATTGGCAAATATGGGGACTTTTGTTGGTGACATTTTTTACTGAAAGGTGGTACCTACTCCATATTCGTGCGGACGATAACCATAAATATGACCAAAAGGGGATAGAATTGCAGGTGCGATACCGGCTTTTATTTATATAAAAATACTTAAGTAGAAGTTATAGAGATAAGTTTCTTGGTAGAATTTACTTTACTGTTATCTAGCCTCTAATTTTTTTTGTTGATTGAAATAACTCCTGGCTTCAGATACTGGATTTTTTTTAGAAATTTTCTCAACATAGCTTATCAAAAAAATGTGTTTCTATCTAGAATACAATTTGCATCATTTCTAATGTTAGTTTTTGTTGTTTAAAATCTGCAGTCATTATCAAATGAAGTTGAAGAAGGTTAGAGTAGTAACAATAGGCACAGTATGATGAATTTAACTTCTAAAAACATGATTCGAACTTTAAAAACTTATAAATATACTAAATAAATTTTAATATACAATACTATCGGCCGAATTTTCAAACGCCACTCAAATATTTAAAAGCGTCTTACATGTAAAGTCCACTTAAACTTAACTTATACTTATTTTTTGCTTAAGGGTCTCCCTAAATCGAACTCATACATAAATTGATTTGATGTCTAAAGTGACACTTAACTGTTGGTAAAAACGAAGGTAGTGTTAGGTGAGACTTAAAATGCGTTAAGAGTTACCTAAAATTTAGGGATTGTTAGTGAAAACGGCCATTAGTATCCTTTAGCTTTAACCTGTATTAAGTATTTTATACTCAAGATGCAACTCAAATTGTGTCAAGACAATTACAAAGTGGGTGTTAACCATATCTGGGTAAATGACTAAAGCTTTTCCAAACAACAGCCTAATCCAAAAGCGGCATTGAATAATTTGTCATTGAATTCGCTTTGTTCGCATGTAATGCCTCGGTTTGCCTTTTATTCTGTCAATATACAGTGAGAACAAAGAGATTCAAATAAATCAATAACAGAGAGGACATCCAAAGCATTTTATATCGGCGACTACACTTCCTAAAGTACATTCGCTTCGAAGCGATTCGATAGCGAACACCAAAAATGTGTGGAACTGACAATGACGTTCGATATCTCACACGTAACAAGCACATGACTTATCGAATGTCATTGTCAGTTTCATACATTTTTGTCGATTCCATCAGCGATATCGTCAATCGAAAACTACTTTGGGTAGCCTCACCTATTTGGACTATGTTGCCCCGTTTTGATGGATATGTTCAATGTGTTTGAGGAGTTTTCCTTTGAGATTATTTTCAAAAATACGTAAGTTGGTAATATTTATTTGACATGTGTCTGGACAGTGGTAAACCGACAGTTGTATGAAAGAAGTTTTTTATGGTTTATAGGACGAGTATTCTCTCATGAGTTGCATTATTAACAACCATTATATTCTCCATAATTAGATTATTACAATGACATCTCTATCGATAGAGCCGATGCGTTGGACAATTACAATCATTCGCAATTACAGAACTGGCCACCATGTAAGGTTAATACGACAAAATGGCGGACGCTCGTTCCACAGATGATTAATGGACGTCAATATTGCAAATGTCATTCAGCCATTTTTCGTTGCGCGCTTTTCACAGAGTATGCAAATTGTTTTCGGTTTTAACGGATTTCATTGAAGTTATTCAGCTAGTAATATTGATTACAAGTTTTATATGACTTTTGTATTTTAAGTTGCCATTTGCACGCTTAAATGATGGTAAATATTGTCCCTTCGTCTGTAAAAACGGCTTGTAGTAGGCGAGATGTCGTTTGTTTTGTATTCTGTCGCGTATTAAAGTCTGTAGGAATTTTTGTTTTGTTATTACTAACCTACAAAAAAAATATTTATCTAATCTTGTCACTTAAGACACATCTGAGAATTATTTTTCTCGATTTTGCGGTACCTTAGTAGTAGTAGGGGCTATGTTTCCCAACACTACGACTGGTGCGTATTTCGCGGTACCTTATAAGCAGTAAATTAGTAAAGCTTTATCAATACGGATTACCGTCGTCATCTGTCATGGCTACAAGAAAGTCTCTTGGATTGTCTTAATACAAAAAGATAGATGTTCGTGGGAATAATTTCCCGCCACCGGTCTAGCAGTTTTTTTTCTTTTTAGCAACGAAATCTTTCTGTTCGCAAGAATGCTAGGATTGTTAGGCATTCGAAATGGTATTTAATTTTTTAACCGTTCACATTCCGATGCCTTCGGATTTTGTTTATTTTTTGTTTCCTATTGTTTTATTTTGTGGCAGTTTGATCGAACACTTACGTCGATGTAAAGGAATAATTTTAAAAAAGTAAACATCGATATAGCTTTCCGACTGTCTATAAAACTACAAAAATAAACTATTAAAATTTTAGCGCGACTAACTCTATAGGCAAACAAGGTTCCTTGGTCCGATGAGAGAGGCGCTACTGTTGAGATTAGTTCAGAAAGTATGTAAAATCCACTTCGACAAAGAAAATAACATAAAAGAAAAAAAGCTACAGTATTTCAAAGATTTTGTAACATCTATACTTCTATAATAATATTATAAAGAGAGAAACTTTGTATTTTTTGTATGTATTGAAATAACTCAAGAACTACTGGGCCGATTTCAAGAATTCTTTCAACATTACAAAGCTACATTATCCCCGAGTAACATAGGCTATATTATTTTATACCACGCGAACGAAGTCGCGCACAACAACTAGTTTTTTATATAAATTGATTGGAAGGCGCTCGCCTATTGTTAGTAAGAAACGTGATTTGTAACAGGACTGAGGTGTTAGAAATGCTGTTATAATTTTCTAGACTGACTTATGTCTACCAATTCAGTTATACTTGTCTGTCTATAAAGTAAAAGAATATAAATTGAATGACACAAACTTACATATTTACCGGACGTTCTTACGGTGAAGGAAAACATCGTGATGTCTGCACATATCGGCAAAGAAATTCAAAGATATATTGTGAAGTCACGCAAAATACGCGCTAGTCTAGGTATTGCGGAAAATGGAGCCCATCGTGGGTCGAATGACATTTCACCCACAGACATCAATTCAGCAATTCAAGCTACAGGAGGTCACAATACCCTTACAGCTTACAGCCGAATGATAAATGCTGCTCAAAGTTAAGCGTCGCTTAAAATCTAAATGGTATCAATACTAAACGAGATCGCCGTAGAATTTGGAGTTTAAGCCTGGACTTAACATATAAGACGCTCTTTAATATTGGACTGTTTGAAAAAATAATTTAGTAGATTAAGGGTAGACATCTGCAATTGCAGATGTCTATGGGCAGCGGTCGCTTCGCTATTTCGTCGAAACCAGATGACCGCTTGCTCGTTTGCCACTCTTTAATATAAAAAATGTCTGTTAAAAACTGAGTTGAATATATTTTTGTATCTCTAAGTTCTTACACAACAAAACTTATAAGAAGCATTAACCGTTTAAATGTAAATTATATTGCATTCAAATGTTGATGCAAAAATAAACACAACTAATCTACTCGGACTTGCGATCTGATTGTAAACAAATAATTATAAGATTGTTATCTTGTAAAGTGAATTAAATAAACATAACTGACAAGTGAACTTTTAATATTTTTAAATAATATTACTAAACGATATTTATCGTAACATTAAGAATTTTTAACCGTTTTTTATTATGTTTTAATACTCGTAATATAATAAATTTTGCTAAGCTTTGGGTTTAACATTTAATTTGTAGACGCGTCGTTGCAATTAAGAATTTCGGAATAAACACTTTTTTCATATTTTAATACAAAAGATATCGATTAACTCGTATATTTAGTTAAACTGCTTTACACAATATAATTTTTGTTTTTTTTTGTTAATCATCATCTTGCTTTTATCCTTGAAGGGATTACTACTCCTCCATATTTCCCTATCGGCTTCATATCTGAATTTTCCCCGTTTTCCAGCATATCTTTGTTACTGAGGTTTGTTTTAATACTTGAGGCTTTATTAGGCCGATGTCATGCAAAAAACGGCCTTGCGCCGAAGCAAAATGTCCGTTTATATATCGAACTCGGTTCTAATGAAGACCTAAAGTAACAAATACAAATATAGCAATTTTTCTTAGATTACCAAAATGTACCAATAACAATCATCGATGTTAGATACAAATTCCTCTAGTCTTCGTGCATATCGAATAGATTTGATACGTTGCGATAAAGCCACACGAAAACAGCAATTCTCGATAACGAAAGTTAATGAGTATGAAGAAACACATTTTTTCCGTCCGTATGTTCTGTTAGGATAACAGATAGCTATCTCACGCGAGCCGACGCAATCTAGTCTAGTCGACTAACTGTATTGCTACACCAAATGTTACATACTGAATTTCTACTGCTTAAATAAAAAAACTATTGCCTTCTTTATTATTAAGAGAAATAAAATTAATTGCAAGTTATGACTGCGCTATCAGGCCGTGGTTAACACATCCCTTTGATAGTCGATTGTTACTTGTACTGTCCTTTCTCTACTAGTTTAAGAATGTTTACAGATGTTATATCTAACCCGATGGGTATAAGAAATACTAAATTATGACAGCTAACAAGCTCCTTCTTTTATACCGTTTATTTCTATATTCTTAGGTCCATGTAGGTTTTACAATTTGAGAATCAGACGATAGCTGCGCTTCTCACCGGCTAGACATCGATGTTTGACTCGAGTAGGTAGTAGCAAGTATCTGAACAAAGGATTTTCTAATCTACTCTACTATAATGTTGCTGTTCGAACAGTTTTAGTTATTAAATTACTTGCTACTAGACTAAAATACTATTCCGGTGCGTATAAGACTTTATGTCCGCGGATTTCTCGTGAGCTCGTGTGTCAGATGTAATTTAGATTGTTATCATGTTCTTTTGTTTGTTGCTTAGATTTGTACATTGCGAGTGATTTCTGTGACAACTTGATTACATCTCTTGTTTTGCGTGACATTTTTTTAATTACACTTTAGAAGTACAAAGCATTATATGTGACTGAGCAGTTTCATTGTATTTCCTTTTAAAAGTTTAATATTTTACATATATAAAATACATAGTAATAATATTTTGTACATGGACAAACTACACGTTGACTCCTAAGAACTACACTAATCAGTTAAACCTGATTAGCGAGAATCATCAGGTCCCGACGGACAGGATCAGCGAAAAACCTGATTAGAGAGAAAAAAAAAAAAAAGGTAAAGGTTTTGACCCATGATGGGCTCCATTTTCCGCAACTCCACGACTAGCGCGTATTTTGCGTGAATACACATATCTTTGAATTTTTTCGCCGATATGTGCAGGTTGCATCACGATGTTTTCCTTCACCTAAGAGCGTCGGTAAATATGCACATATGAAAATCGAAAAACACATTGGTGCATGCCGGGATTCGAACTCGGGACCTGCAGTTTACAAGTCAAGAGCTAAAACCCCTGAGCCACCGACGCTCTTGATTAGAGAGAAACATCTATAAGCGAGACAAATATCGCGGTCCCTTCGAATCTCGCTTCCAGCTTCGACTGTAATTTCATTTCGTCTAATGATTTTCACAAAAATAAATCAAATAATAATTTGGACGCCATCGTATCCAATTTAACCTTTTTATATTTATTTACATCCAATCAATATAGGTTTAATAAAAAATCTAGACAAGGAATATAGTATCATAGTGTCCTACATAAAATATTATAATTAATTACAAAAAGGAGGCCTAACTTTAGTCCTTTTCCTTCCTTACCTTTTCTTATGAGGAAATGATGGGAAGGGGAAGTGGATTTGGTGAGAGAGGGGACGCATAGGACAAGATATTATCCTCTTACTGTGGGTCTCCTCTTCCATAGATAAAGGGTAGGCAACGCATCTGCAATTGCAGATGTCTATGAGCAGCAGAGCAGCAGTCGGTTCGCTTTTTCAGCGAATCCAGGCTTGCTCGTTTGCCAGTTTGCAATATAAAAAAAAACAAAGAGTTGTATAAAATATTCAAATCAGATAACTAATTATTACATTACTAATTCAATGATTTACGTGGTCATATAAAAAGTGGCAACACTGAAACAATAATGTTCGAGTACTTTTTTACAATTCACGACAGGTGCATATGTTCATAGAATCGCGGCTGTGCGTGTTTAGAGCCAACTAATATGTATGTATTTAATTAGCCATAATAGGCTTTTACCCCCTAATTCCGAAAAAATGTATAAAGTACTGCGATAAACGAGGACCAGTAAATCATCTATTATACGATACAGGACACTCGGAACTGAATAAGATAGACCAGAGGTCTCATTCGACCAAATTATGTATCATAAACCAGGAACAAGGATGTTCTGTATTTTAGAATAAATTTTATCAATGTCCCAGTACCAAACGTAGAAAGTACAACAGTAATAACGCTGATTCTCGTTTCGGAATAAAGCGGTAATACAGATAAATGAGTATGCAAAAAGTTTTACATATCGCCATGTTACAGATGCTGAGGTTTATTTGTACAAATCGGTACTTATATTACAATGAATCCACCTAACCTAAAAGTCTTTTTTAAAAAAAAAAGGTTTCGACCCATGATGGGCTCCATTTCCCGCAACTCCACGACTAGCGCGTATTTTGCGTGAATACACATATCTTTGAATTTCTTCGCCGATATGTGCAGGGTGCATCACGATGTTTTCCTTCACCTAAGAGCGTCGGTAAATATGTACATATGAAAATCGAAAATTGAAAAACACATAGGTACATGGCGGGATTCGAACTCGGGACCTGCAGTTTACAAGTCAAGAGCTAAACCACCTGAGCTACCGACGCTCTTAAGTCTTTTTTAAGAATAGTGTTAAAATATTTCTTGTATGGTAAAAGAAACTCAAAAAGAAATATGTTAACCTATTACTTAAAAGAGGGAAAAAGTGACGCAACAAAGCTTTTTATTTTGAAAATAGCTAAAACGTGGATGAATTAAACTTCAAACGCTGAAATGTTCAAGTCATATTTTGCACCGGTAATCTAAACAAATTAAGCGAAATATAACGAAATCTAATAAGGAAATAACTATCATAGTAAAATATTATAGAGATTTTTGTAAGTTTAAAGAGTTTTGGAGGGAATTGTTTGAAAAAACACTATTTTGATTTTAAAAATTAACCTTCCACGCAGACGAAGTGGAGGGCTTTAGTTAAGCTTATACGAGTAGCTATAATAACTTGAGTCATAGTTAGAATCGAGTTAGTAATTAGACTTACCTTTCTCGCCCTTCCCATTGTCAACAATCGCCATTGCGTAACTCCTATCTGTCAATAGCGGTGACAACTAATTCAAAATGGCCGCCTTCGACATGCGACAACGCGGAATTGTTACTAATTTCGATGTTGCAATGAAATGAAAATATTGATTAGCTTTTTTTTAATTTTAATACTCGGAATACTGTAAAATATTATAATTTGTTTGGGTAGTTTAGTTTAAGTTTCTAAATATTTATCCAGACTTTAACAAAACGTTAATTAATGAAAATATTTTAGATTTGTATTTTTTAACCCGGTATATAATATGTGATATTTTACATATTTTTATAATAAAAATATTTAATGTAATGTAATTTTAGGAATAACAATTTTGAAATGATAAAAAACCGACATCCGTTTTTCACTTTAGGACGGTTAAACTGTTTGTACCACCCTTTCAAAGAGTCGGCTATGAAAATTTCACGCATAGATAAACTACAAAAGGAAATCAGTTGTGGTTTTATACAATTACGTTATTGTTGCTGCCGTTATGGTAATCATAATAGTCATTGAATGTAGAATCACTTCATGGTATTTCGAAGATAAATACTAGCAAAGGAAATCCGTTGGAGAATAAAACATACTAACTACTAATAAAGCTGTTATCAGGACTTAATACAGCCAAACCGGGATAACCGAGGGTCACGGTATGGTCCCGAGGGACGATTTTCATAAACGTGAAACTCGCATTATAGAAAAACCTCTATAAGCAAGTTAAATTTTGCGGGCCCTTGGACTCTCGTTTATCCATGTTCGACTATATTATAGCTTCTTGAATATTATCAATTTTGTATATGAAAGCTTTAAGAAATATATCTGCGATTTTTAGCTCATAGATAACGTGATATTTGGTAATAAATACGAAAGTTCAGATGCATGACTGTTTGTATGATGTCTCTAGAACGGCTAAACGGATCTCGACGTTTCGCACAGACGCAGGACGAAGTCTGGAAGAATACATAGGCGACTTACTAGGTTTTTTAGTACCGCACGGAAGGTGTCACGGGCAACATCTAGTAAGATGAAATCATCGAATATCGTAATAATTTGGAAAGAACAAGTTCGTGTACAAAACGGACGTAGATTGATAAAAAAACACATCAAACAAACCGGCCCGAGTGATCGGTGTCCATAAAGATTCATATAGAAACCGTGCCTAATTCACTATTTTATTTTTTATTAAATATTTTCGATCGTAAACTCAGCGCACGCGATAACCTGATTATTCACGAAGTTTTATTGTCTTTACTAATTAATACTAGAGAAGTGAGTTTTTCTTAAAACTTGTAGCGTGCAATTCATTTCTGTGTTTTGTCACGCCAAGCTACGACTCGGCCGATGTCGTAGTCGTCTATGAATTTATAACAAAAAATAAATAGGCGTAACTTAACTAATATTAAAAGATGACTGAACCAAGTATATTCAAGCTGGACGTGTCTTAGTTAAAATAAGCGATCTTTCAAATAAGGTAAGGTAAGGTTCGACCCATGATGGACTCCATTTTCCGCAACTCCACGACTAGCGCGTATTTTGCGTGAATATCTTTGAATGTCTTCGCCGATATGTGCAGGTCGCATCACGATGTTTTCTTTCACCTAAGATCTTTCAAATATTCGATTATCAAATCAAGGGACTAATTTTAATACTAGTATGTTTTATACATCACCATCATAGTCATCATGATTTATACGTTTCTCTTTAATTTTAAATTGGTTTTTTCCAGATTTTTTATGTTAAGAAGTTTTAGAGGAATTTCTAATAGTATTAAACCCCGAAACTTTACCTTTAGCATATTTTTAGTTCATGCAAAATCAATTATTAAAGGTATCTTTTGATAGCTTTGACATGGGACTTGGTATAAAACAATAGTAAACTTGGTATTATAATCCTCAAGTCCAGTGAACCGTCTACTCAAGCTGTCTAATGAATACTTAATAGTATTTTATGGGCTCACAATTATTTATAGAGTTTTTCATGCGTTCTCATGGGGCCCTTCCGTTTCGGATCAGCGACTGCAATGCTTTCTATACTTTCCATGAACTAACCAGTTAATAATAATAAATTTTTGTATTCATCATTCTATTTTATAATAGAAGGAAACGGTTTTCTTGTTGATAATCTTGGAAATAATGAGACACTAGTCGTGCTGTCATACTTTTTTAGATGAAGAGCTAAAGTAAGGGAATAATAGAAAGAAATCATCAGTGTCTTCGAAATAAAAAACAAAAGCAAATCGAGTTTAGATAGTTTCTCTTATTTTAAAAATCTCTAGCAACCCCTTAGGGTGCTGTCTAGGTTTTTAATCTTGTCTAAATATACAAAAAAATGAATCACAAACTCTTTCAAAAAATTAACATTAATAAAGTTAACTCCTTAAGTTAATAAATATTAAATTTAACTGTAATAATTTTTAATAAAAATTTACACCAATTAGTTGCTCCTAAACATTATTATTACTGGCAACAACAATCATCGGGTACGTAAACAAACAAAAAAAAAACAAAACGATTTGACCCGACCTTTTGTAGGCGCCGTCGAGATGTGGGACCAGAAAGGACTCGAAGATGAAAGGAGACGGTTAATTGAACAAACTGGAAGAGTGAAAGGGTTAACAGATGTTGTAATTAACACAAAGATCTTGCCGAAAAAGGTTTTTTATTTATTTACATTCATTTCAATTCTTTGGGTCATTTGTTTTAATGTTCCGACTTTTCTCAAGTTAGTCGGCTAAAGAATTGGTCTCTTGAATGGAGATTACTTTGTAGGCGATACCCAATTAGTTTTTTATATGAAATAAATGTATAAACGATTATAAGAACACCTAATACAAAATTCAGATTATCAAATGACAGGTACAGGACCGGCCATCCGAAAGCTTCCTTTACTTGTTCCTTACAACACTTTGACAAAGTTTACCACATAAGTAGGGACACTATGTTTGGATATCTGTAATATTTTATATCTTGTACTTAATTTTAATTAAACTATCGTGTTTTTTTTTTCAAGATTCAGTTCACTCGAAAGTTTTTAAATTCTTGCAGGAAATTAGACAAGCTTCTTAACATAAGTAATCATATTATAGTGAAATGCATATAGATTTTGCTAAGAGCGAAAGCTTTACTCGTAAGTTTGGGTTTCAAATCGTGCAGTAGTAAAAAAGCTCCAAATTCTATAATTTATAAAGCTTTGTGCACACGAGCCGCGCCGCCCGTGCGCCTCATCGACCGGTTAAGGCCACTTCATTGGATCAATTGACCGTGTCGGCGGCTAAATTGTTTTCCAGAAAACTTACAATATACCGAACGAACTCTCGTGACCCCGTGGGAGTGGGCGGCCGCCTTTCGAAATGTCTAAATTTTTTTATACCTACAACCGTTACGCATGATCGGCCCCTGTCAAGTACACCGACTATGATTGTTTGTGTTCGCATATTATTATCGAAAATATTGTTTAAGAAAGTCGAAGTGCTCCTTTATTCAATTTGTTTTCTTCCTTTGCAGGCTCGGCCGGCGGCTAGCTACACAAGGAGCAGTAGAAATCCCTCAAAATTACCCGAATTCAATCCCCAAACAACAAACCCGGCAACCTGAGTTTCACAGATCCCTTTGGGCCTCCCCAGTCATCGGACGGGGGGGGCCCGTCGACCCCTCAGCCCGCGATGACCACCCAGGAGGCGTTGGAGCACCAGCACCACCACCTGGGTGGCTCGCAGACCCCCCACGACATCTCCAACTCGGCCAACTCGACCCCAAGTAATGTATCCTCAAAATCCGCCTTTATAGAGTTACAGCAACACGGTTATGGACCGTTCAAAGGCGGCTACCAACATCCCCACCATTTTGGAAGCCCGGGGGGTCAACAGAACCCCCACGAGGCATCCGGATTCCCCAGTCCTAGGTCCTTAGGCTATCCTTTCCCTCCTATGCACCAAAACACTTACGGTTATCATATAGGGTCCTACGCTCCGCAATGTGCCAGTCCGCCTAAAGATGGTAAGTAGATTTTCATTAATTAGGTACTAATTAATATTATAATCGTTTAATTTTATTAACTGCGTATTTCACACCTATGTGTTTATAGTCCAGTTTGTGAAGTGTATCTTCTTCATCAAAATATTAAAGACTATGTGTTGTTCGCGACTTCGTTCCCGTGGAATTAAGAAATATAGTATGTTGTATGTTACTCGGGGATAATTTCTAATGGTGAAAGAATTTTCGAAATCGGCCAAGTAGTTCTTGAGTTATTTCAATAAATACAAACATACAAAAATACAAAGTTTCACTCTTTATAATATACTAGCTGTTGTGCGCGACTTCGTCCGCGTGTAATTAAAAAATATAGCCTATGTTACTAGGGGATAATATAGCTTTCTAACGGTGAAAGAATTTTTAAAATCGGTCCAGTAGTTCTTGAGTTATTTCAATAAATACACACATACAAAAATACAAAGTATCTCTCTTTATAATATTAGTATAGGTAATATTAATTGTGATCTTATATTCTTATTTTATTTTTCTTTTTCGGGAAAATAAGAGATATAAATATATTTTGGACACTTGTTTCCGCAGTGAAAACTCACAAGAACGCGTCACAAAATGATTCATTATTCACACATTTTATGTGCCATCGTATTTATGGACTGTTATAATATTCTTACGAAATTGAGTAAGTTTTTTTCTTTTTTTATTTTTCGTTGTCTAACCCAGCATTATGAAAGTGTCGATGTAAGAAATTACACCACTTTGATTATGGAGGTGTGAAACTATGAATTTATATTGAGGACTATATTTTATACGGTTACTTTTTTAGCATTTTATATAAGTTAAGACACTAGTAATAGCTGCAGGCTTTGTTCAGTATCTGCCAACATTATTAACAATAATTGTCGTGACTTACATATAAATATAGTGTGTAAAGAAACGGACAATGTATAAAATAACATGAAACTTAAGCTGAGATATTTTTTAAATGCGTTTGAAAAATGAATCAAATCAATCATCACAACACCAATCGCTAATCCAATCTTTTTTTATTAATTGGCTATACAGTCAAAGCGAGATTTCTCTAGTCCCGACGAGCTACCTCTATAAGCGATAAACTCGTATTAGAGAGAAACCTCTATAAAGACAAAAATTGCGGTCCCTTGGAGTCTCACTTCGGTTCGACTGTATCTTATAACCAACAAAGTTCATAAGTATCGTATCTCTGATGCAAACGTCATAATACTGTCAATGTATTGGAAACGCTTCATACTTGAATGTTTGATGAAGCGTCCGTAGCCTGTCATTTAACCCATTGTGAATTCTATGACACACCACGTAACGTTTATGACGCTTCAATGTAACGACATGGATGGATAAACGATTATTTTGCAAAAGTTCGTCAAAATATAATAGAAATTACTATTTAAATATAATGTTAATAATTTGAAATGTTAATAATGTTCTTAGTTAGTAGTTCGACCCATGATTAGCTTCATTTTTCGCAACTACACGACGAGCGCGCATTTTGCGTGACTTCACACATATCTTTGAATTTCTTCGCCGATATGTGCAGACATCGCGGTGTTTTCCTTCACCGTAAGATCGGGTAAATATGTACATATGAAAATCGGAAAACACATTGGTACATGGCGGGATTCGAACTCATATCTAACTAACTGTTACTCAGTAGTAATGTAGCTTTCTAGTGGTGAAAGAATTTTTGAAATCGGCCCAGTAGTTCCTAAGTTATTTTAATACATACAAAAATACAAAGTTTCTCTCTTTATAATATTAGTGTAGATTGCTACCTATTTTATTTACTTTTTATTTATATAAAAGTCACCTTTTGTGACATCGAAAGAACGTTTTCTTACAACTCTAATCTCCTTAGGATACTAAAACTTCCTGGTTCGTTATCTTGTCAATAAATTACTCTGTCAGGTTTACGCAGTAAGTGTCAGTAATTGACTTACACAGTCATATTAAATATATCAGATTTTTATTTGTAAGTAACATTTGTGTTAAGTCTGACGGTTTGGTCTGTTTTGAGTAATTAAGGCAAATTTCATTACAAGTTTCAGTACAAAGATTAAATTGAAGATATCAATTCGGGTCGGTCGTAATTAATTTAAATTATAAAGACCACGTCGTAATTTTCAATTTATAAGAGGCGACACTTCGATTCGAGATAAGAATTAAACGAACTATACAAAACTGTGTCAAAGTTTTACACACTTCTAAAATTGATGTCGTGTTGCCGAATCGCGGACAGCCGTAAGAAAAATAAAATAAAACATTTCGACACGCGAGCACTAAGTAAAAACGCAGAGTTTTTTTCATACTGACCGTTAATATCGTGTAGAGGAAATTAAACCGTAAATTTATGCCTTCCGACATACGTTTCCTGCTCAGCGTAGAGAACGGCAAGGTCGCTTTTCCAATGCACGCTGAATCATAGTTTCCCAAATGTATCGTGATTTCTCCTAGTTTTCCCGTTCAACGGAGGCCGTTGGTTTTAGTGTTTTTTTACTGGTTATTTTATGTAACATCGGTAGGAAACTGTTTTTAAGTAGTGTTACATTTTTTAGGATTAGCTCTGCGTATATTTTTTTATTGCTGGATTAGCGTGATAAAGAATAATTTAGTGTTTAAGGTTATAAGTGTTCGCTCTTTTGTTTTTATTCATTACCAATTTGTGCACTCGACGGACATGTTTCTACGGACATTAAGAAATAATTCCTATATAAATTATTGGCCAGAGACCGTTTTATAACTTCAATGACTTTCGTAGGTCGCATCATGTTTACACGCAAAGTTTTTTTTTAGGTTATGTTAAACTGACTTTTATTTTGACGTGAAACAAAACATCGTTGTACATTTTGAAAAATGTCAACGATAATACTAAAATTATTGTACTATTTGAGGCAAGTTGTGTATAAACACCGCATTTTACTATTACTTTTTTTTATATTTTTATATACTCGATATTTATTCCTTCAACATAAAGACAAGATATTTTCCAACATAATTGGAAATTTTAATTCGTTTTTAATCAACAGGAATTACCTATATTATTGTAACAAAATTGACACTTTTTAGGAAGCTGTTACTTGATCACTTTTCAATTTCAACTCTGTACTAAATAGTGCCATAAATCTAATAGACAATAGTAATAGGGGCGATTGCATTAAGGCTAATAAATAAAACAATTAATTGTATAGGTTAGGGTCCATTGGTAATACAAAATGTTCTGTTTTGTACGAGATATTCTACATATTTTGTCCTATGTTTTACACGGCTATTGATTAACAATAATCTTTTTTTTTAAATGTAATCTTGGTTTTACAGAAATCGATAAAAGAAATCATTCCCTTATAAGAAATTATGTATTTATAAATTATTTATATCGTTAACTAGTACAAATCATCTTATAAGGCAAATTGAAAACACGATTGTATTTAAAAATTTAATTAATCAAGTTCAGATACTAATTATGTTATAATATTCATGTTTTATTATACACTAAGTAATTAGTTGATTAGAAATATCAACGCTTACTTAGTGAAGTAAATAATATTAGACGAGAGGTTAAATAAAATAAAAATATTGATATATTCACGAATGTACTATTCTAGTCTCTGGCTATTTCAAACAAACAACTAAATTTCTTCTATAGATACTTAGTCAACTGGCGCGACGTCTCAATGTGGGTCTTGGCCTGCGACAAGAGAGAACGCCAGCGTCACCTATCTTGCGCTCTCTCCTGCCAATCAACTGCCTTTAGCTCGTGTCCAGCTGTACGACGTCACGCCAGCGGTACCTAGGCCGGCCGACGGGTATCCCGGTATCCCGAGGAAAGCTGCCTTGACACTTCGATCTTCCCCCATCCTCAATAGATGGCCAAGCCAGCGGAATCTGTGGGCTTTAGCTTCTCCTATGATGTGTGGTTCGCCCACCATGTTCTCAATTTCTATGTTGTGTCGAATCTTTTAGAGATAGGTAAGGTTAAATTTTCGCATTACAATAATAGTAAGATGTTCGTGATGCCCCTGTTATGAATAAAATATTATTATTTTAATATGTACCGGTCAAGCGAAGTGGCCATCCTTCACATATTTAACAAACTAAAGAATTCGTTACGTAACATAGTTAGGTAAACTTTTACTCTCTTGCCTTGATGTTGTGTTGCAAGCGAGTCACGCAAACATCATCGGCCTTTTAAAGGATCTTTTTGAACTTAAATAATAAGAGAAACTACTGCATTATTAACTATTGTAATACATAGTGATATTCCTTTCATTATCTTTGACAAAACAGAGACAAAATAATACGAGTAATAGTACTCCATACAAACTGCTACCGCTTTATTCGGAAATGAGAATCAGCGTTATTACTGTTGTACTTTCTACGTTTGGTACTCGTACATTCATAAAATTTATTCCAAATTACAGAAAATCCTTGTTCCTACTTCTAATGATGCATATTTTGGTTCAATGAGACCCCTGGTCTATCTTATTTGGTTTCGAGTGTCCTCCAGTCGTATAATCGACGACTTATTGGTCCTCGTATATCGTAGTTCTTTATACTTTTTTTCGGAAAATGTTGGCTAATGTTTGAATACTATTAAAACAAGAACATTATCTTGTAGTTACTGAGTTTCATCAGCTATAATCACCATTATATTAGAGAAAATAACGTGTTACTTGTTATTTGAATATGATGACTTGATTTTTTAATTACCAGGATCTCATAACGATTGAGAGTAAGTACCATTAGGTATTTCAGCATTTTGTTCTAAAGGCAGGAGCCTTCATTTCTTTACTGTCTAATCCTGCTCTGATGTGTCTCTCCTGACCTTTCTTTGACTTAATTAATTATTTCCTATTACATGTGCAGTACAATGTTACATAATGCACAGAGCTAATGTTAGACATGTTTGTGATTAGGACAAATAGCCACAGGTTACTGTTACAGCGTTTCGTGTTTACACTAATATATTGTAGTTTTACGTTTATTTAATTACTTCATAACTGTTAGCCAATTAGTACGTTTATGTTGAGCTGCTTTTGGTAAAATATTGTAAATGTAACTTTTTACGGGCTATAATAAAAACAAAAGAGTATATACCAAATAAACCATTTATCACCGTTCACAAGAACATACCAACACGTAATGTTAGAATTTTTTGTCAGCTACTTTGAGTCCCCAATACCGGGAACGGCTCGCTGTTTGCTAAATTTTACGAAAACATACATTAAATAACATTTAATAGAACTAATTATTTAATACCATTTTTAGATTAAGAATTGATTGATTTTGTAATGCTATAACATTCTGTTGTCATGTTCCATTGTTTAAGAGAATTTCTAGAGGTTTGGATTTCCATTCAAAACATTCTATTTCATTGACAGTTTTGAAAAAAATCCTTGTTTGTTATTTCTTTTTACTTTCTAGATTATAACAGACCTTTATAATTAACCAGGAACATATATTGAACAGTTAACGTTTATCAAGACCACTTCGTAACATTAGTTGATAGTTGTTTTAAAATTTCTATAAAAACAACAACTTTCTTCTACATCATAGTCAATAAATCATAGGAAATCGACGAGCGAGACGTGTTTCACTCGTTGAACTATTATTTGCATACTAATATATCCGTAAACTGAAGAAATCAAACTTGTAGCCCTGCGATAGAAAGTCATCGGACAACCGTTCCCGAATGGCCGGAGGTTTAAAGAAATGTATAATAACACGTTGCTCGTTCGTTTTAATTATTACCTCACGTTGAAATTTTAACGTTTTTCGTAGAAAAACTCTCGCCCCGAGCGGGCGGCACGCGTGCGGTACAGTCGGCTTGACAAGTGTTTTGTATGTCTAATAAACGCCTACGATTGATTTTTTTTTTTGAATTAGTAATTATATTTGACGCCATGCTATTGATTAGTTCTTTAAATAGTAGGAGTAAATTAATAATACGATACAATAAGAATATAGATTTCATGCATTGAGAATAATTAAAAAATTATCCATTTTCAAAATAGTCACTCTAAAACTTTGAAATAATTTTGGAATATTTTTCTGTACGTCTATGCCGTGTAAATCTTCTAAAATAAAACAAAAAGATTTCGTGTATGCAAAGTCAAATAAAATAAATAATTCAATCGTTTTTAAATACTCTTAAAAGTTACAAATCACTTTTTAATGTGACATTACGTCCTCTTCAAAATAAGAATTAAGATTGGGATCAGATTAGAGTCAAAAGGGTTCCTGAGGCGCAGAAAACGACACACCCCAAAAGGTCTACGAGGCCATCACCGGTTCCAAAATAGACGTACTTTTTTAACTAAGTACAGTTAGCAACAAAATCTTAACACATAAAATGTATTATTATTTAACCATAATAATTAAACAATTTAGTAAGATGACGATTAAATATAAAAGGTTGATGATATTGACTTATCGTTTACCTTAAATATAACGCTAAAGAAAAATTAGACTTAGGAAAGCTTCAGTTTATGTCAATTAACTTTAGTCATTTAAAGACTCTGAGTACGACAGTGAGATTGGCATATGAATAACATACTTATTCAGCACATTATAAGAATGAAAATAAGTTAATTAGAAGCAGAGAAAGTAATTATAAAATTAAATTCGATTCTCTTAAGACTACACCGCAAGCTTTGAAAGTTTTTTCTTTTCCTTCACTACGAAACGCCCGTTCGTCAGTTTCACCTCATCGGGTTAAGTAGACGAGAGATTTTTGTTTAAACGATTTATAATTATAGTATATTTTATTTACATACTAACGGACAAAGATGTCATAATGATATATGAATAATTACAGTTTAGTTGTAATTTATCGGTTATTTTGTATTTTTATTTGTGCAGTGTATTTTTATACGTACTACTTAAGTGATAACTGAATTACAAATTAGTAAAATGACCTAAAGCCTTGTACCAGGATAGTATTTTAGTCGAGTAGCAAGTAGCTAGTATCCGAACAAAGGATTTGCTAATCTAATCTACTAAAATGTTGCTGTTCGGACAAGTGTAGTTCCTAAATTACTTTCCTGGTGCGTAGGTTCAGGCTTAAACGAGTCCGAACAGTAGTAAATCCTTTGTTCGGATAAATGCTACTTGCTACTCGACTAAAATAATATCCTGGTGCGAACAAGGCTGTAATGTGTGTACCCAAGTATTAAACACAATCTGATACCCATTTTACGCATAAGAGACTGTTCTGTAATGGAACAATAGAGCAAAGTATACATTACGGATAAAAATATGTTTTTTGTCAGTTCTGACGAACATTGTTGATTATATAAATAACACAAACATTACCTTCAGGCAATCCGAAAAAATCTAATAAAACAGGAAACTCTTAGGTTACGTATTTGTTATGTTAGTGGAATAAAAATTAAATATTTAAATATTATTTTTTTCTTATTCTAGGGCTTAATTAGGCTGATGTCACGCAAAAAACTGTCTTACGCTAAAGCAAAATCTCCGTTTGTTTCGTGAACTCGGTCTAACGAAGCCTTGAGGTTATTGGAACTTTGCACATCAATAAGGTCATCGATTAGTATAAAATTGCGACTGAATCGTCCGTCTGTCCCGGTCATCACCTCGTCGGCGTAACAGAAAGTGTTTTTATGTCGATGGATAAATGTTTTTGAAGAAGGGTTTTTGTGTTTTTTACTTGCCTCGTTTTGTGCTCGGTTTTTCGGTAGGCGGACTCTGGGCGGAGCGGCCGAGCTCTTCAGAGATGTGCTTACAAAGTACTGATGTTAAATATTCACTTTTCTTAAACTTTAACACTTTCTTAACTCGTATAAAAATCTATTGTGTTAATATTGAGATAAATGATTGCATTTAATCGGAATATTTATCAAAATATTTTGTACTGATTTCGATATTTTTTTTAATGTAAAAACATATATATTTATGAACGCGACTGTACCTATCGCATAATCATTGGAAAGTGTAAAATAAGATAATAGTCTAAACAATTAAAGATTTTACGCAAATTAAACTCAAAGCGAAAAATAATTATTTGTATGTTTTTTTTCTAGTTTTAAGTTGACCTTATAGTTTTTGTGATACTCATATATACTGGTTTTTATTAATTCGATTACAGTTACGTAGACAAGTAAGACAAGTTTTTAATTATTTTATATGAATAAAAAAACTAACTACCAACAATTTTTTAATTTAAATATCAACCATTACATTCAATTGCATCATAATATATTTCAACATAATTAATATACAAATAAACTAATTTATTTTATTACTTCAAAAGGTATTGCGGTATATTTGTTTAAAAATAAAATTGGAATAGAATAATACCGATATTTAAAGATACATCACTAGTAAACTATCGACAACTTGATACTGTAACATCACTACTTCTCAGGGGTGTGTCCGTACCTCGGGCCCTCAGCATTGTTTTGTCTGTCTGTCTGTCGGATGCCGACATGCGTATGTGAATACATGTTCGTGTATACACAGATATAATTTTTACTCAACTCATAGCATGGGAAACTGGCCTTAGAACTAAGTAAATACAAAGAAAGAAAAGTAAAAAAAAAAATTTAACACATTAATATTAAAAAATAACACTGGCTGGTAATAAAATGTCTGATAAAAATAAAAATTAAAACAATATACGACGTTCGAAATTCAAATCTTTTGCCGGCCAAGCGTGAGTAGCGATTTCCCGCGATATGCAAAATTGTTTGCTAACCCGAGCTCGTTTATCAAACACTGGCAAGCACAATAATGCCGCCTTTATGACTCTTATTACCGTACTCTGAGCGACGTGATAACTGATTTCAAGTGTAAAACCTCTTTGCGGAATTCGATCCAAACACAATTCAAACTGCGCTAGTGTGAAACTGTTTTATAATCTGTAACACACATGTCAATTGTTTTTCGTAAACACCGAAGCGTGACGTCTTTTGTTTTATAAAGTTCACTGTTTGAATCAAAATTGTAGGAACGAAAAAAAAAGGCAAAATTTGTCTAAACCGATGTTTCGTATCTTAGTTATTCAATTTTATTTTTTGTAGAGACGTCTAAAGTAATTCAAAGTATAAATTTGTAATTGTCATTTTAACGATTACAAATTGATGTAGCAATGAATGTAGCAAACATAATGTATTTTGTGAGAAGTAATAGTCAGTTAATATGCTTCGCAATGTTATTAGCAATTCGACTGCAGTCTATTTGACATGTTCATTCTACAAAATATTTTTTGCCGATATCAAAATAGCCGTTGGACTATCATGAAAGATTCAACAAGCATAATATAATAAAAACTTTTTATTATCACACATGTGCATTAAAAATAACAATTCGCTCATTTATTGTTAGTGCATCCGTAACAAAAAAAGTTTACGTTCTAAATTCAAAAATAAAAAATACTCATCATAGAAGAATACCGTGACTCAACGTTCTAAATTTAAAAAATAAAAATGTATCGACAAATTCCGTTCGGATACACGGACATCGCCAAAATCGGCGGGTGTCGGTCTGTTGGTCTTGCGGCGATCAGATACGGCGATACCGAGGCAGTAATTACAAGTTACCACTGACTATTATCAAGTAGCGACTCGCTTTCATATATTTCACAGAATGGATGGCGCAGCCTTCACGAGCTATATCGTATGGCTCGTATATTTATTTTATAGATTTATTACATCGTTTTGTGTTCGTTGATTTATTATGCGGGGTGTGAGTGCTGGCCGAAAATGTTTGTTGCTATATTTTATGGTTTGAATTTAGAACCTAATATTAAATTGCTTACTGCCGCAGTCCGATGCTACTGAGGGAACCCTTCAGTGTAGATTTATTTATACTAAATCTAGAGTACGTATCGTCACTAAGTGTTGAAATTGTATGAATTTCAACAATATTCTAACATCGATTTTGATTGGCTAAAAACAAAACTATCTTTTCCAAAGTTCGGTTTCGGTCTTGTCTTCATATAGGGAAGTAATTTACTCTATTTTATGTAAACTTAAAACCGCGAAGTCTGTAAATGAATTCAGCACGTCAACAATATTTCATGTTAGTACATTCACGAGTAAGCGACGCTATAAATAATGACTTTTATTAGCATTATTAGCACATTTAGCGTCTTTTTTAACGTTAACACAATATAGACATTTGTCTAGGCCAAACAATACTTTTAAACATCTTTAATGTATTTTATTAATTAATACTTACCGTAAACTTGATTCTGTTGATATGTAATTATTATTTTAATTAATTACCTTAATTAAGTTAATATTATGAATACACGTTTTAACTAAGTGCTTCCTTTTAAAAATCTTGTTTGTATGTTGGCAAATTATAATTTATATAATTAATAATAGTAATAGATATTAATCGTAAACAGTTTTTTCTCATAATTAGTTATTAAGCATTTTATACATATTTATTTGACACTGTGTTTCTCTAGTGAGTTATTTTATATCAACTCTGTATAATTTAAACATTTCATTGGTAGAGCCTGCTTTAACGTCATCGCACGAATTGTCCGGCTCGCCCGGTGCAATACCACGACCACACAGAAGACAGGCGTCGAACGGAAGCTATTCCGCGTTTCGCCTGACCGGTGTGGGTGCCGGAAGCCTAAATTTAGTCAACTTTCTCTTCCTATCATTTTCTTATAAGGAAATGATGGAAAGGGTAAGTTGATTGGGGGGGAGGGCACGCATAGGAAGAGGAATTATCCTCCTTCGTAGATTAAGGTAGGCAACGCATCTGCAATTGCAGATGTCTTTGGGCAGGGGTCGCTTCGGATTTTTCAGGGAATCCTGGTGGCCACTTGCTCGTTTGCCACGTTGTATTACACACAAATAATTGAAATAAGTACTGTCTGACAAACATTTTCGATAAATGTTTAATACTAGGTATATACCTACATTTTATCCTTAAACCCAGTTAAATCGCAATTGATCTTTTTTAACCCTTTATTTTATTTCCAGAAAAATGTGGCCTCTCCGACGATCCCGGTCTACGGGTAAATGGGAAAGGCAAGAAGATGCGCAAACCTCGCACCATCTACTCCAGCCTGCAGCTGCAGCAGCTCAACAGGAGGTTCCAGAGGACGCAATACCTCGCACTGCCCGAGAGAGCCGAGCTAGCGGCGAGTTTAGGATTAACTCAGACGCAGGTAAGTTACTTTAGAGATACAAAATATTATATCTTCAAGCCTTGAACGCACTTGGATAATATTTTAGTCGAGTAACAAGTAATTTACTAAGTAAACATGTCCGAACAGGAACATTTTAATAGAGTGGATTAAGCCTTTGTTCGGATACTTATGTTAGGGTAGTACTTGGTACACGACTAAAATACTATTCTAATGCGAACAAGGCTTAAACGTGTTTTATACTTTTATAAATGTTTTGCGAACACTGATTTTAAGGATGAACTTTATTGGAAATAATTTACTGTAACTTGATGATATTTTTTCTTGTTCGTCTATTTTTTTTAATATCTTAAAAGAATTAAGTAAAACAATTAGTCTAATTGAAGCGAAAACCCTGTGTATTTTTTTGCGGCATGTTTAGGTTAGGTTAGTGCGAGTGAGTATTTGACCAACTTCCAAGAGGAGGTTATATTAAATGACGATTTTGTCATTTTACTAAAGAAATTTAGGGCTTCATTAGACAGAGTTTGCGGAAAAAACGGAGTTTGTACTTCTAAGGCCGTGTTTTGCGTGACATCGGTCCAATAAAGAATTAGTGTCAGACTATCTATTCACTAGTACAGTAGGTAACAATAATATTAGGTATCTTTCAACGTACGATAATAAAAAGGCAGTACCGAAGTCGCTTATCCTGCATAGTAATTATGTCACTGGCCCAGTAATTAGTCGAGTACGTTCACTTAGATTTTTTTTCTTCGCCACATTTAAATCAATATGCAACTAAAATGAGACTCTAAATAAATAGTGTTAAAATAAAAAATCGTGCGAATGCAAACCGACAGTTGATTGTGGAAGGTGTTATTAAAAGACATTTTCTTTAATTTCTGTCAAACACTAGTCGGTTTCTACGTTGTAATTATTTTTAGTTGTGTTTTGTTTTTGTGGAGCGAAGGTATTTGTTACATTGAGTTTCCACTATTAAAATATATAAAAAATACAGTAATAAATTAAATAAAATCGTATACAAATTTTAAAATAGCTATTTATTTCCTAGTCCTACCATTTACTACTAAGGTGTTAATTTAGATGATGTAATTTGAGGTTATTTTTTGTGACATTTAGCTAACGGCGATTTCTTATACATTCTTGGAATAAAATATCTTTTATCAATTTTTAAATTAGTCCCCGGAACTCATAAAATTATTTTTACTACTGTAAAAATTCAATTAACAAACTAAGCGCCATGCCTATTATGATAAAAAAATGCTACATTACGTCGGCCATTTTCTCTTCCAGTCAGTTTCCCGCCAAGCGAGCAGAGATAACAACAAACTATCGGCCGATTGGATTCGTTCGTAACAGATTGATTCGTCATGTGTCTCCGTGTAGAATGAATAATCGTTATCACATACGTTCCGACGGACTAGCCGTGAGACAGTGCGACCATAGACTTTAGAATGTACAGACTCGTCTTGCCTAAAGTTACAGACTTTTTTTAAATCTAAAAATATTTTTATTTTTATATCTAATTTCGAAAATGTACTGTTTTTGAACGTAGAACTTACCATCTTTCAATTAATATCAGGTAGGATTCTAATCAAGCGCTAATATACAACATAAAAAAATAGTACGTATTTTTTAATGACATACATTTTTCATACATTTATATGACAATATAAAAATAACAATAAACATTGTCATGTTTATTTTTTAATTTAAAAATATTGATTAAAAACAAAACGCCACTGCATGTTAGTAGGATTTGTCTACCCTTATTACGTACACAGGACGTAGGTTTTATTTTTTCCTAGAATCATAAAGGAACTTAACCTTTGTATAAAAGCCTCGTTGGTTGCGGATAGTTTTTGCTTTTTATGCTAGTCAGCTGTGAATAAAAGTCGTTTAATACTTAGTATAAAAAATATTGTACTATAATATCCTAGATGCATATCAAATCATGCTATAAATGTCATGAACTTAACTATAATTATGAAATGAAATATAAATAAGTGTCTTAGGAAAATGTAGTTAAAAAAATTACAATAAAAATTGATAATTTATACAAGGAACTTCTTTAAAGACTAATAAAAAAAACGATTATAGAAAACATTATTTTACTTTTAATTACTGCAAAATAAACGATCCGATGTTAATCTATGTAAAAATATGTTAAAATTTATCAATGATTTCAGGAAAGTTGTCATATTACTTAAACTGAAAAAGACATTACAATAGCAAAGAAGATTTATTACTAATCACTATTTTTTATTAGAAGAGATTAATCCAAATTCAGAATTACTTCACAATGAAAGCCATAAAAGTAACTCATATTCTTCACATATAAATATTATTAAGTGAATAAATATTTTATTTAAACCATTAATGATATTTTTAAACTTTTTTTTCTCTTTTAATAAATCTTAACAAACCATAGTTCCACTAGAATGGGTACTTACTGGTATAATAATGCCGTGTCTATTATTTGTGAAGACTACGCGGTAACGTTATAAAAAGTAATCCTGAGTTAATTTTATTATAATTTAATATTTCTCAGTTATTGTCTGTATGCCGCACTTTGATGAGCCCGCGTCGATCCTCTAGTGTTGTGCAGGGAAGGAATCGATATCGATTAATTAAAATAATATAATGATACACTCGAGCTTTTTTTTTCTGTGTTATTCAAAGTAAAATTTTAATAACACTGAATGTTAGAATTATTTTAACAATTGACTTATGTGGAATGCAAGTAAAATATTATTATTTAAAAATGATAAAAAAAGATTGATTAACGATTTTTGGTAAAAAATAATTAATGTGTTACCAACGTGCAACTGGTTGCAAATCTTTTTGTGTTGAACATAGTGTTTTAGGTAAAAGTTAATCGAACTATATTTTATCGATAAGACATCTCTTTACTATTGAGTCGTACATTTCTATCGCTTGATTCGATTTCATATTAAAAGTGTGGAAAAAACGTAATAGAACCTCGACGGACCCTCTCTTTCCCGCTCTGTCGATCTAATCGGGAACTTTAATGAAGTGCACTAATTAAAGAATTATCAACCCTATCCCATTCAACACAAGAGTCAACAATTTGTAATTGTTGGCAATAAATCTTGAGATTTGTCTATAGGTGTATTTTACGATCTATTGTTTATACTGCGATTCTCAGTAAGTACTGTTTTGTTGCATTTTTTTTCAATAGTGAAATCATTAACGGATTAAGCATATAAGGTCAAATGCGTTTAAGAAAAAGTTGCCTCGTTTGATTGAGCTTGATTAATATGATTACATATGCTTGTTCTATTCGGTTACACATGTTCTGTTATTTAGCAAAACATATAATTATGTATGTTACGAAACATGTTCTCTCACACGGTTTTGTTCGACTTTGATGGGAATATCTTTCTGAGAATTGGGATTTTAAGGTTATCTCGTATCCAAATGTCGGTTCATGAATACGTAAACACGTATGTTTTTATTTTAGATGTTGGTACTCGTAGTTGCGTTATTGCGAATTATTGCTATTTAAAATTGTAATTTAGTTTTAAAATTATTACAGCTTGTTGATTATTGTTTTTTTTTATTTGGATCGTTCGGTCTTGTGTAACATGCAAAGATATTAGATAAATTAATGATGTTAATTGCAATCTAATAAATATTGTATTTAGGTAAAATAGGTAGATTTAAATTGATTACGTTACACCTCTTTTGTGATTTTAGGTGTGTATTTTTAACAAACAAATACAAAAAGAAGTCTGTCGTAATAGTAAAATACACCTACTATCGATAGTAAATTAATACGGTTCACATAATATAACTGTTGTTAGAAAAAAAAATGAAAGGCGCGAATGAAAAGGGCGACCGCACAGTGCAATCGAATGGTGAGGTGCGATACAAAAAATCCCATTTGTGATCATCGGTACCGTCATGTCAGAACGAAATGATGATGGATGGTCGTCACAGAACGACTACCGTGGGTTAATTCGAATTACAACACGAATGAGGCGCTGTGACGAATGGCCAAAGTGTACCCACCACCTCCAATGTGCCGACGTCTAACTTTTTAAACTTCCCGCCCGACTGTTTTATCCATGTGTTCGGCAATTAAATAATATGTAGTTTATATAAAACGGCTCTTTATTTATAAACAGAGATCATAGAGAATTAAATACGATTAAATATTTTTAGAAGTAAATTTATCGATATTTATGGCACATCCTTGTTCGTTTCTTTTTTCTGACATTTACGATTTATCTACGAAAACATTCTAATCATACGTGTAATATTGACTATAGTTTTCTATGTTTAAGCCCTGTGGTCTATGAATTATTTATCTATGGGTTGGTTATGTAAATATTTCAAGATTAGAAGCTGTATAGAGCGGACCACATAGTCGGTAACCGAACCAATGACGTCGTAAGTAGTAAAATGCAATGTCATCAGATCAAATGTTAGTTGAGATGACTTTCGAATTTCGAAATCCAGTACCCGATTGGCTGTCAAACTTCAACCGTCAACCAATGGTCGCTCGTCAAATCTCATGACTCTGCGGTTTCAGTACAATTGCTATAGAAAAAAAAATAAAAGCGAGATATGAATAAAAAAATATATATCGGCTTCCGTTAAAGTGGCGGCTCCTGTCTTTTTGTTAGGCTTTGATTGAGGCTTCGCCGCGCCTTTGTGACTCACTGACATCTTAAAAAGATACTGTCTTAACTTTTATCGAAAATGACTATAGCCTGTCATCTGTATTTTCACCTGGAATGCACCTTGAAGAAGTATTTGAAAAGCATTTCATAATATATTAAATAAATTACACATTATTGTTAATCCCAAAATAATCTCTAGCTAACGATTAAGGCGTCTCAATTTTGAAAATGTTCTTAAGTATTTAAAAACAAAACAACGTTAATTTCAGTTATATTAACTGATCACAGACATTAAATTATTAAAAAGAGTACAACATTCTTTTAACTATATTTTAGCTTTTTTACTTCATTGCTATAAATAAAAGGTTCTTAATTTACTTTTTGTAAAAATTAAATTGAAATAAAGTATGTACAGTTCTGTCGACTAGCCCTTCCCATCAGGTACCGAAGGGGGTGACCGCGTTTCTAAATAAAACACGAAACGATTCTAAATTGAAAAATTGTTTTCAATTGTCAACAATTAACTTTCATTGAGCGACATCGTTCCGTTCTAATTTTATTGTTTTAGGTAAAAAAGGACAAATTGATCACTGTGTGATACGTTTGGCCTTACTTGTTAGTCCATAGCGCGTTAAGCCTTCGCACCAGAATAGTATTTTAGTCGAGTAGCTAGTGGCATTTATCAGAACAAAGGATTTACTACTGTTCGGACTCGTTTAAGCCAAAGCCTACGTACTAGGGTAGTAATTTAGTAACTAAACGTGTCCGAACAGCAACATTTTAGTAGAATAGATTTCTATATCTTAGTGAAAATAACACAGCGAATACGTGCAGGGCATATAAGAGAGCACACTGTACCAAAGAAAAATGTATTAGATATATCAATCTAAAATAGAGTACCTTTCTTTTTAACATGGTACCTGTGCCGAAGTAAACGAAGAAAGTTTGGATGGATTGTGTAAAAAAGTATATGCGTAAGAAGAGAGAGAGAAGTTATGACGACTGAAAGACATGTAGGGAAGAATAGCAAGCCCATACCCTAACCCCCAATTCACACGGACGCTTTTTCAACGCACGCTAAAGCGTTGAGATAAAACAAATGCATTTCCAATTATCTGCTCACACGGGGTACTTTAAAATGTATCGCGCATTGGATATTGAGCGCTCTACGAACGAAACAAGACTCATTTTACAACGGTCGTATGAGCGAAGACGTTAAAAAAGGTTAATGCTGGATTTAAGGCAGGTTGATATCTCTTTTCTAAAGAGACCATTCCCCATACATTGTTTTCAAAACAAATGCACCTCGACTGTTTCAGTTGAGAAGAATCGATTGGCAATAACCTTATGGGAATAATTCCTATAACCATTAACCTAACGTTACACTACACTGCCTTTAGTGATTATTTTTTTTATAATATATTTAATAGTGCAAGCTATGTGTGTATGAACACAGCTGAGCAATGTATCGGTCGAGGAATTCATAAGATTTCATTACGATTACGCACCACGTCCGGAGAATGAATGTAATGAATAAATAATGAATAGTTCTTTGTTAATAATATGTAATAGTTTCACGAGGACAGAATACCCATGTACACATGTAGTTCGACTCATGACGGGCTCTATTTTCTGCAGCTCCACGTATTTTGCGTGACTTCACACATATCTTTGAATTTCTTCGCCGATATGTGTAGGTTGCATCACGACGTTTTCCTTCGTCCTAAGAGGGTCGAGTATGTAACATATGAAAAGCGAAAAATGGCCATAATATGATACTGCTACTGTTTAATACAAAAACATTATTAGACAAAACGTTTGGAACCAAATCGTATGGTCAATAGACAATTGGTAGAGTTGCGGTTCTCTAGTTTGCCTATTGTGAAAACTGGCCGAAAATGTTGTGGCAAATATTTAAAGAAAAGAGCACGTTATGTCTGCTCTGTAATATCTATATTTGAATCTCTTTGGTGATTCAAAACAGAACAGCACATACAGTGCATTTGTACCAGTAAGTCTGCGTTCAGTCAATAGCAGTACTGCAATGTCTACTACTCTGGATCACTGTGCCGCACTCTTGTGAATGTAACGTCCATGTGATGCGAGACTCAACGCCGGTAGCGCTGTACAAATAAGTCCAGGTAATGTTAGATTATAGGGAACAATCTAGAGAGGGAAATATAATGTCTAATTTGAAAAAAAAAACAACAAAATAACGGTTTCTTGACAAGAAATTGGTGATACAGTCGACCCTGGATAAGCGAGTCCAAGGGAAGGCGATATTTGTCTGGCTTATGGTAGTTTTCTCTCTAATCAGAGTTTGTCGCTAGTGAAGGTAGCTCGTAGAGACCAAAGAATTACTCTCGCTTATGGAGGTTAAATGTATCCGTTTGGTCCATGAATTAACAGCTTAAAAATAAATCAGCAAACTACTTTCTTCTCATAAATCTTATAAAGTTATCAAGTATCAATCATTATCAAGTTCGTTGGCCCTACAAAACTTCCTGTCAGCACTTGTCTACGTAACTGTACTTAGTCGGGACCACTTAGTAGTAAACACTAACTAGCCCCGGGCATTGGCGCCGTCATACATCAGCTTATCTTACACTATCTACGCAATACCTGCCACTAAATACTAACAACTAAGTCAGAGAATTTAATTCCCTTACCACTAAGAATCTAATATCGGACAATAAACCACTATATGAATCGTACCTACGAGCTATTCGAAGTTATATTGAAATGACAAGATTACGACAAGTGGGTAGGAAATAAACGTCCTCATTTGTTTGTCCGTGGTACAATCAAATCCAGAAGTGAACATTTTCTTTTTTTTTATTTTGGTTTGCAAATCATGAACTATGCAACATGAAATAAAGCGTTATATTTGTTCTTACTCGAGATATTTTATGCTCAAAAAAATTCCAATTTCTGCTTCGAAATAAATTCTTAAAATGTAACCTAACCTATATTCCTGATAACTGCAAACAATTAAAAAATGCATTTTTGTTTTTCTATCTTTAAAAGAAACCTTGTTCTTATTTTAGGAGCGTTTTGTAAAAAAAATATATAGTCAGAGTCACGAAATCGCCTTCGGACATTTTTACTTATCGATCAATACAACATTCCTAGAAGCGACTTAATCATCTTGATACTTTTCTTTAAATCTATTTTTTTAAATTACAAGTAACTACTTATTATTATTTTCTTTAGGCATTGAAGTAAATATGACGTGACTTGATTTTAAGCTAAGAAAATGCTCAAATATGTTTTATAGTATTCTAATATTGTGTGAAGAAAATGTATTGAGTATTGAATTATTAAAAAGTATGTAATTATAGAATTATAATGGTAATAAAATAACGTTTAGAGATGCAACATTTTCGCCAAAAAAATGTCAAAAACAAACGCAATTGTTGCAAAATGAATACTATTTTTTATCAAATAAATCTTACTTCTAATGCTTTTTATCTTTGAATATCATTTATTTTTAATTACCATAGTACAGAGGGTCTAATTAAAATAAAGTTTTCCCTCGACTTAACGACTGGTATAAAGTTTCTATCAACTTCTCGAATGACAGAAATTAAACTTGGCGAACGCGATCAAACTACCATCGCGCTAGCTAAACTTTTGCTTTCTCTTTTTAATTATTCAAGACATTTATGTACTTATAAAATCTTTTAAATTACATTTAATTTAAATACAAACGTCTTAGAATAACATGACAGTGCAACGTAGAACGAGAAAGATATAGAAATGGCTATTGCGTATACGGTTGAGGGACAAAACTCGTCACCGTAGAAAGAGAAAGATATAGAAATGGCTATAGCGTACACGGTTGAGGGACAAAAAATGCCTTAGACTACGTCATAAGTATGTTGTGTGTGTATCACTTTACGGTTTTAAGCCAATAATATCATGTCTTAAGCCTTTGCCTGGGACGTATGAAAAATGAGTTCACCAAAAATACGCTTGGAGCGTCAGAATATGATACGTCACATTTGCTTGGGTCTTATTTCTGACCAAAACAAACCAAATCGCATACGGAGAAAGGGACCAAAGATCTATGTCACTGTCTTTGTCAACTTACATATATTTCGTAGAAATGTGTCTCAGTCGCTGTAAATATGACATATGAAATGTCTCATCTGTTTTTTTTAATCTATGCGGTGCAAGCAGAAACATGTTTAAGTGCATATTGCCTCAAGATTGTCAATTGATTCTTTTTTGTTACATCCGTCTTTTCACTATTATTAGAGTAACTCAGAGTCCTTTAACTGCTACTTAAAGAGTCCTTTCTAAAGATTTTTAACACCGAATTTGAAATAAGAAACACTAAACTTATAAATGCAGAAATTAAACAATTTGTGGTAATTAAATATACTTCCGGTTACTTCAAAGTCTGATGTCAGTATGTACAAAAGCAGTAATGAACAATACTTTATGGTCAGAGTACTAAGAAGATTTGGTCATCCGCCGACCGCTACGACTTAGGGTCCTTCAAGATGCGAGCGTTTTACCTCCTCAAAGGCCGACAACGCATCTGTGGTTCCTCTGGTATTGCAGATGTCTATGGGCGTCGTTGATCACCTCGGTGTTCCCGCTGCTTGTTTGCCCCCTTTTCTTAAATTAAAACACCCTGGATGTCTATAGTCGCAGTCAGATGAAACAACATTGTAACATTCATATAATAAATAAAATCCTTTCTTAGTGCTCGGTTACGTAGTAACAGAAACCTCTATGCAAAATTTCAAGTCTCTAGACCCAGCAGTTTAGGCTGTGCGTTGATAGTTGAGTCAGTTTACTCTTTTATATATATAGATATACAGCACTAACAAATTATTCGCTCTCAGTGACTTCTTGATCACTATTTTCAATTACAAATTAGTAAATTAAAATTATTCGCACATGTTTGGTATATCACTTGTTTTTAGTACGTTTTAACTTGAGTTAATTAATGTTTTATTGAACTCGACGTTTCAACCGGTTCCAGTTTCTTTATATTTGGTAATATTGACCTTTGTTTTCTTTTTTTAACAGTTTAACGGTTTTAACTTGTATGTCTACGTATATAAAGAATAACGTAAAATAGGGATAAAATTCGATAAAGTTTTTTTTAAGTTAGGCACGAAAATCTTTGTATTCAAAAGTATGGAGTGAAAAATAACTAGTTCGATTTTTGCGGTTGCTTTCATAATTTCCAACCTTACTTAATTTTCTATTGAAATTATTTATAGGGTATGTAATTATTAGTTATTTATATTCATTATTCCTTTGATTATTATAGCTCATTGTAACAGTAACTAAAATTATTAAAGCATGATCGGTAACAAAAAATCAAATCAAATTGAACGCAACACGCGCAGTACATTTTTAAATAAATAAATAATATCATGATCGTAACGTCAAATAAATAAACAACGAACACTTTATTTTATACACCCAACACCTTAAACTCGATAAAAAATGTATACGAACCGACAAGCGGCAAACGGAGCAAATCTTTCGATCTGCAAGATTACCAATATCCCGTAGTTAATAAAAGCCATAACTAAGCCGGTCCGGGATTCGACGCCGACGCGACCTGATTTTTAGATTGTCGATGAAAACGGGAGATAAATACAGCAGCTAGATTATACTGGACCGACGACATAACGTTTGATTTTAATCGGAGATAAATATAGACTGCCTCTTATCATATCATTTATTAAGCAAATAGGCTGCGGTAGGCGTCTAGTGGTTGTAAGATAAATCTTCTGCCAATGCAAAAGCGAAACTATTGACTGTCCTTCTGTAGCACTCATAGTTATTTGTCACTTAGTGTAGATTTCTAATAGTAAATTAACAATAGAAGCTCCATTTGTTGGTGTGGCAATTGGTTATATTGATAAGACAGAACTCTAATACTACTGGGCCTATTTTAAAAATTCTTTCACCGTTAGAAAGCTACATGTGTCCCCAGAAACATAGGCTTTATTTTTTAACTCCACGATGACGAAGTCGCGAGCAACAACTAGTATAATAAAATTAAAATTCCTTTTTTAATTGCCCAGTCTTAAATATATCAAAAACATTGTCGCCGGTCAGTTAAATGCCTTAATTTCGAAGCTTTATAATTTTAAATACGAGTACATTGTAATATCATCACTTGTCTGTGGGTACTTGAGAAGGCAGAGTAGGAAGGTGCGAGATAGATAGATAACGGTTAGTCAAGGACGCGCGGCAGCCTATTGTATGCTAATCTACGGATAGAGGCGATAGGGTGACCATAATTCTTAATTATTTTTTAATATAAGCTAAGTAACATTTTTGAATGGTAATTTCGTATTGTCTTCTTAGTAAGTTACACTTAAGTTAATGTTAAGTAAGTATTGCTGAATTCTATTAGTTTATGCTCTCGCTTAAAGAGATATGTTACACTATCTTATGGAAAGTTTTCTATCTTATAAAATAAGATAATTAATACTAACATGTATTAAGACTTCCAGAAATGATTATGCAAGAATTAATTTAGCTTAGATTAAATTATCTACTAACGTTTCCTGTTGTAAATTAATTCAATTAATAAAATTTAGCAGAACAGTACTAATATATAGGAGTAGTAGTTCGACACATGATGGACTCCATTTTCTGCAAGTCTACGACTAGCGCGTATTTTGCGTGAATACACATATCTTTGAATTTCTTCGCCGATATGTGCAGGTTGCATCAAGATGTTTTCCTTTACCGTAAAAAGGTCGGGTAAATATTACTATTACTAATATCTAACTTAGATGTATCGTTAATTGTAAAGTTGACACAATTTCTACAATCACTAAGAAAAAATACAATAATATTTATTACGAAATAAATGTAATATGCAAGATAGTTCTTTTTATTTTTAGGATTTTACCTTTTTGTAAAGCTTATCCCTTGTAATACAAAGTTACTCAAGGGTTTTTACCAACATCTGTAACTAATTTGTTTACTTAAATCCGACAGCGTCTGTCACTTTTGCTTGCAAAACCAGTTGTAGGACCACATTATGACATTGCCAATTAAAATCTTTAACCCCACTGCTTATTAAATATTATATTTTAACATTTTTAAATCTTACTTATTATTTTAATCTTTATTTGTATTTAATAAACGAGTTAATAGTAAACATTTTTTTTAATTCAATATTTTATATTTATAAAGCCTTGCTTTTATTTTTTACTTTATTCGTATGTAAAAAATGGATTAATACTTTTTGTATATTTAAGTTGTAATTTGTTAAGTAATTAAAAGTACTTTAAAATTATTAAAAACATTTACGTTGAAAGGTTTAAAGCGTCGTTAATTAAAGTTTTTTTAATAATTACTTATTAAAATATTTCTATAAGAGCGACGGTGCCTCAGGGGTTTAGCTCTTGACTTGTAAAATGCAGGTGCCGAGTTCGAATCCCGCCATCTACCAATGTGTTTTTCGATTTTCAATTTTCATATGTACATATTTATCTGACGCTTTTAGGTGAAGGAAAACATCGTTGTGCAACCTGCACATATCGGGGAAAGAATTCAAAGATATGTGTATTCACGCAAAATACGCGCTAGTCGTGGAGTTGCGGAAAATTGAACCCATCATGGGTTGAAACCTTTGCCTTACCTTTTTCAAAGTATTTCTATAATAATAATTTTATTTTGTAAGCATAATATTAAAACACTTTTAAAAAGTAAAAATGGACGGAGATCGATTATTTTCTTTGACTGTACATCACGATGTGCGTTGAAGTCTTTTTTACTAAACTTTTCTCTACATAAAACACGTCCCGTCCCACCGGATATCCGTATGGTTGGACATTCATAGTCACAGCAGTCTCGCTGCATGAATTAATAGGTAGGAAAGCTTATAAAAACTAGCCGAGCTGTGCCAAGGGAAAATACAATCGTGCAGTTTTGTACTCGTCTCAGTTTATTCTACCAGTTTTATACCATTTTGTTTTGTTTATATGATAGAGATTAAACGATGAATAGACAGGACATTCGGAAAAAAATGGAAAATATATATTTTTTTAAATACATACTTTATTTGGTGACGGATGGTAATAGATTGTGCAATGGCTACTGTAAGTCTAAAATTACTTTAAACAAACATACATACAGATTAAAAATTTCACTTGCTAATACTTTAAATTACATTCACAGAACGGGACCTACTTACAGAAGCTTATTTATAACTTAGTTTTGTTTAAGGAGATTGTATTGTTTTGAGACCATCTAAATAAAGATTATAAATTAATTTAAAACGAGCACATAAAGTTTTGTTGTCGCTGTATTCTCTATAAAAAATAAAGATATAGAAATATGAAAAATGCACCTTTTTAAATACAACACTGAATTATCCATTTTAATTTTTATTGGTAATACACCTGATGCATTCAATGATAAAGTCTTTGAAGTCGTTAACCGACGACTATACACTTTATCTTCTTCGTCGTAGAGCTTAAATTTCTTTAACCTCGATTTTATAAGTTAAAAAAATATTGGCGAACTGCATATTTCTTGGATCCCTCAAACATTCCTTTGTTGAGAATTGAGATGGTTATTTTTAAAAAGGTTTTTTATGAATTCTATACAAAATAAAATATTTTTAATTTCAAAGAAGAATTAGGAAGTTTATGCGTTACGTCATTACAAATATAATTACTGGCTAAAGTTAAATGAAAAAGGAAACTTTGTATTTTATACTCTAAGTTAGATCTAAGTTAAGAATTATTTATATTTTACTGCAACTATACTTAATCTCTGTAAAATGTAAGAAGCTTTTCTAGTTATAAAACAACAATGTTGCCATGCGCAAGGAAACAAGAGATAAAAAATGTGAATTATAGATAATATAAATTTTAAATATCTATAGCTTTTTACTCAAGTTTTCTATACATATCGAAAGAAAGTGATAATTATTTTTATTTACATTAATTCATAAAGTTATGTGCTTGGTAAAGTGGAAAAAGAATTAAAAAGTTTTTTATAGTATAGTAGAATTGAAAGTAAAGATTGAATATGGTTTAAGTGTATTTTTAAAAATTCTGTGGTTCATCTAAAATAATTTATTCTAATGATCACGAGTTTAATAATTTGAACCGTTCAGACTTTAAAGTGAAGCTACTGGGATTTTTTTGGGGTTTTTCCATTATGTTGCAATCTGTCTTATTCTAAGAAACATTATTTTTACATTTTATAAGAACAAAAACCGTTGCTATATTTTAACTAAAGACAGAAGTTTCTAAACATTTTGTATCTACATTTAATAGTAGGTAATTTATAGATAACTGGGAGACAGGATATTTTTAGTTACGTTATTTAAAAGTACGTATATGCAAAAGAGAGAAAATAATGGCCATTAATAAATAATTTGTAAAAATAATTGCGTACTAAAATTAAAAAAATAATTCAAAGTATAGATTTTAAAAAAGGAATTTCTTATCGAAATTTAAATTTTTACCATCAGACCTACTTTAAAAGTTGTTTCGAGGTGAGGGCATATCAGCCGTACGTATGTCATGTTCGTATGATTACGACCGGAAATGTCGGGTCGGCACAAAAAGTGTTCCATATCGCTGCTTACGAGTCAAAACATCGCCACTCGTTTACTGTTAGCCACAGAGGTGCCTTCAATCTGATCGTAAAAAAATCATCTTTTATAAATTTTATTTCTAAACGTACGAATAAAGATGTTCAACGCTCAAGAGTATATTTCCCAAATATGTCGTCCTCTTTAAACTCTTTGAAATAAATAGAGACAACAATATGTTTTGTACAGGGTGTTCCATATAAGTATTTACAATATTTAATATTAAATGTTAACTAAACTCTTTACATCGAAAATATTAAGCCAAACACCATATGATATAAGTAGAAATAAACTACTCATAAATAACATGAGTAAATTAAGACACCGTATGAGTAACGGTAATATTATCATTAATAACAACTTAATCAATAGTACTTCGCATGACTAAGTGAAAACGATATGCAGTTACATTTAACATAACATATAAAATGTCTAGCAAAACAATACAGAATCGGTTTTTAGTTATAATAAATATCGTTCTATATTTTGGCTCCCACATATATATACGTATCTAAAAATTCTGCAATTTGTAGAATTTTTAAATGTTTTCAAATTAATATTAAGATATGAATATTCGATTTCAGTTGTTCAATCGTATATTACTTTTGCAAACGGCGTAATTAATCATCATAATGTTTTTAAGTCCAGTTTTGTGTTGAATACGTCGTATACTGGCGTAAGTGAGATATAAAAATGAGGAACTAATTAAATATAAAGACTTTTTCTAATTTGCTCACTGAAAATTATGTAGATAAAATCAGTATAGCATTTAATAAATAAAAAGCAAAAGCTCAACAATAATTGTTTAATGACTTAATAATTATATTTTACCTAAAAAAAAGATTTTATGTATTATTAGGATAGTTGATGGCAACATTAAGCGTTGCCAAAAAAAATACTTTATATAATTATATTCAAGAAATTCTTATTAAGATGTAAAGATAATAAAATAACATGAATTAAAAGAGTCTGAATCCGTTATTTCTTTGATTTTAAATCTGTTTTGTAGCGGCACCTTTTAAATTAATGCTACAGTTGGTATATAGGTAGAATTATAAAATTAAATGGCTTTATCACTGCCATACGTCACTCTACATCTTGTAACTTTTAACTTGGACCTAGATGCATTTCATTATGACTTGTACGTAGCGTTAGCAAATCACAAAAATGTATAAACTTTTCCCGAGTATAGTATCGTAACTGAACTTGTGACTTTTCGTTATTTAGTAGAAGTGTATCTACAATCGTTCATATAGATTTATTTATGACAAAATGTTTACTTAGTAGTCAAAAAGTCGTTCCAATTTTGATGAGTATTGATATGAAGCAAAAGTAACTGATTAGACTTTTTTAATAAAGGTCAAAATATCAAGTATTACGAGTACGAACATTTTTTTTAAATCACAGTTCAACGTGTCAATCAAATACGAAGTTATTTTAATATTTATTCTACTGGGCTATTTCCTGTTTCAATATAAAAGGTTAGCTGTTGTCCGCTACTGAGTAAAAAATAGCATGTAGCATACGTATTCTTCCAGACTATTTTCTACAACTGTGCATTTCATAGAGATCCTTTCAGCTGTTCTGGATGCAAATTCAAAATCCATACAAAATCCACACCATCCATCCATCCATCCAAACTTTTGAATTTAATATTAGCAAAATAAATAATAATAGTTTTGCCGTCTGTACGTGCATCAGTGTATTATCACGCTTGAATCAACGTGTGTGTCTGTGTGCAATGAATACAAAACTGCAAATGTAGTTGTATGTTTCCTGCAATTAAAATGTGTACTTTATTATATTTATTACTTTTCTAAGGGATTTACAATCAATATGCTCGTCGTAGAGGTCTCAGAGAAACTACTTTCTACTCGTATTGTAACGTTTATTTTATTAATGTTCGTCATTCTTCATTATTCTCTTCACGTTTACTGCATCTTTTGCACTATTTTAGTCATTTTCCCAATAGGCATTCCTTTCTTGCTGAGTCTTTTGGCAAACGATTCTTTTACCCAACTTCTACCAGAATACATTGACACTCATATTTAACACTTATTATTCTAGTTTCTATCAATTATACTAGGCCAGTTTGGGGAGAATGCAACGAAAGGTGAGAATGAGTCTAGGACGAAAAAACCTAACTGGGCTTTAACTTTACTTGTCGTAGAGCCTGAAGTAGACTAATAAAGATGATTGATAGTTATACTCTATAGTATTTGAACTCAAGCACGTTCCGACATTCTTTAAAATACGCCTTGTTTTGCGTAACAACAAGAAAAGGATGTAAATACATTATTCACGTGTGCACGAATGGGACAGAGGGCATTCGTCGCTGCCTCAAGGCAAACAACGTTTACTTACCGTCGCTTTTCCAACAATACAAATGTGTTGTATACTTTAGTAGCCTCCTAAGGACTTAACGTCTGTGTTCGACACCGTGTCTCCGCGTGTTTGGATATGCAGCTGTTTTCTCGATTTCCGAGAATTTAAAATAATTCCTTTTATTTCATTCCCTAGTACTATGAGGAAAATCTACATTTTATTCATTACTAGCACATTGTATCTTAAAGATTCTGTATCTAGAAATAAGTCAGTAGGTAGTACATACGTATAATCTTATTTTTTGCTAATATTATAAATGCGAAAGCTACTATGGATGGATGGTTATTTGTTTTGCACAGATGTAGGACATAGTCGGGAACAACACATAGTTTACTTACTATCTTTTTTTTTAGTTCCCCGCGGACGAAACTGCGCGTGACTGTACCAAATGTTAACATTTACTTACTTAAGTAAGAGAAACACAAAGTTATAAAAACACTTGTTCTTTGCTCATAAATCATAAGACTTAATTTCCTCGTATAAAATTGCATAATAAGGGCAGTTGTGTTAAATTGGGGTCAGAAGAACTCGTTTCGCGACCCGCCTTGACGTCGAATAACATCGGAACTGTACTTTGAATGCATTTCAATCTCTACGTGCTCTCTGGCAATTGAATGTGTACTTGATTCGTGAATTTGTTAGTTTATAATTTCACTAGGTGTATTATAAACTGACAGATGATAATAAGACAAGGAAAATTTCAGTTCATAATTTTACTGTTTAATAAACAACTTATGGTAAAATAATGGCGAATAAATATGACATTTGTATTTTTTTTCATTATTAAACACTAGCGGTTGCCAGCGACTTCGTACTTGGGAATAGATTCCCAACAGTGAAAGAATTCTTCAAATCAGTTTCAGTAATTTCTGAGCCTATTGCAAATAAATAATTAAATCTTTCCTCTTTATAATATCAATATCAAACATCGTATCGTATGTAATTATTCCATCAGTTTCTTTTATTGAATCCTTGTGATTGTTTTTAGTTATCTTGCTTTGGGTGTGAACGTATCTTTTTAATATTCGTATGTGCGTTGTATAAATTAATATACGAAGTTACCCCGCCTCTCGTATTATTGTATTTGACACTTGAGATCTGTTGCTTTATCTTTTTTATTATTTGCCTTTGCTTTCGGTTTCTTATCTTACCTCACATTTGTCTCTGGTTATTTTGAATTGTTATTTAAGTAAGTTAATTTTCTTAAATAATTTACGAAGGAAAATCTGACCTTATCTGATCAGTGGGCTTACTCAACAGGCTTTTCGATCGGCGATTTCACTGATGGAATCGACAAATTTGTATGAAACTGACATTGACGTTCGATATCTCACACGTGACAATCACATGATTTTATCGAATGTCAATGTCAGTTTCATACATTTTTGTCGATTTCATCGCCGATCGAAAAGCATGTTGGGTAAGCCCACAGATCATCAGACGCCTTTTAGGCATAATTTTGAAATGAGCCTTGTTTCTTAGGCTTACTGTATAAGCTATGCAGAGTCATGGCTTAACTTAACCATCAAAATGTTTAGTGGTAACATAGATTAAAAGAAGTAGATCAGACATGACATATGTCAAACTGACAGCGACTGTGACACATTTATACGAAATATACGTAACGTGACAAAGACAGTGATATAGATCTGTGGTCCCTTTCTCCGTATGCGATTTTGTTTGTTTGGGTCCAGGACCAAGACCCAAACAAATGTGACATATCACATAGTATTGTAGCGCTCCAAGCGTATTTTTTGGGAAACTAATTTTTCATACGTCCCAGGCAAAGACTTGAGACATGATGTTATTGGTTCAAAGCCGTAAAGTTATGCACCACGACATACGTATGACGTAGTCTAAGGCATGTTTTGTCCCTCAACCGTATACGCTAACACCACTTCTTAGTGTTGGGATTTTATCCGGATAAAAACTCAAAATGGATAAATACCCATAATTTCTATCTATTCTGCGTGATTTTTATCCAAAACGTGGATAAAAACTATCTGTCATTTTATAAATGTAATTTAGCGTAAACATGTTTTTTTTATGAATAAACGGGTTCGGAAGAAAAGAATAACAAAAAAAAAAATTATATCTAACATGCTTTATTAATCAATTTATTGATATTAACAACTTTTTAATGTGTAATGTGATAAGCATAATAAGCAAACACCATTTTTGTTAAAATATTAATAAATAGATTAAATAAAAGTTTCCAACTTAAACAATAACTACCTACTTAAAAGACAAACGTAAAAGAATTAAAATTAAAATGTATTAAATTTCCACCAAAGAGGTTTCTTCTTGCCGGCCAGTGTTCCGGCCGCAACACTATAGCATTGATGGGCTGACGTCTCGAGTTTTTATCCGAAATGGATAAAAACCCGAGACGTCAGCCCATCAATATCTATATCTATACTAATATTATAAAGAGAGAAACTTTGTATTTTTGGATTTTTGTTTGTATTGAAATAACTCAAAATCTACTGAACCGATTTCCATAATTCTTTCACTATTAGAAAGCTACGTTCTTTGTGTCTAACATAGGCTATATTATTTTTAGCAAAGTTTAGGAAATAGGAATAAACAGCGCATTTCTGGACCCTGTCGCAAAATTTCATTAAATTTTCCTTTTTATTGGCTTACGCTGGCTAAACCGCTCAAGTTCTATAAAAATGATGTACGAGACATTTGTAGATCTAAAAAAGTTCTACAAAAAAGTCAGCGATGGCATATGTTTATCTTTTACGGTTTTCTCACAATAATCACTTTTTGTTTTTGAAAATCAATTAAAATATGCACTTAATTTGCCGCATTATTTTTTTGGTTTAAATATTAATCCTTATCCAAATAAAAGTGTCTGTTATCAGGGGAATTTAATGTAGATTAAAATCGTCCTTGACCTTATTTAAATCTGACGAATAGTTTAGAAGATATCGCGAACACAAGTAATAAGGGTAACCGAAAAATCATCTTACGAGCCGGGCGTAAGAAGTAATGCAAAATAATTAGGACATTCTGTTATTTAATTTAGTTAAATTAGTATATGTACTCAATATCAAGTAAATATAACATTTTTTTCAATGTTGAAATATGAATAGAAAGTAAATTGTAGTTGTAAATATTTTAAACACCACGCGGACGAAGTCGCGGGCAACTGCTAGTATATATATATATAATATACAAGACGTCAGAATGATTAGGAAAACAAAGTATCGAAACGTTTTACTCCAATTTCTCCAGTATTGTTAGGGTCAATTCTTTTTTCCCTTTTTGCCATCAGATCCTGGTAGACCTATACATACGCGGAAGTACCTAATAATTTTGCATTCAAAAGTTGTTTTCATCAATAAATTAATTAACAAGGCATGTTAGATATAATTTTATTTTTGTTCTTCTTTATTATCCCTGAGTAACATAGGCTATATTATTTAATTACACGCGGACGAAGTCGCGCACAACAGCTAGTATGAAATAATATGCTAGCTTAAGATGAGGTCTTATAGTGGCACTTAGATGCGTATACGGTTCATAAGAAGATTACCTGGGCACTGCTTGGCATGGACATAATGATATTGGGGGCAGGATAATCGAAAACAAAGGTATAAAAGGAGCCCAGGATAGGGTGCAGTTATAAATAAGATAGTTTTGATACAATACATGACAGTTAAATATATATTAGATTCGAAAAAACATAAATATCCATTGATTTGGATAAAAATCCGATGAAAATGGGTAAAAACGGGTTTTTATCCGTTTTGGATAAAAACTCGAGTAAATATCATTTGAGTTTTTATCATCTGCCCATCAATACCACTTATATACCTTTCTCTTTCTACGAGTGGTAATGCACAACTCTAGCAACGCATGACTTATGACTCTTTGACAGCACACCGTGACGTGCATACACCATACACAACGTTCTTTTATAATGCAGACCCATAATGGTTTTTGACTATTAATGTACTTACTATGTTAATCACCGACTTGATTATAGACAAATTTTGTTTTCTTCAACAAAAAGACGATGATTTGACGAGTACCTATACCTACCGCTGCTCGTTTGCCCCCTTCTCATATTAAAAAAATATGTTTTTACCAACAAAAAGATAATAAGAGTTTAGTTTTAGATTAATCCAGTCCATCGATCCGCTGGATCATTGACACCGCATTCCAGTTGTGGTTTCCCAGTTGTGACGATCAACAGATTTTATGGCTGATCTTGAATAATCTTAACTGGGCATAAAGCAATACAATTTCAAAGTAATAAAATCTTTAATGTAATTTATTAATTTTCAGGCACATAAAGTCTGTTACTAATGGACTTCCCACACAACTTACTGTAATATATTTAATAGCCAAAGATGCGCGCGGATGAATGCGTTTTGCACCTACCGTTACTAACCGCAATAAACTTGTTTAATACAGAAACATGCCGTAGCTTGAGTTTGTATTTAAAGAAACATCCTATATATTACATCGTTACTTACTTGAGGTCGTAGAAAGAGAAAGGTATAGAAATGGCTATAGCGTATACGTTAGGGGGACAAAAATACCTTAGACTACGTCATAGGTATGTTGTGTGTGCATCACTTTACGGATTTAAACCAAAAATATCAAGTCACAATCCTATATGATACGTCACATTTGTTTGGGTCCAGTTTCTTAACCCAAACAAATAAATCGCACACGGAAAAACGGATCAAAGATCACTGTCTCTGTCATGTTACGTATATTTTGCATAAATGTGTCTCAGTTGCTGTCAGTATGACATGTGTCATGTACCTAGTTCTTTATTCTATGCTTAAGGTATAGTGCTTCGTGTACTAAGGGCCTTAGAACAATACATTGCATTTAGTACTCTACAGCGGGATCAAAAAACATTGTTAAATACTAATACCAATTAAAGTGTTAATTCAAAAGTGATAAAAAGTTTAACCCAACCTCCGTATTAACAATTAACAATGGGATAAACCTTATAAATTAACCATTTCACGTAGCCGAAGCGGTGTTGTTCGTGATGGCCACAATTTAATTTAACGGGGTGTGGTCGGTGTATTTTTAAAAAATCTCTTCATCGGACAGATAAAAAATACAGCTCGTTCAAGTGAAGTTTTGCTTTTATACGAGAAAAAGTACAAGATTAAAAAAATAACGAAGTATACGCTTTACATTTCAAAATCTATTTATAACTTATGTTTTAATATATTGTTACAGTTGTTAAAAAAAAATGATTTATTACTCAACCTGTCAAAACTTTGATGCAAATTGTTTCGATGTTGACATTCCCTACATACGTGTGTCCTCCTGTTCCATATTTGGCACCGAAAAACCGACCAAGTTTACAACGATCGAGACCTTTTTAACGCGTTCCAAATTAATTCATTGAATTATGGAACACGTCTGAAATATTTTTTAATACTTCTGTAACTCGCAAGTGTATAGTATTTGCTAGTTATTTTCCCCTTTCCGTATGTTCTTAGAGACCTGGGGGATTAACCAAAGTACATTCGCTACGAAACTATTCTACAGCGAACGTCAAAAATTTATCAATCTGACAATGCCATTCGATAAGTCATGTGCTTGTCACGTGTATCTCACACGTCATTATACATTTTTGATGTTCCCTGTATACCGTTAAATTCTTTTTTATTCCGAATTTTTAATTAAAAGCTCTATTTCGATTAACGTCCACTAATTAAGGTTACGGACACATCGATTTATAAAACTGCATCGATGTTTTTTATCGCAAGGTTACGAACGCCGGTCGCTAAGAGAAAGTGCAGGTAAACTGACCTGTCGTCGACACTGACTTTTCGATTGGCATTGATTGAAGTCTGTTGATACGGAGTAAAGGTAAAGGTTTTATATTGCACCTCGTATTTTTTTACTTCACACTGTTCCTTATGTGTGCACCTAAAGTTGTTATGTTAGTAACATTAGGACTCTTTCTTATATTTTTCGATTTCGTCGTCGCTTCACATTGAACTAAAGTATTTTTGAACTCCAAAATATTTACCAAACAAAAGACAGTCAGATAGTTTTTGTAGGTAACTTTTGTCCGCGACTTCGTCCGGATGTAATTTAATAATATAACCTAAGTTACTCGGGAATAATGTAGCTTTCTAATGGTGAAAGAATTTTTGAAATCGGCCCAGTAGTTCTTGAGTTATTACAATACATACAAAAATACTAAGTTTCACTCTTTATGATATTAGTATAGATACCTTATTGGTAGAGATGCAATATACTATATTGTATAACTAATACAGACCCCGTAGTTCCCGTACCGGATTTGTTCGACTGTCAGCGGTATCGAGGCCGGAGGACCCGCCTGCTTAGTTCATAACTAGAACCACTCCGCATAGACAGCGCCTTGCACTGCAACTGTATACTTTGAATATTCTTTCCTAGTATTACATCATAATGAGGCGATAGAAGAAATAGTATTAACCGAATAGGGGGGTCATTCAAAGTATATCGATTGGCAGATCGCTGCTTGAATGGATAAAATTGTATGAAACTGAAAATGACATTCGATATGTCATGTGCTTGTCACGTGTGAGATATAGAACGTTATTGTCAGTTCCATACATTTTCGATGTTCGCTATCGAAGCGCTTTGTAGCCATCATGGAACTTGGTGGTCTGTCGTGTCCTTCGATGATGAAACTCGTCGGCAGGAATCGTTCCAAACAATTCTCAAGCAGTGCCCGATGTATATCTGATAGTAAATGCAGAAGGATTCTATTCTGTGTAATGTTAAAGCGTAGTTACTGCAGCTTACACGTGCAATAACATTGTTAGGTAGTCAGCGTCACGTATAAAACACTCGGCCAGTCTTACAAAGCAGAGTGAGTCGCCTAATGCATGCAAACAACATATTTTTCCTCCGCATATTTCCGATGCATACAATAAAACAATGCACATAAAAATGTGTATCGAACTAGTTTTTTTTATAAAGGGAAAAAAACAACTTTATATACATAACCGGCAATGGGTACTAGGAAACCCGCATAGGAGCCACGTGCCAATCTGCGTGTTCAACTATTGTCCACTTTACCCAATGTACTCTTTGATACAAAGCGACTTTAGACTTTGAATTCTCTTTCAACTTTAAATTGATATCACAATATACTGTGTACTTATTGAAAACCAGCTGTAACTCGGGACTTCGTCTGCTCGGAATTTAAAAAAATATGTTACTCAGGGATAATGTAGCTTTCTAATGGTGAAAGAAGTTATCCTATTTTCAGGGAAAGTAAATGCAATTGGCATGAACGGTAAAGGCAAATGGCTTTTTTTGACGCCTGACAGTATTAATATTTAACAAATGACGACTCAGATTGAGATATAAAAAAAGTATAGATAGCTCACTTATTTAGGCTAAAGACTTGCTTGCTTATCTATTTATTAATGGTTGCTAAGCTCTATTTACGCGTCCGATAAACTCAAATAAGATGTATGACCGTAACTGTCAACACACTTTGGAAAACTAACAAAGCGAATGTGCTATCCGTCGCAGGAAAATTTTATTTACGACTTCGCCAAGTCGTAAATCTATCGCAATCAATCATACGATGGACACCGACGCGTTGTGAAAACTCCACGTGCGTACAGATTTGACGGTAAATATTTAATTCATTCACACTATTATACACCTTAATACGTAAGTGTTAGAGCTCATTATTAATAGCTATGTGTCTTATTATACTGTAAAAACTTTCGTCGCTGTTTACCTTCGTAAAATAACCAGTGTAACGTGGCCCTTGCGAATTCATAGTCTTCTCGGGTTTACTTACGTTTTTCTTGGCATAAGGTGATGTTTGGGATCAATGTATTTTGGTTGTCTAGTATATGTTTGCCCAGGTATTTTTTCTGAGCGGTTAATAACGCAGTAGATCACGTACAACGGCCGGTAGGATGATGTATTGCATTGCTATTAAAAACAACAGGCCGTGCGGTAGTGTCATGTCAACACGGAAAACTGTTTTTTTATAATCTAACTTACGTATAACTTATTTAATGCATTTAAACATACGAATAGTAGGTGTAGTATGTTAAAACTTACCTGTACATTGGGACCCTATCTCTATCTCTATTATATCTATTATATAAATTACAATCCCAATCCCAGTCCCTCAATCTCTAAAAGGGAGTAAGGATACTATCCAGACCTTTGGCTCGGGGGGGAACAAACATTAAAATAACGATGTCAACTGTGTAAAATTGTTATTATCACTGTACTGTAGTCAGATTTAGGGGGGGATAATTCCCAACTATCCCTTCTGTATAAGTGCTTGATAATTGCCCTAAAATATGCCTTATTGTTATAGTAATAAGGTTTTATCAACAAGTGCAGTATAGTGCAGAACGTTAGAGTATTGTAGCTACTAAAATGTGGAAGAGATAACCTTTCAAAGCTGTTAATTAAAATAGAAGGTAACGTTTTTAATATTGTACATTTTAATTTAATAAAGTGAGTGTATTAAGCTTCGCTTTCACTTTACCAGAGTTACGGAGCCTTGGCGTGTTGGACGGGCTTTCATTTTAAACATAAATAACAGCACAGTTTTCTTCGTAGACTAAATTATGTATCAACTATAATAGACGAATTGAGAACCTCCACTCTTTTGAAGAGTATCTAAATTATCACAAGAGTCAACATTTTTAAAACATAGTCGTCAAAGAACTGAAATAAAAATATAAACAAATAAATTAAAACTTAATATTTAAAAGGTTGTCGAGGATAATTTATATCGGTTATTTAACTTAACTGCGAAATATGTCACTAACTAAGTAGTTGCTTCTCAAATGAATCATCATCAGCCTATTGTCGTCCGCTGCTGGACGCTGGCTTCCCCCAGCGATTGCCATGAATAGAAGTATGAAATTGTTTTCTCTACTTATTCTTGGTAATAGAGAAGGAAAGGAAAATAGAGGTTAGTATATACCAATAAAAATATATAATCACCAATATAAATCCCGTATACAAAGAGTGTGAATCCGCTGGCAAAATATCTATACAAAATGTATTATCTCTATTTTTTCTAAGAGAATGAGAGAGATGACGTATGTTGATAAAAGTGTTTAGGCAATGTAAACTGATGGGTAGACAGGCATCATAGTAATACTACTCTCGCCGGCAAATAACAAGTTATCAATATCGTTGTGTGTGTATTTTAATTAACTATAGAAACTATAGATCGTAGCGGTAGGAGCAAGAATCTGTCACTTACGTCCCTCTTCCCCGACCTGGACTGAACTTAATGACTTTTTTATAACATGATATAATGACATTATTGCCTCTTAATCAACTCAATGTGGGGGCATTAAATTATAATTGTGCTGCTGTCAGTTGCAACATAAGCATTCAAGTTTTTTGCGGGAGTAACCGACCTTTACGAGTTTTTAGGGCTTAGGCTACGTTCATATCTTATTGCGCGAAAACATCTTGCATAATGTTTAAATTTTTTTATTGATTGGTTTAAAACTTCATATGACGATTGTCGAGTTAGTTGAAGATGTATTAATCTCTAGTTCTATGCGAGAGAAAATACTATTTGATTTGAGATTTAAGTAAGATATAAAACTTACAAAGTAAGCATAACTGTGCCCGGTTTCTTTGTATCGAAATGACACCACGAACATAATTAAAATTAAATATTAAATAGCTCTTATGAAACTACAATGGTTTGCAATAAATAGCTTTCTTTATTTTGTTTCCACTATCGAAAAACCTCTATAAAACCTATATCTTTTCTACATTTTTTAAGAAAAGACTGACAACCTTTTGTCTTTATAATCAGTTAGAACTTAATTTTAACAAATAATTATTTAATTTAATACAACTTATCAATAATAATAATTACAGTTAATTTCTGTTGATATTTCGTTTTTTTTTCTTAGTACTGTCAAAAGATTAATGAAGTAAACTTGAAATAAATTATTTTGTTGACAGTTTTTTGTTAATTGGCCTGTTGCGACTTTCGAAATCATTCATTTTTTAATAAAAATATTAAAAAGTTAACCACGATAGCTATGTTTAGTAACTGTGAAATTATGACATTTAAAACACACAAGAAACTTTTAAAATTCATTCCCTTCTTATCATCTCTCACACATTCTTCTTTCTTCCACTCCGTTACAGCCATTGACATTAAAATTGTTACATCTGTACCGTTATATAACTTTGATTTGATACTGGCCTGAAATGTTTGACATTCCTTTTTTAACTGTCACAAAAATCAAACGTTCAAAATTGGAACAAATCTCAGTGCGGCGCGCTGCCGGCTACATAAGTAGGAAGTCCCGATTAAACCCGTAATGTGCTCAAGTGACGTTTGCTTGTTGTTAAACCACCACCACTGAAACATGACCCGTGACCCTTCCCCGCAAGCAAAGAGCACAGGCGAATGCGGGGAAGGTTGTTACGGTCGCAGGAGTCTTCGTTATCTGGTGGATATATTGGCTCGATTGGCCGGCCGGATGCTTACTCAAGACGGTCGCCGTGTGCCTCTAGTGTTTGTAGGTTAGTGCTCATAGAGTTTTTGTCGGTTGCTACAAGTTTACGTCACTACGCACGACGCTGGTACCGCTTCCGTGAATTAATTATTTTAATGCCGCTATAAGTTTCCATTGTGGGAACAAAAAGTTACGTCCACCGGCAGAACATAATGTACATGAATTGATATTACGTCGAAATATGCCTTTTATGTCGTTGCGGTTAGAAAACTCATGACCACAGCGAATCTAATGATTCCTCCTCCAATCTTACACGTGACATTTCACACATTACACTGAATTATTCTCTTAAAAGTATTAAAAGAATTGATACCGGTTTTCTTTATTTTTATTCTTCAATTTTATTTAGAACCTAAATGCATCACAAAAAAGATCTAAGTACACAGTCTTGTCGTAACATAAATACATTTTGACTCCATAAAGTATTTATTTTTCTACACTAATATAAGAGAGAAACTTTGTATTTTTGATTTTTTGCATGTATTGAAATAACTCAAGAACTACTGGGCTGATTTCAAAAAATCTTTCACCATTACAAAGATACATTATTTCCGAGTGACACAGGCTATTACGCGGACGAAGTCGCGAGCACCAGCTAGTATTTAATACGGTTTAAATTAAATAATCATTCCAGAAAACCGCTTTGCGATAAAATTATTACAATACTAGGCTGTTTCTCGCGACTTCGTCTCCGCGGAATGAAAAAATATAGCCTATGTTACTCGAGGATAATGTAGCTTTCTATCGGTGAAATATTTTTTGAAATCAGCCAAGTAGTTTTTGAGTTATTTCAATACATACAAAAATACAAAGTTTATCTCTTTATAATATTAGTATAGATATAGATAAAAATATGATAATTTTACTTGCAAACTTAAATATTACATCAGTATTAAAGGTGCTAGATGTTTTACGAAATGAGTTTCATACCATCACGTAGCAATATGTTATTTTGATGTGTTTGAACACGATCATAAATCATAGTCACAAGTACTTGAATAGTTAAAAAACTATTTAAGAGTTATATCTCGATAACCTGTTTCTAATGGATGTGGTATATTACCTATACGAATATTATAAAGAGAGAAACTTTGTATTTTTGTATGTATTGAAATAACTCAAGAACTACTGGACCGATTTCAAAAATTCTTTCACCATTAATAAGTTAACTTATCACCTAGTAACATAGGCTATATTGTTTAATTACACGCGGACGAAGTCGCGCACAATAGCTAGTTTTTAAATACATTAAGTAACTATACTAAAATATTTTATTATTGTATGATATTTAAAATTATGGAGTTAATCAAACTTTGGTATCTAATTCAAATTTAATCCAAATTAAAATGCACATTTATATTTCAGTCAACAGATGTCTAGATGCAAAAGGTTTATTTTTTATAATTTTGATTATTATTAGATTTATAGGATAATTACAAATGTTTTAAATTATAATAAAATAGCAACACGTGACAAAAATCGTAATAAATTACTAGATAAAATAAACCTGAAGCATATCACTTTTTCCTAGACCACTAACAAACTTACGAACAAATGATCGGGTTCGTAAGTAATTAACTACTAATGATGTAACGAACAAAAAAGACATCAACTCACCTATCAATCATTCATTTCATAAAAGAATTGTTAAAGAGTAAAAAAAATAACGCCTACCCGAAATAGCTCACTCATAAAAATTTGAATATATTTCGTCATTTCCACGCACTATAAATCTATTGTTAAGTGACTTTGTAACACGTAACTTTACAATCATTAATATTTGGTATTTTTAAATAAATAATATTTGAATAGTTCGCAAATTCAACCGCATTATGAGTTTTACGAAATTCGGGCATATATTTTGATCATTTTATTATAATTACTAATATATTTGTCCCTACATAATTCACATATGTAGTCAATAATTTTCATTCAAAAACTCAGTTTCATTCAAAGCAACCGTACTTTTTAATTCACTTTCATTTTTAAATCCTGACAATTAATCTATCATTGAAAATCGCCAAAAAAATTAAGTAAATAACACTTTTTTTATTCCTTTATAGGTTACGACCAAAAGGTTATACAAACCTTCCATCGGTCAAGTTATGGCAACACTCGCCTGTCCGCTTTTAGGAACCGGAAATGTCAAAACTTTTGAAAGCGCGCCTTGTGCGTCAGACAACCTCACAGTTGGAGTTATTTTTTTTACACTATATTTTTTTTCAAATATTCTAATATCATTTTCGTTGAGCTGGCCAGTTGGCTAGTTAAATACATCAGCATCATAAAAATAAAAAAATAAGAAGGAATAATCAAATAATGCCGCTGTTGTCAATTTCATTAAAGTGCCTAATATAAGTTTTACATATTTACTGATGGAACTAACCACGATACCATTACTTCTCTCACCGGGCCAGAAAATTTGGTCTCAGTATAAGATTATAAAATGTGAGAAAAAGAAAGTTTACGTAACTAATTTTATCAGTAAGCAACGTTTAAAAAAACAGATACAGGAAGGAAACTTGTATCAATTAAGATATCAAGGAATAAGAGTCTTTTGGTTGCTTCAAATGTTTATGACCAGTCATGGTCGTAAAGTATAAATAGTCCCTTTGCTTCAAGCTTTTTTCAAAGCGAAATAAAACAACAGTTTGCCGAACCGATAATCTCATGATAGAGAAGTTATAACGTTTGTGCATCGAGCGTGGTCACCGAACAGTGACGTCACGGTCGCTGACTCCTGCATACAACACGACAAATTTAAAAAGACCTCAGTAACCTAACAAAATGCACCTACACAAAAAACAATAGAACTCAATTTCGAAATGACAGGGACTTAACAAAATTTGTCGACGAACGATCATTTGAAGTTCTATTTTCGAATTTGAATGTATTTTAAATTGCTTTTTTATTGGACTAGAATTTATGATGGCCAGTGTTTGTTTTGCCGCCAAATGTCTTTATGGTCACTTAATTACGACCTATTTGTCTTACTTAATTCCTATATTTACTTGTTTCAGGTATGATTAAAGACACATACAGGTTTAATGAAGACCATAGGTATGTATTAATTTTAGAAAAACTGTAAGGTTTAAGACGTTCGGTACGGATTTAATAGTTTCGGTTACTACTATAATACCAATATATCTAATAACAAACTTTTACGAAATAAAAACGCTATGGAGTGCTACAAACAAGCCAACAATTTCATAATTCGGTCTGTTTCATTGTTGAAATCTTCCGCATTGTATAAAAATATGTTTACGTACAAAAATAATTGTGAAATTTGACATTGACGATTCATAGTTTTGTAACAAAAAGCTTCTATATAAATGTGAAACCAATTTTAGTAGTTTCACCGCAGTTTTCCCACTATTACGGCTCTGTGTAGTTAATAGACAAAATGGCGTCGTCACGGGTGACACACACAGTAATCGTGCGTTTTATCTTAAGTGTGGAATCGGCCTTACGTGCATCCGTGATGCGAACTTGGCCTTAAGTTTTGTATTGAAATACATAACCCAGCTATTGTTTGAGATTTTTATACAATTGTAAATAGGACTGCGGTTGTTAATGTAATTATATGCCTACAATACCTATTCCTGAGCCCCCGTAGTGTACAGTCGAACCGTCTAAGGGACCGCAAGGTTTGTCTCTAATTCGAGTTTCTCGCTTTTGGAAGGAAGCTCGTCGGGACCAGAGAATGACTCTCGCTTATAGAGGTTTCTCGCTTATCCAGGTTTGACTATACCATTTAGTACCTAAAGGTTAAGGACAGATGCCCTTTTGTAATAAAAACTCTAGAGACAAATTGAAAACCTCCTTTCGAGAAGTCCGACTAAAAGAACCTATCTTTCAACTCTACTATATTCTATACTAGCTGTTGTGCCCGACTTCGTCCGTGTGGAATTAAAAACATACCCTATGTTATTTGGGGATAATGTAGCTATCTAATGGTGAAAGAATTTTTGAAATCGGCCCAGTAGTTGTTGAGTTATTTCAATACATACAAAAATAAAAGAAATCAAAAATACAAAGTTTATTTCTTGATATTATTAGTATAGATAATAGTTTCATATTATTTTCTTTTCCGTAATTAATTTAATAAATCATAAATTATAAATACCAAATCAACTACATCTTTTGCGTAAACTGAGAGATGCGGTGTTATAGCAATTAGCTCTCTTTAAGGACATTAGACATTAGTCTCAACCATTTTAGCCTTTCTAATTAAACATCTAGCACTACGTTATCATTAGTAGGATATTCTCACTGGAACATCCCGTTAACCTTTTGACGCATCTTAATTAGTCTATTGATAAAACTTACAAAAAAAATCGAACAATTAAACATGCCTCATAAGTAGCGATATAATTAGGCGAAATACGAAAAAAAAATTATCTGTCCTAGTGACTTTCAGTTTGAAGTATATGTTATTTTTTACAGCCCACTAGTGTTATCCTCTGTCATTCAAACCAAACTGGTGTTTCACACCTTGCGTACTAATAACAGTTCCAATTAACAGGCCGAATGTGACTTAAGAATGTGTTAGACATGTTACATCGGTTTTATGCAATCTATTTTTGTATAAACATGTGTTTGAATGTGTTTTCTTTCTTAGTAATGTGTACTAAAAGTATTATACTGGTGATTCAATTTTATATCAGACACATTAAAGGTCTATCTTTTTAACAAGTAAATAATTAAAGAAGGAATATCGTTTTTGTATTTATAAAATAGTAATACGACTTGTCGTTGTCTATGTTTCCTTAATAAACAAAAAAAATCGGAAGCTCTCATATTTTTAAACTTTAGAAAATACACTATTTTATACCTCTCGTTATAAGCATTTCAAAAACTTAAACAGTAATGAATTGATCTATTTTCTCTCTTATTGCAAAAAATTAAATGAATCTGAATGAATTGGTTGCAATAAAATTTCGTATTTCCTTCCGAAATATCGTTTAATTGTCAAAATGTCAAACATACAAAGATGGCGGTGGCAAGGTGAAATATTGCGTCAGTTCTAAAGTTTCGAAAGTCTACGTATCGCGTATTTATTTTTACAAGGGCCTCATGTCGAACCAACAGATGTCGGTACGAGCGCGCGACTCTCGACTTTATTTATCGCTTTTTAATGACCGCGATCACCGGTAGCTTAAGTAATACAGCCATATTGACGGACACGTCAAGTATCAAAAATAAATTAAAAACTTTTTTAAAAAGTTGCAATCGCAATAACTTTATTTGTGGCCAGTGTGATTTTTAATTTTTGTAATTTTTGAAAAACGAATAAATGTAACATTCAAAAAATTTCATTTAAAAATAAACTAGCAATTATTTTTTTGGTAACTTGCGCCGTAAGGCCTTCATAGATTTATTGCTTGGCAACTTCACTTGCACTTGGACATAAAAAGGTTAATGACTTTATCTCGGCCGAAAATAAATATTCTAATTTTAATAATATGCGTAATAAACATTTATTTTTAGTTTATAAAATGCATAATTCATTTTAATTGCATTAAATTAACTTCGCTTACGTAAATTGCATCGCTTGAAAAAATTTTTTACAGGTTGCAAACGGTACTTTTTACTTGTTCGATTAATATCATGTGAACTGTTTCATAATAAAATGATACCAACATTAAAGGTTAAATAGTTTTAAAAATACATACTAAATTATTAATCGTTCGGTTTAAGCCTGGCTTACCACTGCCATCCCTCTCTTTCACTACTAAAAAAATAAAGACAACAATATGTAAATACAAATGTGTTGGCAGAATTTGTATCTGTAGAATTTTGTATCTGTAGTCATTGCACTATTGCAACTTGCACCGTTTAGAAATTACAGAACGATTTCTTTTTTGCATGTTTCTAAAATTAAATTACTTTTTGTTCTTATCTACATAATGTTATGAATATAAACTACTGAACTATAAATATTTCCCGCCATTTCGTACTGGCCGGAAAATAATAGCGCGGTTTGCCACAAAAGAAAAAAAAAACATTGACAATAGTTAGATGCGGACAGAGGGGCTCAATGTGAATGCACATCAATTATTATTTTAAAATAACAGTTTTGTCCGTACAAAATATATTTACGCACTGCTGGTCGCTAGCCGAGGCTTGATCGTGCGCGTGTGTGTGCTTGTGTACGTTTGTGTGTGTTCTTATACAGGTTGTTCATAAACGTGTTTTTTATTAAATTTTCTTAGGTTTTTGTTGGCAAAATGGATTTTTAATTGTTTCACTATTACAATATTCCAATTTAAAAAAAAACAGACCTAAGGGAGCTCTACGTCCGGGATTGGGTTGGGATGGCGCGAAATCGCGAAAAACGGGCAGAGTTCTTGTCGGAGGCCAAGGCCCACTTAGGGTCATCGTGTGACCCTAGTTAGTTAATTAAAAAAAACAATCGAATCGATAACATCCTTTCTTTAGGTGTCAGTTAAAAGACATCTAAAGTCACTAATAAGAACAAACTAAACGATATTTAGTTAATGTATTTTTTATTATTTTTAACTATTTAATTTCATTGTATTGCTTTAAACTAGTACTTACAAAATTTTCTAGAATTTTCAAACTTATCGTTGTTTCATTTTTTTTAATTGATGTTATGAAAATTAAAATGCAATAATTGAAGAGAGAACACGCTGTATTCACCGGCGTGTTTATGCACATCAATTATAAAGGCACCGCGCGGAACCGCGTCCGCCGAGGGCGCTCGCCGAACATTCGGAGGTCATATGTCTTACGTCCACTAACGAGCATACAGTTAAAACTTTTATTTAACTAACAAAATCACTGCTTTACGATAACTCTTGATAATGTTATCAAATTGGTAAAGCAGCCTTTTAAAATTCATGCTTATTTTGATTGACTTTTAACACAGTTTTTGTCAGCGTGGTGGGCATGTCCCGGTGCGTTCCTCTGGACATCCCGGGACTCTTCAATGGCCACTGAAAGGATTTTTATTAGATAAATCTCATACAAACCTGTCTTTCCCCTAGATGTCAGGGTATCTCTTGAAGATTTCCCCTCTTTAAAAGCTTGGTTGACTACAGTTTAGTTATCACAGCTGCTCGTGGGCTGGAGCTCTTGGATTAAGACCTTTTTGAGCTGATGGAAGAATATTTATTTAGAAGCTATCGATAGTTACTATTGTAGATTGATGGTAATAACACTAGACCTGGTTAAAACTGCAATTGCAATGGCTAAGTAATTGCAATTGTTATAATACAAAATGATTAATGTTAATTAATTTGCAATGATTGTCTATACCGCTTGCTTAGACTCTTTGGTAATTATCAAGTAGCGTATTTAACATCGTAAAGTTTATTGCTTTTAACTTTATTTATAAATATAAATTATCTACATTATTTACAAGAGTTATTGACTACTTGTGTTAAATCGTTCTTTAAAATAGAAAGCCCAAAGAATCGACAAAAATGTATGAAACTGACAATGGGTTTTGATATGTCATGTGATTGTCACGTGTGAGATATCGAACGTCATTGTCTGATTCATACATTTTTGATCGCTATAATTCATAATTCATTTATTCAATAAGCACACACATATAGAATAGCTTCGTAGCAAATTTACTTTGGGTAATCCTCCTACAGCTTTATTATAATTTTCAAAATCAACCCAGGGAACCACCTAGCTCTTGAGCAATATTTTATCCTAAAATTCAAGTAATTTTCTTATTTCTATTTTAGAGTTTTCTATTCTGTAGGGGGTGCAGCTGCCCCCTACCGATCACCACTTACCTACTCCCCCTGGCAATGCCCATGAAGTTTGTAAAACAAATATACATAATATCCTTTACATAATTAAGTAATCAATAGTAATGAAAACACTTTCCGTATTTTTATTACAATTCAAAGTTTATGTCAAAGGTTATTTTTAGTACATACAGTATGTTCCAAATTTGAGGTCAATCTGTTTCACGTAAACCGACAAAGGAGGTAACCTTTAATATCTTTACGAAGAAATTACTGGTTCTGATTTCAGTATCGCTTTGATTGGCAATGTCGGATCGATTTCTTTGAGTGTTGTAAATTATACAACAAATTAAGGACCTTCGTTTGCGATACGTATTATCTTTAATTTAATTTATTAAACGTCAGTTGACGATGAAATTGAATTAAATGAATAAAGTGTTTTTTTACTTTATTTTTTTTTAAATCAACACTACAGTACGGGGAATCCCTAATGACTAAAGTACTCCGAGCGCAACTTTATTGCATACTAGCTATTGCTCACGACTTCGTCCGCGTGGAATTAAATAACATAGCCCATGTTACTTTGGGATAATGTACCTTTCTAATAGTGAAAGAATTTTTGTTCAATTTTTGTTCGGGCCAGTAGTTCTTGAGTTATTTCAATACATACAAAAATACAAAAATTAAAAAATATAGATTATAGTAGTAGTATAGATTATATAAATTATAAAATTAAAAATAACTTAGTACAGTCCACTATCAGTAAAGTTTTTTTGGTATATGTCATACAATCTCATACTCACTCTGTGGTTGCCAATGTAACACTTTCTGCTTGCCTCAAGCTGAGATGTTTTTTACGACTAACTTTCTCTCGCAAAGGGCATGATTTTTTGCAATATTATCATAATATAATATCAAATATAATTAAGTATATCCAGTAATATATTTAACTGTATCTTGTAATCAAGTTAAATTATTATTTAAAGTTAAATAGGTAAAATAACTTACAGCGGAAACTCACGCTTATTTTTTTATAATCTTTTGATATCAAAAATTTTTTATCGTCGCTTTCTTAAATGTTAACATTAAAAAATATAGAATAACAGATAAAGTTGTAATTAAGTTTAACTAACGGTAAATCTGTAACTTAATTTCATCAAAATAATAAGATCAAAATGATTACATCAAGATTAAAAATATCGATTCACTTTCTCACATTCGCATATATCCGTTCCGACGTATTCAATAAATTAACAGTAAAGTGCAACCGATAACGACCAATAACCCCGATCTGGGTGTAAAAAAGTGTCAGCGTATAACTTGGTAGCTTACGTATCGTGCTTAATTACACCATTGAATGACATTACCCTTTCTCGAGTGTAATTACTGTCGACAAGGAATATGTCAATACGAATATAAACTTTATGTCCGTTTGTTAATTGTTATAGACAATGCGTCTTTACTTAGCAGTCATTGCAGATGTCCATGGGCGTCAATGATCATCGGTGTTCCCGCTGCTCGTTTGCCTCTTTTCTTATAAAAAAAGTCATTAAAATCGATTTCAAATACCAAATCTACACTAAGACGCTTCCTTTGCGTAAACATCTTTGTTGCATTTAGTTAACATTAGTTTAATTAAGAAACTTTAATAAAAAAAATGGTCTTTATTTTGCCAAATACCATATAGAGCTTTCTTAAACACTGGAATCTGTACTTTGAATGTGTCTTTATACCCAAAGACATATTTGACTGCGTCCTGAACGATTAAACAAGTTATTCATCAAATAATAAAAGCTATTCCAAACTTCAAAAACATTCAGCTAGTTGCCATCTAGTAACTGCAAAACACGGGATATCGTTCTTACAATAAAAACAAGACGCAAATATTATGCAAGCTATAATGCTATAAAATAAAATACATCGTCCCGTTCAAAGTCGCATGTCGCAGTTAGTGAACTTTATTTGAATTTATTCATGGTTTTATTACCCAATAAAACCATGAACCCGAGTGCACATCGCATTTAATTTATAACTAATAAATCGATTTCTACGTAATATTATAATGTTTTTCTTGGTTATCTAGTTAGCAATGCTGTGCTACATTAATTAATATGATTGATTGTCAATTATATTGTTAAAATATACGCATTTTTTACAAATGTATATATCTATTGCTTTATTTCGAAACGAGAATCAGCGATACTAGTGTTGTACTTTCTACGTTTGGTACTGGTATATTCATAAAATTTATTCCAAAATACAGAAAATCCTTGTTCCTGGTACTTCTTATGATACATAATTTGGCCAAATGAGACCCCTTGTCTATCTTATTTGGTTCCGAGTGTCCACCAGTATCGTATAATCGACGACTTATTGATCTTTGTTTATCGCAGTACTTTAGACATTTCTTCGAAATAAGGGTGATAATGTCTGTTGCCGATAGTATGTTCATTTCTTCAAAAAATTACACATCGTGAAATCCTTTATCACTTTCCTTTTACAACTTGGATCTTTATCAAAAATAATTATTGTAGATAACTACGTTTACTTTATATAAATATCAAGTACTTTATAAAAGCTGCTTTGCTTATTCTAGTATATTTTGTGTTTCATATCCTTGCGATCTATAATTTATTTATATTGTTTACTGCCGGTAGTCTTTACGCCTATGGATGAGGCCTATGTCCAGTTATAAGACTTCATTAACCTTTTATTGTTTTTTCTTTGATACTATCGAGGAATCAACTAGTCTGGTTAATTGAGGCCCGAGACTATAAGAAGCGTACGCAACGCTTTAAGTCCAATTTTCACTGAGACGCATGTTAGGCAACACTCGTGGCGTTGCACGAAATAACGTTAGGGTAGAGCCTCGCGGCTAACGTTTAAGTGGAAATAGGGACTTCCATTTTTTAACATGTGCAAGAGAATGTAGTAAAAAATAATTAAATACTCATACTAATATTATAAAGAGAGAAACTTTGTATTTTGTATGTATTGAAATAACTCAAGAACTACTTGACCGATTTCAAAAATTCTTTCACTCATAGAAAGCTACATTATCCCCGAGTCACATAGGCTGTATTTTTTAATTCCACGCGGACGAAGTCGCGAGCAACATCTTGTTCTAAAAAAATAAAGTAGTCGTATGTAAAACTGGCGTAAAATAATAGCAATAGTACGCATTATCAATCGACCGCAAAATTTATCGAATAAAATTTTAATATACAATAATTAATCATTAACAATAAAACGATTAAAAAAACAATTGTCTATGATTACATGGCTCGTTGACTATGCAAAAATATTGTACTAAATACGTTTAACAGCTATAGTTAGTACAATTAGGCTTAAAAGCTGATATAAATCACAAACACAATAATCACATTCATTAGATTGTTAAAAAAATATTTACATGAAATTGTCTATGGCATCATGTAATTTATTTTATCTTTACTATTCTTTATTAATCTGTGGTTCCATAATTACCAACGTTATGGTGAAATTTATGACCATTGTCTACAATATAATCATAGAATTAATATAACAAAATATTTCTAGCTACCGTTCGGTGCACATTTACATTTTTTTGCAACGAATTAAAACATAATTGTTCTTCACGATTTTAACAAAAGACAAAAATGTTGTAGATCCATTAAACAGATAAGAGATAAAATTTTAAGAATTATTGCAAATTTTATGAATGATTATTCTTAATTAGCTCGTAATTATAATTTATATTCGCACTCAAGCAATAAATATAAAAGTGAGTAAGAAAACATTTCCAACACAACTTAATTCAGATAACATTAGGTTTTTTAGTAGTTTCTTCTTCCTTTTGTAAGTGTAATCCAAGCAATAAGGCCTCCTTAACAAAAAAGTTTTAGATTATCAATTTTAAACGAATACTAATTTAGATAAAATATTTTTTTAAGAATGTCAATAATTAAAACTATACATAAATTAATTGAATCAACGTGTAACGTTGTGTGGTCGCAAAATTAAAGCGCGTTACAATCACTCATATTCTCGCAAAACTAGTTTCTGCGCACACTAGCGCCACTCGTGCGTACAACAAACATGTAAAACCTCTTTACACGCATACGAGTAGCACACTAGCGCCATGTGCAACATCCAAGCTCTTTACACACATACGGGGTGCTCGCAGACTAGCATCACTTTTGTGTGCACACAAGCGGACAGCTGATATGCATCGACCTACCAAGTAATTATATGTTTACAAACACTGCTGCTATATCTTTAGTTGTATGACGGTATACATTATAGTGATGGAGACGTGTCGATTATCAGGTAGAGTTAAAAGTTTTAATTTTCACAGCACCAACATTAATAAATAATTGGATACAAAAAGGGTAAAATCGGTCGTAACAATCCATCCCTTAGAAGGAACTGGAATTAAGAGTACAAAAAGATCAAGGTATCATTATAGGAAGAGGAATTATGATCTTGCTATGTGTCTCCTCCTCTCTAGATCAAGGGTAGGCGACGCGTCTGCAATTGCAGATGCCTATGGTCAGCGGTCGCTTCGCTATTTCAGCGAATCAAGGTGGCCGCTTGCTCGTTTACTACTTTATAATATAAAAAAAACTTAAGTTCAGTACAAATCAGCGTATGATGAAATATTTTCCAAATCAATAAATGATTAACTTAGAGATATATTTCATTTTCGTTAAACATATAATTAATCTTAAAATTTTAACCGCTTCTATGCCTATAAGGTAAAAAATTATTCTAACTTTCAAAACGCTTTATCACGTATATCCCAACATCGACAAAAAAACAAAAAAATATCGATAACCACAGAACCGCTACATCCCTATTTTTAAGCTGGACGTTTCGATGGCACGTAGACACGGAGTGTTATCAGAATAATGACAGATCTCAAGCCGGGACCGAGAGCTACGTGCGGCAAAAATACCGCAAATAAATACCATGCCTTAAATTACTGTGACACTTGAAAACAAGCCATTATACTCCGTGTTACCATAGAAATAGAAATTAAAATCCAATCAATTACTTTAGAGGTTCAGCTTTTTTCCATCAAGGTCATTGTTATAATTTTAATTAAAACAAGAATATAATAATTTTGATAGGCAAATAATATTTATCTACTTTAAGATCTTCACGTATTTAGAAGGCCCAAATCAAAACAAAAGAGCATTTAGTCCATGACATAGGAGTACGGTAATTTGTAACTAACAGTCCCAATTAGAACCACTAAGGAAGACCCTTAGCGTAGATTTAAATTATAACGATTTTTTAATTCATACTTAACTACTGTTTTAAAATTATACTCCTACCTGACTGCCTAGTTTTTGTTAAGAAACCAGCTTAAAGAAACAGGTAACTTAGTACATGAAAAATAAATCTAAGTGAAATATTGACGATAATTACTGTCTATTCACTCCAATTGAAATAATAGGCGTGAAGCTTTTTATGTTTAAGAATTGTGGAGCATTTCCTCGCTTCAACGCTAACGAGACGAAGAGTTGAATTCTTTTCATTGCACGAAAATTCTACACATTCTTGCAAAGATTTGTAGTTATTATTAAACGTCTTCAACTGTAACTCGAACAGTCTCTAGTTAAGTTTGATTAAAGTGTTTCATTTAATGAAATTATCAGTTCATGGAAAATTTACAAAATTATCGGAAAAAAACACTTAATTTACAGATGTAACGGACATAGGAAAAAACTCATTTTTTGACTAATATTTAATCATAACAGAAAGCAACCGAATCTTTTGTCAAAACCAATATAACCGGGGGCTACCACTGCTGAAGTACATTTACAAAAAGATATTGCCATGCCCTACTATCGTCTCACACACTAAAAATCTTTGTAAATAAATCAGGCAGTAGAAGCCCACGGTAATGTGATGGCTTAAAATTTAATGTCGTTTTACTTCAAAACATCGTAAATTATCTATCATAGCGAACTAAAACTGTATCTCATTTGGTTTACATAACGCAAGTACCAAGTACCAGGGCAGCATAATAAAGTAGGCAGTGAGATACAATCATTTTCCGTGGCCTTGCGCATGATTCATCGCCTATCGTATAATCAATACAGCGTTGTGCAGTCGAAGAGAATGTACGTCACATTTAGGGTTCAACATCAAAATCTTGTCATGTAATTATCAATTCTATTTTCATAATAATAAGTTCTAAAGTACATTAAATTCAATCTTCAGATTTGTGGGGTTTTCGCAGAATTTTTTTAACGTTCATTTTTTCCTTGACATGAAAAGATTTCTACGAATTATTATTAAAGAAAGGTTAATGTTTCTAGAAATTTTTTGCCCATCGATTGTGGGTCAGATTGTAAGTAAGTTGGTTACACTAGTAAAGTACCTAACTACTATGATTTCAGAAAATATCTCTATTCTGCGAACGCGTTTGGGAAATCTCAGATTATCCCTACTCTTTACACTTGCTATACATCTCCTTTTCTACTTTTATTGCCCTTGTCTTGCCTCTTAAAACACAGCAACGTGATACATGAATCTGTTTTTTCGTCTCTATTCCCTTCTCATTGATTCCTCCTGTAGCTAGAACAACTTGTTTCCATTGTGAAGAAATAGGTGTCATTGGAATCATATTCTTCATCAAGGGATTAAATATCTTATCTCTGTCTCTCTCTAGTCGGTTCTTCATATCTGAAGACCGTGGTTAACATTAGGGTTGGTTCTGGAGTGGCGTTGCTCACGAATGCATAAGTATTAGACGACGCCTGGCCCTTAATCTAGTCGCTCCATCGTCAGCGAGCGGCGGCGTATTCTCTTGCACAGGTGTTCCTTACCACAATGAGCTTCTCTATGCAATGCAAATACCTTATATAGTCTAACCTGGTTAAGCGAGAAATGTCTGTAAGCGAGACTCATTCTCTGGTCCCGACGAACTACCTAAATAAGCTGGAAACTCAGATTAGAGAGAAACCTCTATAAGCAATACAAATATCACGGTCTCTTGGGCTCTCGCTCCATGTTCGGATGTATCCTCTTAAAAGAATAGACTGACAGAACTTTATGAACCATAGCATTTTTCATACATCAATAAAGTGTTACTAAAAAAAACATCAGGTAAATTAACCAATTTTTCCCGCCATTTCGCATTTTCACTTTCATTTTCGCTTATGAATATAAAAGTAAAAACTATAATCAAGTTAATGGAAATCGTTTTAAATAAAAAAAAAACTATTAGCGGACACCGACAATTAGTTTATCATTACTTAAACAGTGACTAGGGAAAATATTACGTGTGAAAATAATTTATTACATTAAAAGACAAGCAAAAACTTCACATCTACTTGGAATTTTTTAAAATTACAATGACAGCTGTTAAAAATATTATGTAACTAATGCGTGTTTTCACCAACCAACCCTTAAAGTAGTTTTAGATAGGTGTCTTTTTACTTAAGGCTTTAAGGCTTTTAACCCTAAATCTAAAGGTGAAAACGAAAGTAGTGTTAAGTTACATTTAAAATGCTTTAAGGATTACCTAAAATTTAGGGATTTTGGTGAAAACGGCCATAAGTATTTTATCCCATTTTTATCTAAGTAGTTTTTATTTAGGTAAAACTGCATAGTTACTGCTTAATAGATTTAGATTCGACGCGATATCCATTAAATAATTTCTTAAATTCAAGATTGTAATAGACAGTGCTTATGAAAACAAGCTGCATTACCTCATGGTATAAAGTAGATAAGTAGATTTTATATAAGTGTCCGTTAAAACCGGGCCAGTTTATCACGGCATTGTACGCTGTCCGTTTAAATGATTTGTAGGAAAATCCAGCTCTGCACGACTGCCGTCTCACGCTTCACGCCGCGGCCCTTGCGTAAAATGTTATAAGTTGACTTTTCAAGGATTTTCAATGTACTAGTGTGCACCGTTGCGTTTTCTCACGTTGTACAAATGTCAAGAGATTGAATATAATGTAGTGTAGTAAAGCTTATTAAATGTATGATTCATAAAATATTTGCATTATTGATATATTTTACAATTTTTAATTAATTTATCGCATATTTGAAAATGAGATTACTAACCACGGCCTGTCTAAAATTTCGAATGTCTTATGTCAATCTATAATTTAACATTTTTGATATGTTTTATTTAACTGTTATTTTTTGTCTCACTAATTCACAAAAAAAATACGTTCAATCAACAGATGCAAACAATAGAAACAAAACAGAAAAAGAGTTGCTATTTGAAGAATCCCAGCATTGTGTAGAAAATCTTGTAATAACAAACCTATATTTACAGACTACAGCTATCATTACAAAGTTTTGTCACCGAAATTATTTTGAGCGTCACTTCTCACGGCTGGGCCAATAACGGATGACTCCGAAATCTTACGAATTGTGACTAATTCGAAAATAATTATGTCGGACTACTTCCTTCTGACAAGAAAAACCACAATTGCTTAGTTGCGTGCCACATAGAAACAATGCTACGGAAAAAAAAATAGAAAAAAAATTACATCGTAGAAGCGACGCAAATTTTTCACACGCTATCTGAGTGTTCTTCGCTTTGATAATACGAGTACAACTTAAAATATCAAGACACATCTTGATAGTTGATAGCTACACAAGTGCAAGTACTACTTATGTCGATATTCATTTCGGGGGGCTACCCAAAGTATATACATGCGCTACGACGCGACTCGATAGCGAACATAAAAAATGTATGGAACTGACAATGGCTTTATAACACGTGACAAGCACATGACTTATCGAATGTCAATATCAGTTTCATATATTTTTGTCGATTCCATCAGCGATATCGTCAATCAAAAGATACTTTGGTTACCCCCTGGTTTTTATAGTCTTGGTCCTTGCGTAAATATTACAGTTAGCACATAAAAGGTTTTTTTACTAGTTAATAATTTATTTTAAAAAATCCCGTCTTCTAAATATCTAAAGCATGTAAGTACGAAGTAGAAACGGGACAATCTGATTAATTGAATTTAATCATTTTGATTTATTTTAACAAATTAAATTCTTGGGTTACAGCATTTCGTTACAAATGTGCATTTGCATTGCCTTAATCTAGAAACAAGTTTGGATAATATTAAAACATAAATAACATCATGTACTTCTTCTTGTTTTGAATATATTTACTAATTGGCGCACTGGAATCTAAATGTCAATTTTACATTTAAATTCTATAAATGTCTCATATAAAATTGAAATTGTGAACATTGCAGATAAGCTGACATGAATTGATTACAAACCGTCGTAATTAAGTGACTTTATACATTTGAAAATGAAAAATCTTATTTGAAAACTAGCTGTTGTGCGCGACATCGTCCGCGTGGAATTATAATATATTATATAATATTATAATATAGCCTACGTTACTCGGGGATAATGTAGCTTTCTAATGGTGAAAGATGTTTTGAAATCGGCCCAGTAGTTCTTGAGTTATTTCAATATTTACAAAAATACAAAGTTTCTCTCTTTATAATATTAGAATAGACGAAGATTTACACTAGATATCTAAAGTCCTATACGTATCAGAAGACAGAAAGAAGTCCTCGATATTTACGACCGAAACATCGCTTGAGAACCTGATCTAATTACGGCATTAATGTTGCATACTGGTTTTAAAATTTAGGTAGAAATATTAGGTTATAAATATAGAACGTAGTCCATAACAGTCTAATAATACTTTTGAATATCGGCAAAGAAATTTAAAGATATGTGTGGTCATGCAAAATACGCGCTAGTCGTGGAGTGAAGGAAAATGGAGCCCATCATGATTCGAACTACTGCTACTACTTCCGAAGCTTTGATCTGTTATTTCCCAGTCAATATTCTAATTATCCATCAGACTGTCGCCTGTCTTTGCTTGCTTTGAACAATTATTTACTTATTATGTAATCATGGGTGTATCTGAGTATCGTATAGCGTTGTTACACTTCATTATTTTGCAATGAGACGCCTGAACCATTACAATGTCTGCGATCGAAGGGTTAGGGGCTAATTTATAGCGTCTATTTTGTAACAATAATCCCCTTTATCTTACTACTATCTCATATTCCAATAAAATAAACAATATTACAAAGGTTAAATATTTAAAATTTCAACATTTTAAGTAACCCCAAGACCTTTTCTGTGTCTCCACAGTTCTTCTGTTTTCACCAACAACTACGAAAACTTAGTCACCGTTGTCACATATTTAATTCGACTTCAACTCTAAATTCTACCAAGTAAAGTGACTTTTAACTTGCAGAAAACTTCGTTGACTTAAGTAATTTTTCTTTACATTTGTAATGACTTAATTCCTATGTTTACTTAATATTATAGACACAGTCGATATGTCAAACAATTGATATATTATTATTTATTACATCTACACACTAGTCCCAAAAAAATTGTCTCTCCCTTTGTCTCAGAGACAAAAAATCTTTTGCACTGCCCTTTACTGAAAGAAAATCTATTTGTGCTTAGTTTTATGTATAATTAGTTAGACATTATAATACTTTATTACAACCGATATAAGATTAAAAGACGACCTTTGAAATGCTCTAATAACAGGGAAGTTTCAAACATAATGCATCCTAATTGTAATTGCCGAGTTAGCGGAGATTCTGCCGACCCCATACTGTGGGGTGTTGACAGGGCAACCAACAAGTCAGTTAATTTAACCATATGCCCTTTATTTATAGCTTAATTTTATTCTAAAATATTTATTAGATTAACTTCTTTTATTCTATTTGCATTTTATGTAAAAAGTAACCCAAAATAAATGCGCTACAAAGCGATTCGATAGCGAAAAACAAAAATGTATAGAACTGACAATGACGTTCGATATCTCACTCGTGAAAAGCACATGACATATCAAATGTCATTGTTAGTTACTAATTTTTGTCGATTCCATCAGTGATATCGCTAATTGAAAGATACTTTGTGGTGACCCCAGTACTGGTATTAAAATAATCATATTGGTTGTTTTCAAGTACGGGAAATAAAAATGTTATTTATTTTTGACTATATAAACATATTAATTACCCAACTGATTTTTTTATGTTACAATCATTATTGCGACGGAACGGCGGCGGCGGAAGACGAAATTCATTTTAAAACATATGTTCGTTCCACTTACTCATCAAACTTTTTACTATCATTAATATTAATACGATGGTTTTAAATTAATTATCATTTTTAATTGAACTCCCAGCGCCTCATAAGAAAACGCATGACAATTGCAAGGAAATCGAAGCGGTGACCATAAATTTATTTTAAACAGGACTGTCTTTGTTTTTATCCTACAAGAGCATATATTCTCAAAATGTATGCTGAGATAAAGGCTTCAAGAGTTTTCGAAAACATTTCTGAAATAGTTCTTGTGTTTATACAAACGGAAGGCATTTCTATTATGAAAGGGAGACAACTTTTCTTTCCTTTTCTTCATTCATCACCTGCTATTACTTATTTCCTTTTCTAAAGTCACTCGGCTTTATACGACAAATATATTTCATAAGTCCCTAAAGTGTTGTGAATTCACGGTTACTCACCTTTGTTTTTGGAAGTCAATGTTATTTAGATATAGAGATAAAAATTGCAACCAAGTCCTACAAATCCTGGAAGTCCTAGAATCATCGCCAGAAAGATATAGTGACCCTACAACCGCAAGTGATAAAGCATGAAACGGGTACAAAACAAGAAATTCTGTCAAGGACTCACCGCGCCTCCTACATTATTCATAGCGGCCATGCTTTTGGCAGAACAAGCGTGTCAACACGGGATTGCTGTAAAAAGTTAGCATTTCGTATCAAGACACGTTCCCGATGTCTGTTGGTACTATTGGTACATCAATACACAATGGATTATTGTTTCTTTTAATCTCTCACTAATTGAATTCAATGTGTAAAGATTTGAATTAAGAACGTTCTTCTGACAATAAAATATTAAACAGAGAGCGTCAGCTCAGGGGTTTAGCTCTTGACTTGTAAAGTGCAGGTCTCGAGTTCGAATCCCGCCATTTACCAGTGTGTTTTTCGATTTTCATATGTACATATTTACCCGACGCTCTTAAGTAAAGGAAAACATCGTGATGCAACCTGCACGTATCGGCGAAGAAATTTAAAGATACGTGTATTCACGCAAATACGCGCTAGTCATGGAGTTGCGGATAATGGAGCCCATCATGGGTCGAACCTTACCTTACCTTACGAGAGATGGAACTCGGTGGGATGTCAATGGGATAAAATACTTGAATGTGGTATTAAAACTTTTTCATCTATCTTTAGAACACAATGTTACTAAACTACTTAAATATGGTCTAGTATATACATATTCCTTTTTGATTAAAGATGTTCTTCCTAAAGTAGACATAAAACAAAAGAAAAAAATGAATTGGAATGCTGACATAAAACCCCGCTCCAATTGGCACGTCGAATAGAATAGTACTTATGTTTCTGACGTGCCAAATCAAATATCAATTACTCTGTTAAGTTTGCTGTCTTACCATATTAAGATTTAAGGTTGTCAGAAAATGTAAACATTTACCAAGAATTCAATTTTTTTCTTTTGTAAAATCTATCAAAATGACTTTAATCTGTTTTTTTAAACAAGTTCTATTTAAATTACTTTGAGGTACTTAAATCTAAATCACCGACAAACCGATACTTTTAAATATCGATAAAAATTCGTATATAGTGACCGCTTTGGTACGCAAGAAGTCGACATGCTCTCGTGTCAGCCGCAATAAAACTGTGTCGGCAAAGATAAAGACATTTCGCGGGCGCTGCGCGGCCTTTCACCGACACTTGCAAAAAGCTCCTACAACGGACGAGCTTTTTGCGGTTACTTTCACACGAGGGCACGACAGTAGGACAGAACTTTAGTACCGCTAATTATGAACGCTCAGTTACTAACAACATTACATGTAATCCCATTCAATATCAACGATATTAACGATTTCGCTAGTAATACCTACAGCTATTTTTCTACTAATAATGCGGCAAAAAATCACGTATAGTGTTCCGGTATATCGACTAGTTTCGGACTCTTCGGGAGTCCTTCTTCAGGGCGAGAGCTGGTTTTTCGATGCTCGTGGTCGGTCACGAAAGTTTTTTCAACAATTTAATTATTTCTCTATTCAAAAGACTGGTAATTTATTTTCAATAAATTAATTGTATTTATAATATTGCCATAAATATGTTATAGCGTATAGAAATTAACAGGCGTTGTGCTTTTAAACAATTGCACTACTGCATTGTTGGCTCTATCCTCGTGTGAAACCAGCAAAAGCGTTCAAAACTCGACTTTCGTGACGATTTGTTGTCGATTTGAAAAAAGTTCAAAATGAAGTTATTCAATATATTACTGAAGCTTTATTTTACCCAGAAATAAGTCTTATATAATAAATAAAAGAACATTTAAAGATAGACAAGTAGAAAATAAAATGTGAACTTTAATTACTGTTTAAGAACTTATTTCGCAAGAAAGAAACTTTATCTTTAAAGTGGGTAGCGATACATATCTATATAAATATATGGAAGCTTTTTTGAATTTAATCTTTTTGTTCATTACATAGTAAATGAAGTCATAAAATAAGACAAACAGTTAATTAATTTACTTCATTAATAATAAGAAAAGCTACTTGATTATTGGAGGTCACTATAAAATGTAACATTGTAATATTGAAACTAGTAGTAATGTCTGCATAAAACGATTAATTGCAACAATGTATGACATTGCGACTACAAGTAATGTATTTTTTTATACGAGAAGGGGGCAAACGAGCGGCTAGATCACCGAGGTGATCTACGACACCTAACATTTGCAACACTCAAGGAACCACAAATGCGTTGCTGGCTTTTAAGTGGCCGGCAATAAAACGCTTGTGATTTTTCATATTTAACTTAATACATGCTTACTAAAAAAATACTAACTAGGGTGACACGATGACCCGAAGTACGCCATGGCCTCCGCCAAGAAATCTCTCCATACTCGGCGATCCCGCGCCATCCCGACCCAAAAATAACCCATGCTTAAAAGAGAGAAATTATATTAGGTACTCTCTCAGATTTTTCAAAGAGAATCATAGCCAGGGTATTGTCTTTATATATATTTTTCGTTATCATCACCAGCTCGCCAGTCCCCACCGAAGGGCGCTGAGCTCTACCACCTAAGGAGTAGTGTGATTCTAAAATTTCGTCGATTCCAAAACGATGCAGGGATGAATCGACGTGTATGCTAAACCGCTTCTAGCAGATGTGAAGATTGATTGATGTTATATCAATGTTTGGCTTAACACCTGTTGATATGAACCTGGTCGCATACAGAGCGTTTATTTCCAATCGGATACTATCTTAATTAGTACATTTAATACTAAGTATAAACACATGCTGTAGATAAAACTTGTTTATGAAATAATAAGACCGACAGTTCCCGAGTGTTTGTATAAGTACCCTAGTTTACTAATAACCAAGTACAGCGTACATGAAGTTACGCAAAGCAGGGGTTTACCCAAAGTATGAGCGCTATAAAGCAATTCGACAGCGAACATCAAAAATGTATAGAACGAACGTTCGATATCTCACATGTGACAAGCACATGACTTATCGATTGTTATTGTTAACGATATCGCCAATCGAACACTTTGGGTAACCCTCTAGAGCATCTAAGCTACTTACGCAATAAGTCTCATAGAGGTTACAAAGAGGATGTAAAGAACTATTAAGGGCCCGACTGGTCAGAGCAGATCTTTCAAAGAAAAATAGCTCTTAAGGTGGAAAGCAAGATTTTCTGGCGATCGTACATGCCCTGATATACTAGGCTCGCATTCACACGGTCGATTTTTCAATGCTCGCTAAAAAGTATTGAGATAGAACAAATGCATTTCCATGTATCTGTTCAGACGGAGGCGCTTTTAAAACTCAATCCCGCAGCGTTGAATTTTATGCGCTCGTTGAACGAAACAAGGTTGATTTTACAAGCTCGTAATGATGAGAGCCAATATAGACGTTAAAAAAGCGTCCGTGTAAATGCTAACATCATAGATTTCCATAGCTTTCTGAGTGAAGAGTCATATATTAGTTTCGTAGTTTTATTGTATTGAGTATAATAAGGGTAAAGTCAGTCGGGCTTCTTGGCATTGCAAACTATACTATTGTAAAATAGTTACTGACTAGCTTTTTTATTGATCGAAAAATTTGTCATAAAGTGTATTCACTGCACTATCTAAAATACCGACTTGTTTCACACTAATTATGAGATATTAGATCGCCAATATCTGGTGCATTGTACGCGTTGTGTGCGCGCACTAATGGATAGCTTATGTAAAATATAACTTTATTCATGAATAATTTTATTGCATTTACATTTCTTGGAAAGATTTATTATTGATCGAGGTGTATTTTCATAAATGATGCACTTATTCGATAGTTTTTTTGTTGTAGTGTAGATGCACTAGTAGGAAACAATAATAGCCCCTAGATAAAATGATCATATAGAATAGCTAAGTTATCTTAGAAATATCAAAGTCTTTTAGCTTGTCCTTACCGCAACCCATGTCATCTTTCATCAGCAAACGATTTTGACGATGTAGTTTTCTCCTCATACAATTTCTACAGTTCGCAGTTCGACATTTGAATTAGAAATAAAAGAAAATCGTATTCTCTTTTTAAAAATGTATGCCACTAATAGTCACTGGCAACCTTTACGTACGTCACAAAAGAAAGATAATTTCAAAAACGAAGGAGTCTCCACATCATTCAGTGTCCGGTCGAGGCATGCAGTTTTGTACGAGCTACCGTTTTTTTTTATACGCAAAGAACCGCGTCATGCGCTATCGGCCAGCATTAATATTAATAACTTTTTAATTTATTATTTATAGGTTCTCCGAGCCATTCACAAATTGAGTCGTTCGAATAGCCATGATTGATGCTTTTTGATATTAGACCTTTAATGAAGAATATATTGCATAATTAATATACTTCGTAGCAAAATCCCTTTAGCCTTTTTATCCATTTTAATTATCTTTTAATTTAAAAAATACTTTATATTTTTCTATAAGTTCAGTTCTATAAATTTTTTTTATTGTCTTTGCCAATTTCTTATAAAAATTGTTATTACAAGTAAATTCTTATTAAGTTTGCCTTACAGTTAAATTTGTGAACATATTTTTAAATATAAAGTCGAGTATCATTTTGTTTTCATAAAGTGAACATTAAGAAATGTTTCATTACTTCTTAGTATAATAATGGTTTGTTATTTTCGTAATATTTGGAACTAATGTGTGTCATTTTTACATACATAAGTGACCACATAATTATCTGGTGCACCTACCGCATAAACCAGTCCGCGGTAGTGGCGGAATAGTTGTATCCGTGAGGGCACCAAGTTTCTTGGTGCTATGCGGCTTATGTTCGATATTTCTTTGTACTCGCCGCCGCTGTATATGTTGAATACCACCGTCCCATACAGGTATCCCGCATACCGCCGTCCGACGGCGAACGGTGACGAAATGCCCGGACCTCGACTCCACGCCGCGGTGGGAAAGCCAAGTAAATGGATTTAGTGCAAAAACAGAGTAATATCGTCATTGTCCTTTTAATTTACTTTATAAACTATTGCTGTTTTGTTTTCAAAGTTATTTTAAGTCTTTGAGAGAGACTAGACTTCAATTTGATGTAAATCGGGATGAACCGAACTGGCTCAAGTCCTTGAAAAGTCTATGTAGGAAACTTTTTATTTATTTATAAAGTATATGCCGCACCCAAAAAGATGACTGAAGTTAAGAATATTTTACGGGCGAATACTGAAACCAATCTTAAAGTAACCGCCGCTTACAATCTAACATACATAAAGGTAATTTGGAGTTTTAGCCTGGTCTTATCATTTAAGACCATATTACATAGTTTTAGGGTCAGTATCCGGCAATTATTGAAGTCTCTACTAAGCGACGTTTAAAAAAAAACTAGTAAAAGACTCTGAGTGAGGCAGTATTATCGTTAATGTATATTATGTCTGTAATCTTCATATAATATAAACTATAGTAATTTACGTTTTCGTTCTCTCATTCATGAACGCGATATTTATTAAGAAATATTGCCCATTTTCCTATTTGAAAATTTCGCAACAAGGATATTTTAAGTCCATTTCGGCTTGCTATGTAAATCTTTCCAGTTGAAATATGCTTTAGGTAAATAAATACCACAAAACAAAGGAAACAGGCCGAAGTAGCGTGACCGACGAATGTACAACCAGCAAAATAATGTTCTCTACAGGAATATAATTTCATTGCGGTTGTCGCTGGCATATGGTGCGGCGGCCATTTTGTTTCATACTTTTTTTTCTTGTAACACAGTAGCTTTTGTCATTCCGAAGGCAGATGTGACTACTCGTATTTTACACTGTAACTACACATACGAGCTGTTGTTACGTATGTTTTTAAATTGTTTTAATTTAAATAACATTTTGTTTTTTACATTTATATTGTGACGTTTGAAGACATCGTTAGATCGTAATTAACACGCCATGAATTTGAACCATTTATAATTCATTGCATATTTTTACGTAGAATTCGCTTAAAACTCCATAACAGATAAATTATTTCACTTAAAATATTCTTATTTTTTTCTTGTTCTTATTGAATACTGTATTCGAATAATTTATTCAATTTTTTTTAGTAATGTTGCAAGATGTGGCCTAATATGACTCTGTGTCTATAAATGACTGTGACTATATGATTAGCTGTCACTTTAAAGAAGCTCATTCACAGTAAAATAAAAATCAATTGTCATAACGGCAACGAGACAAAATATGAAAATTGAATGAAAATCGGTGTGAAAATTATTAAACAATACAATAAAACATAACCTACTCGGAGCGGGTTAAGTCGAGTGAATTGAATGCCAATAGAGTGAGTTAGGTAGTACGGGGTTAAGTTATATCGTGGCCTGCGACCCGACTAATCGAGGTGGGGTGAAATTGGAGGAGGAGATTAGTGATGTACCCATCATGCCATATCGATATCGATCTTTGAAAAACACAAATTGAATTTCAAGGTTTGAACTATTTTTGTAACAATATGGAAACTGTTTCAGCAATTAAAACAACAAACAGAAAACAAAAGTACTGTATTTATAATAATGATAAATTGAATAATAATAGATTAATTCATATGTCAACAAGTTTTATAATAACACTAAATAAAAAAGACGGTATATATTTAAGTAAGCTCAACCTATCATTATGCTTTGATTAAATTTATCGTTTATTATATTTACATATGAAATATTGTTTAATACAAGTAAATGATAATATAATAAATTACATTACAAATAAAAATTAACCCATTATCATTAATCCTTTTTTAAAATCAATTAAAACAATGTTTCTGTCACCTATAATTTGTTGCTTATTGTATGAAACAAAACTACTTCGAAGTATGGCTATTTATGTCATATTCCAAGCTAATTGGTTTTGTTTACTATCCAATTATCACTTGTAATTACTTATGTAATAACTTAATTACAAAATAAATCGGTTTCTTTTACGAAACAAGTGTTACTTAATCATTGCAATGAACTTTTTTTTATTTAAAACTAACTTCTTATGTTTAATTGATTATACAATAATGAAGTTTAAATTATAATAATAAAATAGAATATTAACAGATTTCATTTAAGTAGTGTTTAATATAAAACTTTAGTAAAGAGCATCAAAGTTTACATATTACCCACGATACCAAGAAATAAACCGATCGAGTTATTATTATCTAATACTAGCTGTTGTTTGCCATTTCGCCCACGCATTATAAAATGTAGCCTATATTATTTGGGTATAATGTAGCTTTCTAATGGTGAAAGATTTTTTGAAATCGGGCCAGTAGTTCTTGACTAATTTCAATACATACAAAAATATAAATCTTTCCTCTTTATAATATTAGTATAGATAAACATTAACCCTTAGTTGCCTGATCTACGAAATTAATGAGAACATTCGGTTTAAGAGATTTGTATCAAAATTAAAACTCTGGGTTATTAAGGGTTAAATATTGTATTTAACTAGACGAGACGTTTACTCAAAATTCATCTGGCGACATTAATTACTATATTGACATTCAACTTTATCGATGTTCTATCGATATCAAAGTCACATCACTATACGTAACGGTATAGTAACGGCGGCTAGCACCCCGCAACGAGCTCCGCCCTCACGCACGCTACAACCCCTACATATAGATATATGTCACATAGCCCATTCTGTTTACTGATGTTGCTCATGACGAAAAGTTACAATGGATTATACAACCAAAAGTTATCGATAAAAGTAAATACAACACTATCCGCTTTATTCCGAAACGAATCGGCGTTATTACTGTTGTACTTTCTAAGTTTGGTACTGGAACATTCACAAAATTTATTAAAAAATATAGAACATCCTTGTTCCTGGTACTTCTTATGATGCATAATTTGGACCAATGAGACTCCTGGTCTATCTAATTTAGTTCCGAGTGTCCTCCAGTATCGTACTCGTATAATCGACGACTTATTGGTCCTCACCCCATTTATTGCAGTACTTTACACAATTTATCACCTATCACGTATATATAGCGTATCACCTCCTAAAAGGCCGGCAACGCATCTGTGTTTCCTCTGGTATTGCAGATGTCCATGGGCGTCGATGATCACCTCGGTATTCCCGCTGCTCGTTTGCCCCTTTTCTTATAAAAAAAAATATATAACCTTAAAGTAATTAAATCTAGTACATCAAACTTAATGAACTAGGGTATAAATCAAATCCCGGGAAGACGGCAACATGTTGTCGAACATCGCGAAGGCACAAAATGAATTGCAGGGGTCGTGTGAAGGTTAGCCGGAGGGTCTCGGTGTGTTCCACAGGAGATCCCGGGACCCTCGAAGTCGCACTAGAGGATGGCCACCGAGGGGGTTCCCCCCCATGTGCACATACCATGGTTCATGAAAATTACACATTATTGGTAGGAAACAAATAACAAGTAAAAAGCGAAATGCGGCTTTAGTAGACATTGAAAAATCTATCTTGCTTATAGAGGGTTCGACCATATTTAAGTGACATTTAAGTATGAAGTTAACAATTAATTGTTCAGGAAATATTAATTCACACATTATTCTTAGTGCTAAACAATTATACCGTCAATTCGTTGTCACAATTCATTTTGTTCTGCATACCCGCATTATGTTGCTATGTTTGTATGTTGACCGTCAGAACCTTGAGAACTGATAAATCGCATTATCGCTTTACATAGAAAATATGTCATGCGCACGCGCACTGTGCTCTCGTACTAATTGAAAATTACTAGGACATGTAATCTAGGTTGCTAAATGACTTTGACATATAATTGTTTGCTATTTTTGTAAATTTATGCACATATTTAGAATTTTCAATAGACTAGCTGTTGCTCGCTACTTCGTCCGCGTGGAATTAAATAATATAGAATAAGTTACTCGGGGATAACGTAGCTTTCTATGAGTGAAAGTATTTTTGAAATCGGCCCAGTAGTTCTTGAGTTATTTCAATACATACAAAAATACAAAGTTACTTTCCTTATAATATTAGCATAGATTACAGGTGTTAGCTGGTTACAGACGTTCAGTTTTTCTAAATATACAGTTTTAGCTGTACAGTTAATCACGTCAATTAGTCACGTAATATTATACACGTCAATTTAAACTGCGCAGTCGAACTCTACAGTTCTCAGTTTTGCCTACATAAATAAAACGAACAGTTGTAAAACTCATTTTTTATTATTTGTCATACAAGTTATAATTACTTATATTTTTTTATGAAATAAGATCAATAAAAACTGAATAATGCCTTTATTAAAAGGCCTGTAATGTCAGCACCACTCATTGTTAAGTTTAGTAAAAATAACCGTAATAAGATCGAGCGAATATAATATTTTATTTTATAAAAAGTCAAGCTTACGTAGAACAAATAATAAAAATTGATTATCATAAATATTTTTAATTAATTAAACTCGGACAGTTTTTTTCCAAGTAAAGAATGTTGATTGTTTAATATAGTGAGTTTCGAAACACCTTTATCAATACACTAGCTGTTGCCCGCGACTTCGTCCGCGTGGAATTAAAAAATATAGCCTATTCGACTCGGGGATAATGTGGCTTTCTATTAGTAAAAGAATTTTTGAAATCGGGCCAGTAGTTCTCGAGTTATTTCAATACATACAAAAATACAAAGTTTCTCTTTTATAATATTATTGTAGTATGGATAAAATCGTGAGTTATGTTATTAACATATTGTATTATTTTCAGGTTAAGATATGGTTCCAAAACCGACGCAGCAAATACAAGAAGATGATGAAAGCAGCACAGGTTGGGGCGCCACCGCCCAGCCTCGGCCTGCCGCCTGGTAGCCCGCCTAACAATAACCAATTACTACATGGTAAGACAAACAACAAACCTGTAACCGATCGTCTTTAAATTATTTTAATATAGACATTTCTCTAACAAGAAATAAATATTCTGTTGATGGTTATAGTTTACAAAGATACCATAATATTACAACATCTATCTTATCTAATTCTTAAAGGCTGGCAACGAATTTGCGGTTCCTCGAGTGTGCTATTGTTCATTGTAGTCGAAGATCATCTCGGTGATCCAAGCGTTCGTTTGTCCCTTCTCCTATAAAAAAAACATCAGACGCCAATAAATCTAAAACATTCCCCTTTGATAATACTGTCACTCATATTATAGTGCAATTAAAAGCAGTGAGTACTAAAATTGATGAGACCGGCTACATTCAGTGTATAATAACGGCGTTCAGCTGGGACCTATAGTATTATTCACCAGAACCGACTTTATTTTAACCAATGTTTGTTACAGGTGGTGGCGGCAGTTCTAGCGGTTCCCAGCACTCGCCATCAGCGTACCAGAGTGGGGCGCAAGCCCACTCGCCCACGCCGAGCTCGACACCCGTCTCCGAACTATCCCCGGGCCTTTCGCCCACCGGCACGTGGGACGTCAAACAACCGCCCCAACCCGCCTGGGATGTCAAGGTTGGATATGTAAGAGTTGATTTAAACTTATTTATTAGCACCTAATACCTAGACCTTTTTTAGCGTCTCACAATGAGGGGAAGAAAATGAATCGAACGACATCCTACCAACGTCCAGCTGTGGAATAGCTTAAGAAAGAACGACAAACCACCCTATCTGGGATTACATTCATTCTTTTAGAATGAGAGAATTGTCAATATGTTTTTCTGTGTTTCGGTAATGGAAACCCATAGTTAATGTAATTTTCTTTCTTGTAGCCGAATGCGGGTCGCTCGCCGGACACCTCGTGCGATATCAAGCCGCCTCACCAGCAGTCGTGGGACCCGAGAGTCGGTTATGTAAGTACAATTCTTTGAAATATATTTTTTGTGTATTTCTGACTTACGTCACTTCGACGGTAGGACCTTTGTCTGACATATATATCTTCAAAAATATAGTATAATATATTTCAGTTTTTGTACCAACGAATCATATACGTAAAAACATAAATGAGGATTAAGAAAAAAATATGAATATTAGTTAAAAACGGTTGATTAGCCAATTTAAGTCATATTCAATAAGTGTTATTATCGATACATTAATTCAAGCATTTTTAATCATTAATATATTACAGAAACTGTTTAATCTCGGATATTAATAGCAGATAATATCAGTTACTTAAGGATACAATATTTAAACACCTGTATAAAGTTCCTGTATTTCGATCATTTTAATGTTCATGTTAAGAATGTACGATGTTTACAAACTTCCGAACAAATCTGACGGAATGTAATCAATAATATTTAATTACATGTTCAAAAGGATATACATAGTTTTTAAACAACTACTTAACAATTATTACTAATTAATTTAATAGTAGATTTTCTATTTATTAATTAACATGATAATTTTTCATATTATAGTCATAAACGTAAACACCAACACGTCTACGTTTAACAATAGTTTTTTTTATTCATTTGTCTTTCTACCATTTTAATTATACAAACATTATTTTATCATTTGGTATTTCAATCATTAGAAAAGCGTTCAATTACCTAAATAGTGACATGAAAAAAAAACTAATAGAACAAAAAGCGAACTTGTTGCGTGTCAAATAAATAGCTGGTGCGATCTGTGAGCGTTTATTGAAGGTAGAAAGGCGTGACCGACCGCGCCTTGCATTCAACTGGATTAGTTATATGAGTCCATTAACTTAAACTAAACGATAGTATAGGAAGGTACACCACGGTGACATATTGCGATGAAATCACATTTGAGAACTCGAGAAGGAGTTATTCACAAGGCGTCTAGAGAAGAATTCTCGATCCGGGCACACAGAACATGAGTCTGGTTGTAGAGGATTCGAGCTGTTTCTTAAGACATGTGTTACTCCAATCAGTTAACAGAGCATCTGGAGTAACTCTGACTATAAAGTTACGTGGTTTTACTAACATAATGTTCGTAAAAACGGGATTGTTAGGAACATCTAAAACAGCTTAACCGAGCGAGCGCCCTGGACTAGACTTCTACGGTGGCCCTATTGATAACTTTAAATGGGGGAAGACGGTAGCATATCGTGGTCGATTGTGTCGCCGTAACACAGGAGAATACGGGGTTGTAGATTGCTAAGGGTTCCGGTTTGTTCCTCGGAGAGCCTGGGACCCTCATAGATCGCACTCGAGGGCGGCCACCGGTGGGGTTTTAGTGGGTAGAACCCCACGTAACTCTGTCTTCCCCTCAAAAGGCAGAGTATCTCCTTAAGATTTCCCACTCAAGAACCAAAAAAGTGGGGGCAGTGTAAATAAGTTATCCTGTTACACTAATTCAAAGACTCGTGGCGCTGCCCTGGGCCGTCACCCAACCTGGATACTCTAATGCCGGCCCTGATCATAACAGTATCGCATCTGTATCGCTTCAATAACACCCTGTAGGTTCGCCCTAAAGCATTTACGATATAAAACACTTACTTCATTAAAAGATCAAAATAGTTTAATGAAAATCGTTATAAAACGAACCTATTGTATATTTGTATAAAACACTTTCAATTCGATCATAAATGCTCACTTAGTTCCGTTAAATTTTATTTTATAGCCTATTAGTTTGGTAATTATTTTAATATTAAAAAAGTTAATGAATGTAATACAGTTGTTTTTGTTTAATAATTGTTAGAATAAACGATTAAATTTATTCAAGATGGGAGCCTATCTCTTTTTAAAAGGGCAACAACGCGTTCGAAGTTAACCCAGTGTTGAAAACGTCCATGGGAGTTGTTGACCACCTCGTGTTCCCTCAGTTCGTTTGCCTCCTTCTCTTATAAAAAAAACTAGCAATAATAAATTACCAATTCTTGTTTCTCTTTGTATCATATCATGTTAAAATAAACCGGTACATTAGTAATACACTATGTCACAAGTTACGCGTTCTTATACTGTGACATTATCTTACTTAGAGATGAGTAATGGAATAAAGGTGAACCTGTCATTAGCCTACATATATGTTTAGCTATTGATATTACTATATGTCACAGATAATATTCAACTAGAAATTGATTCCAACCCACGCACAAAGTAATGGTCACATCAAAAACTTGCTAAACAAGGAGATCTTTGAAATAAGTTGGTTATGAAATTGTTCAGGAGGCTATGTCCATTCATTCATCAATAATGAAATATCAAATAACATTTTCGTAAAAGGGTTTAGCAAGAGAATTTTGGCTAAGATCAGTCTCACGTCTCATGAGATCCTGGTACTTCGTCACCAGATTATACTGTTAGATGTTTGTTTATGTTTTAAGTACTTTTAAAGGAGAAAATAGTTAAGAAAGAAACTTCATTGTTAATCTAATCTAATGTTGCTTGTCCCTAGGGCGCGCCACCTGGGCCTTGGGACATGAAGGGCGCGCACGCCGCGCACGCGCTGCACCACCAGGCGGCGCCGCAGCCGCACCCGCCCTACGTGCCGCAGTACTCCTGGTACCAGCCTGACGCCAACCCGGGACTACTTACGTGAGTATCTACCACATACTAGGAGACCATACTGAAACTATTAGGCGAAAGACGCATGTAGTTTGAGGTCTGTGGCTCTACTCATCTTCCTTAATGGAAACGAGGCCATATGGACAATCTATGTACCATATTGTCGCCCTCTACTTTACGAGAAAGTTGTCATAATATAAAAGACGTAAGAACCACTAAATAAACTATGAGACAAAAGGTCAGAAGTGCTACTTTTGCCGCTCTTATGGAAGTTCTTTTTTTAACTATACTCCTAAAATTATGAAACATTTAGGTTATAACTACGGTCAAACCGTAGGTTATACGTATATGCTAGATAACTGTTATTTTAATCGTTTACAGTGAAAACGGTCTCGCGTTATTCCATCGCATGGGCCTCAGACCTCAATATTTGGGACCACATGAACAGAACAACTATGACAGCTGAGGAATTTCGACGTTTAGTTAATTGTAGCATATTATATCCAGCCAATTACTTTGATGTAACTAAAGTGTGTTAAAGGTTATAATGGCATGCATAAATAGAATGCGTTTCTCAAATTTTCAATAGCAAAGAGCAAAACTTTGCAAGGCAATTTAATATTAATATCATTGACAGTCAAGTAGGTTTATTCATTTTACTGCATCAAGAAAGGTTGTGATTAAAAGTTAAAAATATAGACTCCTCGATAAGAAACTATAGAATCCCAAATCGTTTTGCATTTTCGTCGAATTAAAATAAAATAAAAAAACTAATGTCTATGATTGAGATTTCTGTAGACGAATTGCGTCCTTTCTTGATTTGATTTTATCAATTTATTAATAAAAAAAAATTGTTTGTCAACAGGGTTTGGCCCGCAGTGTAACAGCCATCGGACAAACACAGATGATAATTAAAATAATGCAAGTATAGTTCACAAAATGGCGGGAAGCGAAGTGCGCTCACTCGGCGCCATATTTAATTTTAAAACTATGTATCGGCACAACCAACGTTAAATTAAGGAATTTATTTAATAGAAATATAAACATTGTACATTTTTTTAAAATATTTAAAACGTTATTGTTTAAAATGGTTATTGTATTATAAACTATATTAAATAAGTATAAAAATTAGATACCTACGTAATTGACCAGGACAAACTTTTATTTTTCTATTTTGTTAACTGTCACTGAACTAAATAAAATAATTTATTTATTATTTTCTTTTCTAAAAAAATATGCATGCCACTATATCCTGAAATGCTGCCACACTCATTTTAATTATAACATCTTGTTATAAAAAATGTATTGTATAATATTATGTAAATTGAAAAATAGGCTTCGTGCCTTTTCTTGTATAGACGATTTTTTGCAATATTTCACTTATATTTGTAATGATATGAAAATCATAAAAACAATCTTGCCATTTCCTTATACAGGTTAATGGCGTTATTATCATGAAAGCTTGTATATTTATTATTTAGCAAGAAATATACAGTCCAAGTGCGAATGTCCAAAGGACCGCGATATTTGTCACCGCGTCTTTGAATCCGAGTTTCTCGCATATGGAGGTAGCTCTTCGAGATCAGAGAATCACTCTCGGTTATCGAGGTTTCTCGCTTAACCAGGTATGACTGTGAATGTTTGTTTTGTAAAGATTTTTACTTACTTCGGTTCTATTAGTGAAAAATAATAATTTTATATTTTTTACACGAACTTCCTCTCGGCTAGATAAATTTATTATTTCAAAATTGTTTTGTTTCGTTAATGCAATTTTGTAATTATGCGAAAAAATCGCTTTCAATACAAAACACTAGAATAATTTGAATTATTAGTAAATATGAAATATGCAAGCTTTAAAATATTTATTTATTTTTCTATTAAACAATTCAAAACGTGAACACAAACCATGCTGTTGTGATAAATAATTTTAAGTTTATTTTGCTTTCCTAAGGCAGTTTATTTTATATTCAAGCAAAAGTGTTCTGTACGCAAATGTATTTAAGAATTTAATAATTTTATTGTATTAATGTTAACTGCAATTTTATTATTTTTCTATTTCATCATACTTAACTATCTATCGGATGCATGGGCAGTATTTTTATATTTTGTTATTTCAATATTTTCTAATAAATTTCTACATATAACAAGATTATTTGTGCCGGTAAAAAAGGCTGCTATTATGGTTTGTTCTGTCAGAAAATATGTAAAACCTAAAGCATGAAAGTTTAGAAAATTACATAAAATAAAAATAAAATAAGGCGGCTACGGTATCACAAGGAACTTATGATTTTGCAGGAATGTACCGAGAGTGAGATATCATAATAATTTATTTTGACTTTTGCCGATCGAATCAGATAACTTCGTCAAACTATACTGGCATAATGAATCAATTTAATATTTACAGAGATTATTTTACTCTCGATCATAGATTAAAAATACAATCAAAACCACAGATTAAACAGTCTTTATCTATGATCACTTTGTAAATATAAAAATAGTTTACTGCTGGCCAGTGTTAAATTACATATTTATGTATTTAATAATATTATAATACTGTTCATGCGCTCTGATAATGGTTATTATTCTTCACAATGGGTCTCTACGGGATGAATTAAAATTTGTAAATATTTTTTTGTATTATATAGAGAGTATAAATATACATATAAATATAGATAGATAGAATAATTACTTTATAACTGCATTGTATTATAATAAGGAATGTGGAAATAAGAAAAAAAATGAATTAATTTCTTTTGTCAAATAAAAAAAAACGTAAAACATTTTTTGTGTTTCATTATCTATTGTTAATACATTAAATATATGATTTCTATATAAATATAAATAAATAATAAAACAATAATAAGGAAAGAAAAAATATAAAAGAATAAATTATTTTTCAATGTCTAAAGTATAATTTTGTTCAAAGTAAATAAGCCAACTCATTTTGCAAGACCGCTTTTAATAAAAGAAAATCTTAGAGAAATGCAACTATGAGTAACCTATTATCCGAAGACGCCTCCTCAAAGTACTATGTTAAATCAAGTCCTTGTCTAGACAAACACTAGGTTAGGTTAGCTCGACCCATGATGGGCTCCATTTTTCCGGAACTCCACGACCGTAAGAGGGTCTGTCGTAACTCACCTAGGTAACTCGGGACCTGCCGATTACAAGTCAAGAGCTAAACCCTTTAGCCACCGACGCTTTTAGCCAAACATTAACAAAATTAGAGAGAGAGATGTGTAAGAGAAAATGTCAAAAAAAATAGGCATCCTATAGGAACAGACCATACGAAGAAGACATGCATGGAGTACCTGTTTACATCTGAAAATATTAACATTTGATCACAAAAAAAGTTTCTCCGTATCTTCTCCATTGATATTCAAATGAAATGGAAGGTTGAGAGCATTACGAGGCGGCTGCAGCTCAAGCCGGCGGTGGTAAGTGAGTCTAATTGGTGATCAATCAAATTAACGAAGACCTAACTCGAATAAAGCCAGTCGCGGTGAGGCGACATATCTGCCCCTTTCGGCTCCCGCGAAAAACGTTGCAAGTGTAATTAAAATGACGATCGGCAGCCAATTATATGTGCCTTTATTGAAACGTCCCTGCAGATGGGTCCGTGGCTGCGATGTTTTTTACGCCGCGGCGTCTTAGCAAAGAGATTTTTGTGTTTTTGCAGTTCCCTCCTTTTGCGTGTAGCACAAAGCATGCCCGGTGTGAGTGCTTATAGTGTGAAGTTTTGAAATAACGATAATATCAATAAATGCAAAAAATACAACACATTACTCTGTTCGTCTTAAAGAGGATATGCTTAAGAAATGGGTCAATTTATATATTTTATAATTACATAAATAGTAAGAAACTATATGTTTTACCTAAAAATAAATAAAATAAAACAATATTTAAAATGTTTGTGCCTAACCTCATCTTCCAATTCTTAACTCCACAGTCACAGTGGTCACTAATATTAACGTAGCACTTGAAGACAATTGTTAACGACTAGTTTGCGTACACTAAATGTTGTCGAACAACAAAAATGTTACGGTTGCCATTAAAAAATGATGTGAAATTTAAATTAAACTCGTACCGGTGTTCGCGACACATGTCTACAAGCGCCTTAATAAAAAACATTAGCAATTTAAAATATAACATTGTCATGACTATCGGAATTGTAATGTATGGTACATCTAGTTTTTTATGTTACGTCTGGACATGTGGCATTCGGCTATTTTAGTACGCTTCTAAAGGTACCAACACGCTAGTGCAGTATTATTTCAGACGTCAATTATAGCTTTTAATAAGGCTGCATCTAACTTAATGATCCACAAAACATTACAACGATATGTGTAATATAGATTCACCCTTAGCCTTGTTTGAGACTTTGTTGCTAGAATTCAATTCGTCTTATGAGGTACCAAAAACACTAATAATCGACAAATCAAACGACATTGTCTTCTTCATCTGCAGATGGAGACGAATTGCCAGTATATTTGAACAAATGAATAAAGAAATTCAGTTTTCTTAGTCTATAACCCCCTTATTCCGAAAAATAATTATTAAGTACTGCGATAAATGAGGACCAACAATTCTCTCATCTCTCATTCCCTCATTGAACCAAATTATGTATCATAAGAAGTACCAGGAACAAGGATGTTCTGTATTTTAGTACTAGTACCAAAAGGGGTCTGTATTTAAGTATCTTTATTAGATTAGATTAGAGGCTAGAATTGCAGACCAAAATAAAACTTTGCAGAAAAGGTTAACTTTATAAGGATTTTTAAAACTAAATTAAATCAAACATTTACCTTCTTTAACTTAGCATGCTCGTTTTTAGCAGCAATTATTTCATATGTACTACGTATGTACAAATTATTATATTATTACAACAGAATTAAATCCTGTTAGTCGAATTTCAATTATTTCTTTAAATCTACGTCAAGTTTTTTATTGTACCATATGCGCGAAATATTGGAACGCCTTCCTTGCACAAAGTGTCACATTTTGGTACAAAAAAAAACACTAAAAAGAGAGTGGAACCCTCAAAGAATTAGTGAATAACGCAAGAACGGAAGTAAACGCCCACGGAACCCTTTTAAAAAATAATAAAACAGTCTTTTATATGGGACGTATAAAGCATACCGTTGGCTACAAAAGAATTGAATAAAAAAACCTTTTTGACATAGACATCTGTTTTGTAGACCGGTGGCGGAATAACATTTTGTTCAGTTTTAATGAATTTCTTTTGAAATACGTTATTAGGCATTAATTACTTTAATAGTGTTGAAAGCTATGTTGATTATAACGTCTGATGGTTTAAGAATTCTAGGACTAACTGACAGCGGGACTAATTTAGACCTAAACACTAAACGCAATAGTTTGGTTGGATATTTGTTTGAAGGTAGCTTCGGGACGGCTTAACAAATCTCTATGAAATTTGGTATCAATGTAGACACAGTGTAGAAGAACACATAGGCAATGTTTTTTTTTCACGTAGATGATGCCGCGGGCAAAAGCTGGGTATTCTATAAGGTATCGCCATAGATATGGCAACTCCTGCACTTCCTTTTCTGACCACCAGAACAAAGAAACATAGCGCGTAGTATGTCTTTTATTTTATTACTTCCCAAACTTGGACATTACCATCTGACTATGTCTTTGAGTGAAAATCAACATACTTGTCTCCATACAACTTACATCTCTTACAAAAATGTCAACAATTTGATATAATAAAAAAGTTTCCAATTCAACTATTAATAATTTAAACAAATTAAAATGCACACAATGTAAGGGCTGTTGACAGGAGTCACGTGGGTGAACGCGCGTTAAGAGTATAACGTTACGCGTAATGGCCGGTCATTACACGAAATGCAATAGCGTGGTATTAAGATGTTGAATAAAAAACCGATAAATCGGTGCAGAATGGTTCATAGTGGCACGCGTCAAAATACGATACTATAATGAACGTTTAAGGTGACTATTTGCCTTTTATTAACGGAAAGTTGCTGGCAGGAATATGAATTTAAGATTACTGGCTGTAAACGGTTATGACTTTGTCAAGATTTTGTCGTTAAGTATAAAACCCGACGCTCTTAAGTAAAGGAAAACATCGTGATGCAACCTGCACATATCGACGAGGAAATTCAAAGATATGTGTATTCACGCAAAATACGCGCTAGTCGTGGAGTTGCGGAAAATGGAGCCCATCATGGGTCGAAACCTTTAACCCTTTAAACCTTTAACCTATTTTTTACATTTAATTAATTATTTTTTTTATATTGAATTTAATAAAAAAATCAATTGTAAACTTATATTACCAAACTAGGATCTAAAAATAAATGCCAAATAATATTGTATTGGACACGAATAGACATAATTAGTACCTTAATAAAAATTCTATTGTATACAAATAATAGTAACAATATAATACTTTGATTTTTAGATTAAATGCCGTTTGAAACAGTTAATAAGGAACGTGTGCCTCGCAGTATGAGATATAGGGTGCGCAGAGTCCTGCTGGGTCGGTTATTGGTAAATTACTGCAATTTGCAATACCATGCCTTCCCGCTAGTAGATTACTAATTATAATGTCTCTTTATGTGATTTGTTAACTTATTTTAAATAAACTATCACATTTATTCAGGGAATTGAGACCAAAAAAAACATGTGCTTCATAGTTATGTTTTTGGTGAAATCAATTACAGTCCAACCTGGATAATATTATTGTACTTGGACAATATTATTGTATCTCATAATTTAGACAAAATTAATAAATTAAAAGTATTTCCGATAACAAAAAAATCTAACATTGTGTCGCGTCACTTCGACAAGCAGTATAACTTATGGACTCATTTTTTTTATATTTTAGTATCGAAACTGCAACAAGCATATAACGATAGGTGTTCGACCATCAATAAGGCCGGTCAGTCGGTACTACCGAGCTGTAATTTTAGGGCACGGACAGTGAATATAAAATTTATTGTCCTGTAAATAACAAGCGGTGCGAGCGGTAAAAGGAATTTGGAGCGGCCTAGCCTTTTAACTTCTAAAGCAATAAGTTCGGTTTTCAAGTTTGAAATAATACTAGGGAACCTTTTATTTAACTGACAGCAAAATCTTACTTCTTACTAGCTATAATAAATGCGAAACTTACTATGGAAGGATGTTTGAAGGTGTCTCCAGAACAGCTCAACGCTTTATTTCCCATTACACATGATAATATTTACATTAGAACTTAGAGGTTAATTACAATCGTAATATGCTATGATTACATCAAATTCAAGTTAGGAATAAAGATGACGTAGGATACTTAGTATTATTTTTTTAGTTTCACGCAGACGTGGTCCATTAACACAATAACCGATACTATTGAACGATGTAAAATAATCAATAATTATATCTGCAATAGTTAAAATTTTTAACATAACATTGTTCTGGAAGATTTCAATTTTAGTATGTTACCAACATAACATTATACTGGGCCTATAACGTTAGTATGTTGGCAGCGCTGTAAGCACGCTTTGTGTACGCCGCAAGTGGACAGTATACATCTGAGATGTTTTTGCGTCAAAATAATTGTTTCTTGCGGCGCGGCGACGGTGCTTGCTGAAGAGGGCCGGGTTTTTGCGCTGCGGAATGCCAACGGCCCAACGCGGCCGAATCATCCGATGGCTTATTCTGACAAATTGGTAGCGGTTTATGCTTTTGTCTTGTATACGAGTAGGGTATAAAATGCTCTAAGTAACTATAGAAACATGTATGTGTAACATTTGTTGCCAATTTATTCAAGATTATTGACTATAATAGTAGTCTAGCCTAATTTAGTCCACTTGACTTTTTCTATCCTTTTGTTATAAGGAAATGATGGGAAGGGGAAGTGGATATGGCGGGTGAAGGGACGTAAAGGAAGTCCACTTCCTCTATCCTATCCTCTTGCTGTGCGTCTCTTTCTCCGTAGATTATGTAAGAAAAGCATCTCAATTTGCAGATGTCTACGGGCAACGGTCGCCTCGCTATTCCAGCGAATACAGGCCGCTGGCTCGTTTGCCACTTTATAATATAAAAAAATATATATTCCATACAAACTGCCGCTAGCGACCCTATCTGGCCGGTATTTTTAAGAACACAGGAAGCTATGTATTCTGCCAGGCTATGTTCCACATTTATAGAAATCTTAACCAAGATCTGTTACACTGTTTCGAAGATAACAACAAACATCCATTAATCATATATTTTGTATATACAGTCGAACCTGGATAAGCGATAGACCAAGGGACCGCGATATTTGTCTTGCTTATAGAGGTTTCTCTCTAATCAAGATTAACACAACTACAAAGACAACAGTCGACATAAGTTTGTGAACCTACTACAGTTATAGGCCAAGCTAATAAAAGTTTAAATACTAAGCACACAGCATTCTATTCTACAATATAAAAATACATTACACAATAACATAAACGCACAATAGGGGTAACAAAACACCCTTCTTTCTTCATTTTTGTTACAGAACGTAGGGGTGTGGTCAGCTATACAGAAAAAAATGTATAGCGCTCTTTTGTGTTCATTCCATTTTTTTCTTCTCCATTTCTGAAGTACGAAACAATATTGTATTTATAATGTTTTCCATGATACAGTATCATGAACTATTTCTTTTTAATATTGGCTAGTATTTGACCAGAATAAAACTTTATCCTTATTCCGAAATATGTATAAAGTACAGCGATAAACGAGGACCAATAAATCGTCGACTATACGGCACTTGGAACTAAATAAGATAGACTAGGGATCTCATTGGACCAGATTATGTATCATAAGAAGTACCAGGAACAAGGATGTTCTATATTTTGGAATTTATGAATGTACCAGTACCAAACGTAGAAAGTACAATAGTAATAACGCTGATTCTCGTTTCGGAATAAATCATTATAACTATGCTGTCAAAATCTTTTAAATGACTGTCGATCTGGACTCTATATGATGTGTGATTTTGCTTACTATGTTGGCAGGAGCTTATGGCTTAACGATATGCACAATAAAGTTAACAAAGTTTTGCCATCTTACCACGTAGAAGAAAATTCTATGAAAATAAATATTTCCTTGGATTTACTTAAACAATATACAGATTAAGCTGTATTACAAGTTCGAAAACAAACACTTAAAAAAATAACATTATAATTTACTCCATTTGCTCTAAACTAATACAATTATCTAACAAAACTAGTGCACTTATAAAACCATACCATCTCTATTTCAACAAATAACATTTTCATTTTCTGCACATCGTAATGTCCATACAGTTCATAAGGAGTAGTTCACATGTGACAGGATTATCAGTTAATAACGTAACATCATGGCTATAAACACCTTTGCCAGTGGGACGTAATAAAACATTAGTGCCACCGCATTATAAGGCCGCGTGCACAAAAAGATCAACGGTCGTCCTTTTGCTCGGTATCAATAGATAGGCATAAGCGGACGTGGAAGCGTTTTATAGAGTTCAAGTTGGTCTTATAATTAGGGAAAATGGTTAAAAGACAAGTTAAATACTAACCAATGGATTCTTCTTTATTTTTATCCCACTTGCTCAGTAGTAGTCAAACGAATCTGCCACTTGGGAGTTTATTGAAAATGGAGCGAGATACGGATAGCTGCTTGTTACTTTTTATCCAAATAAAAATGTTGTATATTCTAAACCAATCTTAGAAATAGCAACAACTTTTCACATATCTATCTAAGAACTATATGAGATAAATTATATCTACTAACTTAAAGCTTTTTTTAATCTTATATAGTAACGCAAACCGTTATTTTTATCTGAGGAAATCTAACTAGGCATTGCAAAACTCCAGTTTGTTCTACAGGCGTAAGTCAACGTGTCTTGCAGTCTGCAAGATCAGTATAACTATTACTTATTATAATTTATTTGACTTGGACCATACACTAAAGCAGTGTTCACACGTCGCCCGCTGCGCGCATTAGTATGTCCCGATAAGCCGGCGCCCCGCTGTCTCTTATTGTAACCGCGGCTTAATCGCCATTTCTTCTCACTTGGATTTTTTAGGCAAGCGTGATCTTCACACTGTCGTATCGAGATCTATATATGATAAGGAATAAGATTGTTATAATTTAGTTTAATAATTTTTGATTTGATGCCCATTGTTCAATTATTGTCAACGAACTTGTTGCCTGTCTTATTTTGAAAAAGGAAGGAAGTTAATCCCAAAAGATAAACAACGATAAAAGGAATAAACGAATGAGACAGAAACTCTACGTAGTTAGTTAGTTGTTTTTCTATGTTCACAATCGGTTGGATCTCTCTGTTATTAGTATGTAGCTCCTCTCACCAGTGGAAACTATTTGCAAAAATAATTATTATTTGATAGTCTATACTTAATATTATAAAGAGAGAAACTTTGTATTTTTGTTTGTATTGAAATAACTCAAGAACTACTGGGCCGATTTCAAAAATTCTTTTACCGTTATAAAGCTACATTATCCCCAAGTAACATAGGCTATATTATTTAATTCAACGCGAACGAAGTCGCGCACAACAGCTAGTATCATTATAACCAGCAACATAATAAGTCGAAGCGTTTAAGTATTATCTCGCGGAACCCAAAAAAAATCTCAATATAAAAAAGGCAAAATCTTTCCGCTGCCGTTTCGCTGCCGTATTAATTTGCTTTTGATGGATTCTCTGGTATATATAGAAATGTACTTTTTGCAGCGGCAGGGACGCTTCGCTTGACGAAATGAACTGCGTCTCGCGGACTGGAGGAAACGGACCCATTAAGGTACGCTTCACTTGTACCTACTATAATACTCCTTTACTCTTGAACATAAACATTTGTTTTAACATTTTTGAAAATCTTGATGCTGCTTATTTCGATTACAGTTACATGTAATATAACTACTTTAAAAGAAAAAAAAGACATAAACTAGTATAGAATACTCTAGCAATAGAGAGACATTGACCGATTAACGAAATAATTACTTTCTTCTGTTCTATCTCAATACTGTCCTAAATTTGTTGAAGAAGTAAAGAAAACTTCATCACCAGCTCACTACACGTCCCCACTGAGGGGCTTGGAGCCTACCCTAAGGTGACTAGGCCATAGTCAACCACGCTGGCCAAGTGCGGGTCGACTTCACACATATTTTTGAACTTCTTCGCCGATATGTGCAGGTTGCATCACGATGTTTAACGTTTAAAAGAAAACTTCCTCTGCCAAAAATCACTGTCTCTTTCTAAGAGATTAATAAAAATTTAAAGTTAAAATTTTAATAAACACTACGCATTATGAAGTAGGGATTTTAGTACCAGTAGGAACACACCAAGCTGAGGTCATTTTTTACTCATATTTAATATTAATAAAACTCTATAGGTGTCGAGTATAATAAAACAATAGGATTTACGCCTGTTTCTTCAGAATTGAATTTGATTTAGTTTCTTTTTAACGACGATGCGTGATTCCGGTTGCTTTAACTAATACTCCATGTTTTTGTAAGAGATGCAATATGATACTTTGTTTTTTTTAATATAAATCTATTACACTAATAATAATCCACTATAATTAGAATTAAATTAAAAGGGTTTTAATAAATAGATACTAGATTTACATTTAATTTAATTTATTTTTTCAAGTTTCAGAAAGATTTGTCAAACTGTTATTTAAGTAGTACCGTTGGCAAATAAACCCTATATCAAAATAGTATAGTATAAATTAAAAAATAGACGATCAAACAGTTCAACTGATATTAACTAACGTTTCTAAAAAAGACATCTCTTAAGTATTACCCATGACATAGTAAACGACAACATATTCAGAGGCGGAGGATTAGACCGGCCCTCACACCAGCATTTAATCTTCTTAATCCTTGTACACACTAGGATAGTGTTTTAGTCGAGTAGCAAGTAGCAAGTATCCAAACAAAGGATTTAGTAATCTACTCTACTAAAATGTTGCTCTTCGGATACGTTTAGTTATACATTACTACCCTAGTGCGTAGGTTTAGGCTTAAACGAGTCCGAACAGTAGTAAATCCTTTGTTCGGATAAATGCTACTTGCTACTCGACCAAAATACTATCACTAGGCTTTAGGTATTGCCAGGGCTTATAGACAATGAATAAAAACAAAAATGAATATTGTCGTGTGATCGAAACACTTCATACCATTCATCCTGTAGATTATCAGCCTTATTACAAAGTAAACTATGAAATTGTTAGTATACTCCTATTATAATGTTTATAGTAGGTAATCTCGGCTTATAATAGAATATACAAAGGGTTTAAGCCCCAAACTGTTCATGTTCCAAAGCACAACAATGGCTGCCGTACGCGATTTTATTTATATTCCGTCAACACCCGTCATAATCTGTTCATAAAACTGTCTATATGCGTGGTACAGTCACGCACAACCATCTAAATATTAAATCTAATATTTTCAACATCTCTCTACTGCTCCTGATTTTACCCTTTGTTACCACTATCGAAAAACTCGTATAAAAACATACTGTAACGTTTCTACCTCCGTTTTTTCAAGCAGAATGTGAGTTATGACAATATGGTATTTCTATAAAGCAGCAGTGAAAAATCCACTCAAGACAATTTGCTCACGTTGACCAGTCTATACTTCTCTAGGGATTTTTGACGCTCGCGGTCAGTGAATCACACATACTGAAACGAATTAAGTACCCAGACTTATTTAGAATCCTTTTAGAACCATTGACCTTATTACTATTAGAGTATTAATAATCAACACTTCTCTTTGCGTCAGTACAGTATAGAAGCGGCCGCGTTTGCTACCCGCTGATTTTTCGCTACAAAACCATAGCATTATCCGCACAATGGTATATAGTGCTCGAGTGCACATCGGCCCTGTTGCTTTTGTTCGCGACAGTCCACTACCTGTGCTTGCTACCGACCTCTCTCTGTCAACATCGCTACAATATGTTGCAATATTAGATATGGGATCGAACATATCTATTAACAAAGAATAAAGTTATGTTGCAGATGCGATCTTTGATTTAATTCGATTAATTAACATTTAGGTATAGTCATCATTACCAGCTACCTAAAGCCTAGCGCTACCTAGAGCCTACCCTAAAGCTTTGTTCGCACCAGGATAGTAGCAAGTAGCATTTATCCGAACAAGGATTTACTACTGTTCGGACTCGTTTAAGCCTAAACCTAGGTACTAAGATAGTAATTTAGGAACTAAACGAGTCCGAACAGCAACTTTTTAGTAGATTAGATTAGTTAATCCTTTGTTCGGATACTAGCTACTTGCTACTCGACTAAAATATTATCTTGGTGCGTACGAGGCTTTAGGGACTTCATGAATAGTCTTTATTTTAGCTATATTGCTACATTCTTATTGGGTACCTAGTCAAAGGGAAAATACAGTACAACAGCAAAACAATCAGCAATCGAATGTCACTATGGCCATGTCGGACTGGAGCTGTCTTATTTTACGTGTAATTTGCTTTAAATGGGTTACTCTCAGGACAGATCAGTTTATAGGACTATATCAATATACACAGCTACGCCCTAAATAAGAGTTCTGGATCACCGATTCTCTTTTGGGACATATATTTATTTGTAGTACTAGACTAAACAAAAAACAAAAGGGTTTTGAGGTTATCCACAGTTTTTAACCGACTTCCAACAGAAGGAGGTTATCAAGTCAATGAGTTTTTTTTTTTTTATGTATGTTCGGACGTCGAGCAGCGAGTTCTGAACCGATTTACGTGATTCTTTTTTTGCTCGATGCAAAATGGCTGCCATTTGGTCCCATATTTACGTTTAAAAAAAACTATTTAGTAGTTTTTGAGTTATTTTTAATAAACATGAAAAAAAAATGGGACTTTTTTGCTTTCTCGGCTTACGTAGCCTAAACTATAGGCCCCATGAAAATTTGGGTACTACCAGATCGTAGCTCTTTAAATGTGCTAATTTAAAGTCCGCGATGGCATATATCTATCTTCTATGGTTTTCTCATAAAAAACATTTTTTCGTAAGAAAATTTTACTCGACTTTGGACGCTATTATTAGAATTCCCTATGAATCCTTATCCAAATAAATATGTTCAACATCAAGAGAATTTAATGCAGATTATAGTTGACCTTTGAAGGTAATCATTTTGACCAATACTTTAGAAGATATGAAGGTTTTAAACCACGCGGAACGTGAAAAATTACAAAAACGTTCCAAATTGAGCGAGACAAGTGTTTTCTTGCCGTATACAGCCTTAACTATAAGACTTACATAAAAATTAAAATGTGCGCTCAATAGATTATGAAATTGGCTACATAGTTGTCTTTGGTGGCATTTATCTATAATCTATGATTGCATCACAATTATATTTTCTTTCTCAAAAAAAAATCAATTAAAATGCATTTTGCAAGTTACGACGCTATTATTTCGTATTCGGTATTAATCCTTATCCAAATAAATATGATTTTGCGTTAGAGTATTAAACGTAGATTATAATTGCCCTTTACAGTATAAGATTCTGACCAATTGTTTAGAAGATATTACATAATTAAAACAAACTAAACGCGTTCGAAAATGCAACAGAAGCGCGCGGGCGCATAGAAATACTTATATGCTCGCGGCGATGTAATATGTTTGTTATAATAGTATTTACACGACATATCTTTCTTGACTATTGTATATAATTAAATTAAGATATAATAATTGTTGTCTTGTAGGCCAATCAGATAAGGATGGCCGCAATATGAGTACATATTAAGTATTTTGTTATAAATAACTGCGCTGACGAAGTCTCCCGTAACAACTAGTACTCGTATTAAATAGCTTTAATTTGTTTGTTTCACATTTCGTAGTTATAATTTTTAAAATAAACTTTTTTTTTCATATATTAAGATAATAAAACACAACGGAATGTTATAATGTATATGGTGTGATAGAAAAATTCTACTGTAGTTTACAGAACAGCCTATTAAAGACACTAAAAAGCTTAAAATAAAATAAAAAAAACTGCTTTTAAAAAAACCGCCTTCCAAAACAAAAAAAAAACATATTTAAATAAAAAAAATAAAAAAACTAAAAAGTACAAAATAACGTAGTATAGAATAAATTAATTTTATACACCTCTTATGCAAACCATTCAGACCTTTAATATTAATAAAATACTATTATTTGTGAGCTATATCTATTTATTGATAGGTTTGAAGGCGGAGCCAAGCCTTAAACAAAATAAAACGTACTATTATATACAGCTTACTTACTGTAATACAATTTGTATACTAGAGATTAGCCAACGTGAACAAACCTAACTCACAGCGCGTGTAGGTGTTATGTATCCCTATGATATTTCGCTTGGCTCCGACCTCAAACCTATCAATAAATAGATATAGCTCACAAATAATAGTATTTTATTAATATTAAAGGTCTGAATGGTTTGCATAAGAGGTGTATAAAATTAATTTATTCTATACTACGTTATTTTGTACTTTTTAGTTTTTTTATTTTTTTTATTTAAATATGTTTTTTTTTTGTTTTGGAAGGCGGTTTTTTTTTATTGATGTAAACAGAATTTTTGACATAAAAATTTTTCAACCAACGAATCTATATTCCAATTTATTATTATCAAACGGAAGTCTCAAACACTAACACACAAAAAGCGCTCAAGAAAATGACATCAGATACTTTACGAAGTTTTTGTAGATGATCCCACATTATTATGTTCATACAATTTGTTTATTTGACCGGAACAGGGAAGGTGCTCCCGGTTTTTGCGCAGGTATTCTATACAATTTAAATTTTACTGTAAATGTAGCAAATAAAAACATATTAAACATCTTTTTGAGCGTCGGTGGCTCAGGGGTTTAGCTCTTGACTTGTAAACTGCAGGTCCCGAGTTCGAATCCCACCATGTACCAACGTGTTTTTCGATTTTCATATGTACATATTGACCCGACCCTCTTACGGTGAAGGAAAACAAGGTGATGCAACCTGCACATATCAGCGAAGAAATTCAAAGATATGTGTGAAGTCACGAAAAATACGCGCTTGTCGTGGACTCGCGGAAAATTGAGCCCATCATGGGTCGAACTACTACTACTAAACATCTTATTTTACCGCAGAATCTGTAGACGAATTAAGATGAAACGAGTAACGTGAAAATTAGAACAATGAAAACCAACACTTAATAAGTTATTAACTTTAAGGCCTAGTTTTACTATAGATATGAACACCATTTTCTCTGGGTCTAAATATTGTCTTTGTTACTTTCCCTGTCTATTTGTTTTTAATAAATATACGTGGTTCAAAGTATCAAAATCTTGGTCACAATTTATCTTTCTAATCGGACTATTATTATAAAACTATCTATAATATTTATTAGAATTTTATAATAGATATTTATGTATTATAAAAAGTTCACTACAGACACACACAATTTAGTGGTACCACTACTAATTATTTAATTTCAAAAGCAATTGAAACCTATACAATAAAAGCTCTTAACTTCTTACTACTTACCGATATGTCACTTAAGCCTACAACTTTATATTCATTTAAGACAATACAAAATGAACCTTAAAGCATACATAATAAAGGTCTATTCAGATACATTCTAAAGTTTGCTTTAGAGCTAAAGTTTTCAAGTACCCTTCAGTGAAGAGACGATTTGTAACTAACTTATTCCGTACGTATTACACATCTGTTACTTTTTTAAATGAAAATTCTAACTACCCTACATTTTGTACGTTATAAATTGTTAAAATATAATAAGTATTAATAAATAAAACTCGTTTTTAAATCAGCAATAACGTGTTTTTAGTTATGCATTTTTTAATTATCTTAATTCACATATGACGCACGCTGGTAATAATAATAATGACATTTTAAAAATGCTTATTAAAAATAAAATAAAAATATCAACGTGAACATCTACAAAGATAGAAGAAGAATGAAAAATTAGATAAATATTTTGAGAGACGCGTAAACTCTTGAACGTACCAAGATAGTATTTTTGTTGAGTATCAAGTAATTTAACAACTAAACGAGTCCGAACAGCAACATTATAGTAGAATAGATTAGTAAATCTTTTGTTCGCATACTTACTGCTTGCTATTCGACTAAAATACTATCCTAGGGGTTAGCCAAAGCATTCGCTACGAAGCGATTCTATAGCGAACTTCAAAAATGTATAGAATTGACAACGAAGTACGATATCGCAGATGTTAGAATCACATGAATTATCGAATGTCAATGTCAGTTTCATACATTTTTGTCGATTCCATCAGTGATATCGCCAATCAAGGCTAAAGAGTATATGTGAATTAACAAGTATGGAAGAGTAAATACTGTGCCGACCTTCCATGCCGTAAAGGGAACAAGAATGAATTTAAAAACTCTTAGGGAAATATGTGTTTCTTGGGCGAAATTAGGACAAATTTTAAGTACACATAGCCAAGGGATATCAAATAAGTTGTCAGTGTTTTGTTTATTATGTTAAAATAGTATGTTACATCACTTTATGAGGAGTATTCACTGGTCAGTGTATCTAATAGAGTCCGTACTCAGCTCCTGTGGCTCCCGAAAATCCCACTGTTTGTCTAATTCAACTGAATTGACAGTAATTGGTTCTTCCTTTTCAATTTGTGTGCACTTGACCATTCACCAAATGAAACTAAACTCAATTCTTAGATACATAAGAGTACATTTTGTTTAATTTCATTTTCTTTACTTAGAACATTTCCTTCCTGATTGCTCGGTTACAAATGAACAGTGGTACAAAGGATTTTGATCTTTCGGGATTCATTTAATAAAGTTTATTTTATCTAATTGCTAGTGTTGCTACATTTGACCTCGAGTACAGGAAAAGGGGTGCAATATAACTGTAAATCAGATCAATTCGATTAATATAAGACGCCGTGATATAAACGTAAGGTTTAGTACTGATGTTAACAATTGATCTCTTATTACAGATCGTGTTGTATGCATCTTATATAAAATTGAACCCAAATATAACACCAAAGGTACAAGTAAAGTAGTTGCCACACGAGCGATACAACGACTGTTCGGTGTTACTCTACATACGTACTATATTATGGTACTAGGTGTGGTGTAGAATAAAACACGATCCAAGGTACACCCATATGCAAATGTGACGTGCTCAAGTAAGTCTAGGAATCTGGTCTTTGCCTCACGTATCTAACGATACCTATAAATAACGATATTGGTCAAGCACTACTATATTCACTTTAAAAAAACTCAGAATCGGGAGAGAAAACTATTATTTATTTTATGGTAGATTTTTATCAGGTTTAAGTAATATATAATAGTTTAAAAAGAAATTAATCTTGCGCATACCTTTAAAAGCTGTATTCACATGAATCGATTTTAGCATGCTACTAGCGCCATCTGTTACTGAATAGCTACAACTATATAATTTAATTTGTAATTAACACTAGAAAGACGGGAAAAACGCGCTACCTACAAAGACGGCCAATGGTCATACGACACTTCAGTATAACAAAGACTCTAATTATGTATATGTTTGTACTCAAATTAAATAATATATAACAAATGATAGGAAATATATTGCCGATTACAGATCACATAAAATATTTTTTGTAATTATGTAATTTGCAATAAAAAATAAAAATTTAAAGTTATGCGGTATCGTCATATTTGCTTAGTTGCCACTGCCATAGTTGACTTTCTGAAGAGTTACAATATTTGTTTCTCTTATTTTTACAATGTCTTTGATGACTTCTATCATCTCATTTGCAGCAGCATTATGCATTGATAAAAATTACAGTATCGTTGCACTAGTGGATTTCTTTGAAAAATGCCTTGAGAACTATCTAAAATAGGTAAACGAAAAAAAATCTTTTAGCCTTTTTTATGTATTTATAGGTACAATAAAGGTTTTACATTTAGACATTGACTCCAGAATACCATTAGATAAGTGTATACATAAATAAAAAATATATATTCCCACGCAATAAGATCTCACCCTAACAAATTGTGACTTCTGTTCGGCCTCGTATGACTAATTTTGAAGTGTCTATTTATTTCTAGAATAGACCACAGTGTTATATAGTTTTATTATGAAAGCTATTATTATAACCTGATGTACTAACACCAGGTACAGTTGGTCATCAAAACGATTTTCACCAGTTTATTGTTGAGTGGCAGCTAAAGGCCTGGTTACTCACTGAACGGGGCTAAGAAGCTACAGAAGTATCTGAATTTCTATCCCTAAGTTCTTATGGCAATACTACATCTTCAATAATAATACCTAATTGATTTTCTGCCAACAATTGTAGTTATATCAACATTAGTTTTACACAAATACACGAGGTAACATGTTTTAGAAATATGAGGTATAAACAGAAATATTGATACAATAAAAACTCATAAGCACTCAAAATATAATCCGAATGATGTATCTACATGTGAAAAATGATCTGTTAATAAAATTAATATAAACATTAATATCCTAATCACAATAACAATACATACGTCTGTCAAGGTGTCTTATGACTGGCGCCGTCTTTGTAGGTGAATGTTATTTTAATTCATATTTCTATAAACAAAGTACAGTCTAAATATTTTTGTCGGCATTACAATCGTAATTGATTAAAAGTCACGAAATATTAAACTGTATAAACAAATAGGGACGAAATTATCAGCGTTTCAATTTCAAAACAGGGTCAAATGACACCGGCCGTCTTTCTAGTGTTAATAACTGATTAGAATAATGTTTATTTGTTCTAATAAGAATTTTACATTATAAAGACTAGTTTGAGATTCTTTGCAGCGGAGTAAAGTTTTTGTAAAAAAAATAATATTATCTGCTCTATTTGGTTTATTTAAAAGTTTTTCTTCACTTAAGTATACCACAGCAATTTTAACCTTTTTTATTGAGTGAAATTCAAACTATATTCTAGTTACTTCTGTTTTGATAAGTGACAGTCCAAGGGATCGCGGTATTTGTCACCTTTATAGAGGTTTATCTCTAATCAGGTTTTTGGATCCGCTGGAACCAGACAATGATTCTCGCTTATAGAGGTTTCTCGCTTATCCAGGTTTGATTGTATCCCAAAAATGATTTAGATGTCAAATACTGATATTTACGTTATTTACTAAGGACCACTTATTCATTTGGTCCTCAAACAAAAAAGTACTGCCTTTTGTCCATAAGTAGATATATTATGACGGAAGTATTTCAAATTGTAATGGTTTGTAAATTATTAAAGACTTGTCATGTTACAATAATCTAATAATGAAAGATGTAAGTGCTTCAATTGTAAAGCCTTCGGAAACTTACATGCACATTTTGTCACAATAAACATTTTCTTTTTTTCTATTGGACACGCTCGAAAAGAGCAACAGAGATAAATAAATAATACCTGTCTCTTTCGCTTCGAAATGGCGTGTGTCAAATGGCAACTCCCACGGTGTTCCAACAGAGCCGAACTAAACTAAATAAAAATAACTTTTAAATTAGTGCATACATAAAATCTAAAATTATTTTGTAGTTGCTTCTTACCAACTATTCTTCTCTGTCTACTAATTCCATGTAATTTAAAAACATAAATACTTCTATCGATAGGTGTAGAGTTTGATTATTGGGCTACCGAAACATTTATTCATTGCTGATTTTAAAAAAAGCCACAAAAAGTCGACCGAAGTTATAACATAACATACAATACTAACTCTATCTATTTGTTAATACGATTAACCAAAGCACTAAACAATGCATTTAAATCTAATGAAACTTTAAGCATTTAAAACTAAACTTTAAAGTATAAAGTCCGACCCTGTGTATTGGCTAGCACGACATTGGGTTCGTGCTGGCCGCTACATTCCTTGACAAACGGCTGGTTTGTCATGCACCACCTCCTAACACGACATTGTCCGCCATTACTTCTTACTACTTATGTATAAGTAAATACTTTTATAAAGTATTCAATTGATATCTCTATATTACTGCTATATTCATGTATCGCTCAATTAAAATTTAAATAATATCTCTTCCTATTAATAAAATGTTATATTACGTCTTAAGTGCCGTTAATTCTATATTATTCAGACAAGCTCTTCATTACTTAGTCTTATTTAAAATATAACCTTAAAACATCACATATTAAGTACTCTTTACTTAGGGCAAATGAAACGGTCCTACGATAACAGTCTGAAGAAAGGTAAATAGATAGTAAAATGAGAAGCCGGCACGGGAAACGACGGCAAACATGAATTGTTTTAACGGAAAAGTAAAATTATGTCTCTATGTTAAGTGCTTGTAATCTGTTTAAAAGTGTAATAACAATACAGTCTACTCTACCTACCTAGTACATGATATACTTTATCGATTACATGATATATTTAAAAAGTTATTATTATCACTCCGAATTCTAATAATAATTAAATTGTTGGATATAAAACAGTTGATTGTTTTAAACATCTGATTAAATAACATAACGCTCATCTAAAACGATTAAAATCCGTTAATTAATTTATTAGCCGGACAATAAACGAGATGTTACCTACTAAACGTTTATTTAAATATCAAAACGAGCGAGCAATGAATTATTACAACGATTAACACAATAATAAAGTGACGCTGACAGATAAACATCTAGTTGGCGCCAATAAATCTATTTAGTTTGAGGCAAATTGTTTTTCCAATTAGCGCGCCATTCGCTTCGAATGCGGCGGCCATTACTGAACTCAACGCCGCGTGACGTCACCTGTTCGTGCTACTCGATGCTAGATGGCGTTGTAAGAATCCAATAAAATAGATCGATTAATTTAAATTTTATAAACAATGGTTTCTAAATAGCACAGTAAATGCAACTTAATTTATTTATGTTATTTTAAAAGATTTATTGTACCTTACGTAGAATAGGTCGGACCCAATAATCGATCTCGATCTATTTATCATTAACTATTTTATTTTAAAACATTTTAAACTTCCTGATATATCGTGGAGAAGGCGACAAATCTATTTTTAAACTCTTCGTAGTGTGTAATTACAACAATCTTCGGAACGATCGAATCGATTATTCAGTTCCGTATATCAATAACCAAAGATCTATCAACTCAATCCAATCCATCAATTTGTCGCCTCAGAGCATATATTTGCATGAAATCCAGGTCAATTTCCTGCAGCTTTCAGTGGAAATGTTTAAACTAATCACCGTCGCGACTCGGCAATCAGAAAACAAGATTTCACTATGTTTTTCCATACACGAAGATAATTTATGACTAGATAATGTAAGGTTACGTCGGAAATTCTGTCGTCGGTACACGGACGTAGTTAAAATACTTGTTCACACAATCTGTTATTTAAAAAAAAAAAGAGCAAAAAATATATGGTAAAGGCCTTACCTTTACCATATATTTTTTGCTCTTTTTTTTTTCGGCCCATGATGGGCTTCATTTTCCGCAACTCCACGACTGCCGCGTATTTTGCGTAAATACAAATATCTTTGATTTTCTTCGCCGATATGTGCAGGTGGCATCATGATGTTTTCCTTCACCTAAGATCGTGGGTTAAATATGTATATACGAAAATTGAAAATCGAAAAACACATTGGTACATGGCGGGATTCGAACTTGAGACCTGCAGTTTACAAGTCAAGAGCTATACCTATGAGCCACCGACGCTCTTCTTAAATAAAATATATTCGTTCGCAAGTCGTCCTGGTTTATGTTGCTAGGAAAAAGTATTCAAATCTTTCATGAAATATTTCATGCTTTAAATTAAGTTAAATCGAGTAGTAGTAAAATACTGATATGCTTAGAACATCATCATCAACTCACTATCCCCACCGAGTGCTCGGAGCTTACCCTTTGTAAAGTGTGACTAGACAATCAACCACACTGGTCATGATGGAGTTGGTTGGTTGATGATTAGAACACAGTTGAAATACATTTTTCATTACGTTTAAGAGATATGTATCATGACTACATTTTTGTTTCTTTATTCTTTGAAATAATAAAGTTCATTTCAAATTAATTTTAATATTGGGAGTACTTATCCTCAAAATATAATAGTTTAATACTTTTTAAATAAAATATGCCAAAATGAGTGCGAGTTTTCCTTCTTTAAAACTACGCTTTATTTTTTTAATATTCTCTGAACTTAATTTAAAATTATATTAATTTCTTTTATTTTTCGATTTGTGATCGATGCAATAATGATGATAAGGTTCCCACGCGATACTTTTATACAATCGACACCGATTTTTAAAGTGATTGTTAACGAAAATTTAAAGCTTCTTCTCCACTAAAGTTTGCGATGTTTTCTCCAAACCACAATTGGTCTTATCTCTAATTATTTTTAACATTAAATACATACGTTCATAGACAAAGCACAATAAAATGTTTTGGTTTATACCGAATTCAGACTTTTGTCTTTTCCCGTGAGTTTCCATTGTCAAAACACTTGTATAAAAACAATTGAAGTGTTTCCGGTTCGTCAGTGCATTAGTTCGTTATTGATTTAATTGCAACATAGATAATAATTGCTTATCTATTTGATCCAATTTACTATATTTAGAATCTGATTTCTGATGAATAGTATTATTTAACTTGCTGTGTGTTTCGTCCTCACTAGATTAAGGGTAGGCAACGCATCTGCAATTGCAGATACCTATGGGCAGCGGTCTCTTCGCTATTTCAGGGAATCAAGGTGGCCGCTTGCTCGTTTACCACCTTATAATAATTTAAAAAAAAACTTCGATTTAAAAATTATTTGAAATCATTCGCTGCTTTCATCTCTTCGCATTTATGGTTGACTTACTTTAAATTTGAAAATCCCAAATATAATAGGAATATTATGATTGTTATTAAAATTCGTTTAACCGGCCGAGTATGGTGGATACGATTTAATATTCATAATTTGTTATGAGCTCGAATGTCGAACATATCATTATACATACGCATCTGAGATCAGCTTATATGAAATTCAGAGACACGGCCGGCAAGGAAGAAGTGCACAGAGCATGCAACAAAAACAGAGGCAACAGGAATTTATTTTTTACATGAATCGATCCTTAATGTATGGATCTTTTGATTATGGACTAGGAAGACAATTCGCGAAAAAATTATTACGTTATAAAAAAAAACTAAAATAGTTTTCGTTGCCCCGTTCACTAATTCCCTTTCAAATATTACGCAATAGAAACTAATAATAAAATAAATTACGGTTTGTTTAAATTCAATCTGTAACAATGTGAAAGAAATAATTGATAATATTTTAATTAAAATATTTAAATTCGTTTCAAATCGAACTAAAATTATAAACAAAAAAATATCAACACTAATGGATTTTAAACCGTTCACTCTGTGCATACATTAGTCTGTATAAACCGAGTGATCATTATGTTAATTCGACGAAGGTTTTGGAGCTAGACTTGTTCGGGATAATGGCGGATTAGAAACATAATCACGCCGATACCCATCTGTCCTGAACAAAAATAACAAACAGAATAAAAAATCACCCTTGAATATAGGTCTCAAAACATATTCGCGAATACGCTTTCGGCTTCAAATTAGGCGCATAACTTTGAACTTTGTAAACGATGGATTTTAACAAAAACAACATATCCGTAACCCAGAAGAGTAGGCAGAGACAACGGACCTCCACTTGACACGATCCTGACACACCTCTCTCGCTTCTTCTACATTCATACATCAACGCATGCATACACGACGGTTACTCCTAATACCGGCTTTCTTGAGTAATTCCTCAATTTTAGATTTTAAATTATTCTTAAATAAATAATTAGTATAATACTAGCGACCCGCCCCGGCTTCGCACGGGTGCAAATCGGTAGCATTATACCGATACTAAATACTGCAGTGTTTGCAATGTAAGCGTGTTAATTTACGACATCATAATAAAAACCTCTAAATTATCAGTGTTGCTCTACTATATTGTGAATATATTATACATAAAAACCTTCCTTATGAATCACTCTATTAAAAAACGCATCAAAATCCGCTGCGTAGTTTTAAAGATTCAAGGATATATAGGGACAAAAATAAAAAAAGCGTTATTGTTTTATACCATGTAGAGATAAGGATGAGGATAAGGATAAAGTATACCGTTTACTTAAGCATATATCTATTTCACATGATATTATGTACTATTTAAAAAAAAATATTCTTTACCTAATTAACCTCGGGTTCAAAGGTTAGTCTCGCATTGTCTTTTAATATAACCGTTATTACCTGTTAATTTTTGAAGTTTTCCCGCATAGATAGGTAGAAAAATAAAGACTTAAATTCGACCTTGGAATAGCTTCAGATGACAGGAATTTTAAGAAAAGTTTTTGAGTTTAAACGGAATAACAACAATCATTTTCCTTCATCATGTTTCTTGCATCCGTCTCTTCCTAGGTCTACCTCTACTAGAGTACTATTCCTCATTCATAATAACTTTATAATGATCTTTATAATGATACAAAACACAATTATTTTGTTATAATTACCTCATTTAAATCTTTTAACTCCACCTGTCAGCAAGGAAAAGCTTTTTATCAAATAATTTACTTTGAAAACGTGCAAAAAAATAGAAGGTTCCAATCATTGAGTTCGTCAGGCACTATGTTATTTTCTGTTACAAATTGGTTGGTTTGTAATTGGTTTTCAAACCGCATCGACAATTTGTCGTCTACAATGCTTTATCATTACGCTCCTACAGTTGGTAGTGGACAGACAGAAACACATTTTTCTATGTGAATATTTTCGATTTGATAGCTTTTTAACTGATTTGTGATTGTGTTAAAATCATGTTTTTTTTAAATAATGGTGAAAAATTGTGATGAAATTATTCAGTGCTACGTATGTTCTACAAAAGTGTATGCGAAATGATGAATAATGTAAATTTGTGTAAGAAAATTTATTTATTAAAACTTTATTGTGCACACAATACTCTACCAATGAACCTCGGAATGATAAACGGAGATTTTCTACCTTATTGGATAACTGTACAGGTTGTATGCAGAATATTATTTTTATTAACACTGCAAAAACAAACTAGGGTGACACGATGACCCGAAGTGGGCCTTGGCCTCCAACACGAAATCTCTCCATACTTAGCGATCCCGCGACATCTCAACCCGACTTCAAAATATGTCCTATTATTATTTTACCCAGACTTTATATAAAGACCACCAACAATCCGTTAAAAAAAGGTTAAAGGTTTCGACCCATGATGGGCTCCATTTTCCGCAACTCCACGACTAGTGCGTATTTTGCGTGAATACACACACATATCTTTGAATTACTTCGCCGATATGTGCAGGTTGCATCACGATGTTTTCCTTCACCTAAGAGCGTCGAGTACTCGTAAATATGTATACATATTAAAATCGAAAATCAATCCGTTATTATCCTCAGGCTGGGTTTCTACAGCTGGAATACATAAGTACAAAAACATAGTCATCCCTCTCATCCTGTATTAAAATAGAGATAACATTTGTTTTCGGAAATAGAAAGTCACGGTGAAACACAAGCATAGATATTTTATATCGACTAAATAATAAAAAAAACACGTCCACCTTAATGATAGGATAATCACAGCAAACTTTTAAAACTCATAAATATTTCATAAGTTTTAATGTGACATGGTCAACTTTGATACTTTGTGTTGTGCGCGACTTCGTCCGCGTGGAACTAAATAATATAACCTATGTTGCTCGGGGATAATATAGCTTTCTAATGGTGAAAGAATTTTTGAAATCAGTCCAGTAGTTCTTGAGTTATTTCAATACAAACAAAAATACAAAGTTTCTTTCTTTATAATATTTTTATAGATTATAGACTATAGAAAACTAAGACAAAAGAAAAGAAAATTAATGACAATTAATCTTCACTTATACTTAAAAGGTGATAATGGTTGATAAACTTTACCATTACTTATAATTGTTATAAATTCTATGATACACGAAAGGAAGTTTTTATTTAAATAGCTAAGAAGTACAACACGAATTGGTTAGAAGACCAACGAAATACTTAAATTGGGGATTATAAGCCTTAATGGAAACACCTATACAAACTGGGGTTATTTTCCTTCCTTGGTTTTCCTATAGGCGGCGTGGCTCCCTCATACTTACTACCAGAGTCTAGTTATACTAAAACTAACATTGGAATATTTTCTTGTTTTTTATTAATTGATCGAACAGGGAACCTCTTTAAAGCTCATTAAAAACGAAAGTATAATTAATTTAATCTATGATTTTAGAACCTAATAGTTATGCTAAGTACAATATACTTAAAGATTTAATATCCATTACAACTAAATCAAGCGTAAAACGTTTTTAAATTACTTTAAGTATCCTCAAGATCAAACTTCTATGATCTATTTTTAATGATGGCCGCCGGGGACGCCATTACGTTCTAATTTTAAATTCAAATTTCGAACATCGTCTGCGTAGGAGCCGTGCGGCTGTCGCGACTGCGGTTTTGAAAAAAAATAAAAAAAACATAGTAATTTCAGTTTCCGGGACAAATAAATATACAGCTCGGCGTTGTAAGGGTGGTGTAATTTCTACCCTGGAATAATGCGCTGTCATATTCGAACTAATTATTGTTTTGTATTCAATCGATTTTGAAATCGATAATTTTAATATTTAGCTATATTATTTATTGAATAGTAAACTTTTGTGAGACATTATCATACTAATTATTGCTTACCTAATTAAATTTTGCTTACGTAATTTATCTGAAATAAGTTGAAGTCTAACCGTGAATTTCATTCAAAACATTTCTTTCACATTCAACATTTATTTAAACTGAATGCAGGATACGATTATTCACATAGGAGCCATCAAAATATCTATTAAATTAATTAAATTACTTGTTCATATTTCTATAAAGATTAATAGGAAATTATAACAAAAAAATATAAATAACAAAAGGCCTTAACAAGCGCATGTTTCCAGTAGTTTGAACGGAGAAATTGCGCTCATTGCTCGCGCATCTCCGAAAGGACCAATTTGCGTATTGTCGGTCAAATTGCGCGGAGGAAGAGGGTAGTCGAACATTGGGGAATCAGATTGTATTGTCCATGGTCAGTCGATCGTGAACTGGGGTCGTGATCTGACGCGTGCTGCTGTTCTTTGTGAAAATGCAAGGAAATATTTTTCCTTTTTTTTATTTGGAGACATCGGTTGTAAGATTTTTGGAAGGGATGTAAAAAGTGATCTCTATGGTAGACGCTTGGCATTTCTTCCAGTTTAATTTTTGGTAGACAGTTCGCTAGGGTTTCCTTCATAATTCTTGAATTTGAGACTGTATTATTACGTATTTTCTTGTATCCAAGAAAAGGTCACTAAAGGAGTCCTTTGTTAAAGTAATCCTCTCAGTTCTCATTTGTTTTATAAACATAACTAATTTTATTCGAGGTTCATCCTAATTGATCTTCAAGAAAGTTTAACTTTGTAACTATTTGAGCATCATTTAGATAGCCTAATTTTAGTGCACTTTCCCTTCCTATCCTTTTTCTTATTAGGAAATGATGGTAAGGGGAAGTGGATGTGGCAGGGGAGGGGACATACAGGAACAGGAATTTCCTCTTGCCCTTAATCGACGGAGGAGGACACGCTGCTGTGCGTCGCCTCCTCCGTAGATTAAAGGTAAGCAACGCATCTGCAATTGCAGATGTCTATGGGCAGCGGTCGTTCTGCTATTTCAGCTAATCCAAGTGGCCGCTTGCTCGTCTGCCACTTTATAACATTGAAAAAAAGCGTAAATTCAATAAAAAATATGATATTAAATTAATTATTCGAACCTACAACTTTATTTTGCTGTCCTTCAAAACCATTAAACTATGGACGTTAAAATAATACAGATTAAATATATTCAAATATTATCATCCCCGCTATTTTGTAATAAAACAAATAGTAAACTATTAAACCACTGCCCATAATATAACAAACAAACATGGAGTCCATTAAAACACCATTTACAAGCGTACTGTCAACTGAAGGGAATGTAAAGTACAAACAAAATTAATGTTCACGCCATTTGTCATTTGAGAAGCCATGGAAAATATTACCATGCTTTAAAGTCCATTCTACAAAGATCCGTCTACTTCAACAAATCTTCAACTAACTGAAGCTCCTAACTATCTGGTTAAGTATCTCATAACGTTATTGACAAGTAAACTTGTGCGTTATTGCTGCCTCTTTCACTCACTTAAATAATGATAATAAGAAAACAAGGGACGGATGATAAAAGAGGGGTCGTGTGGCATATCATTATAACTTAAAATTACAGGAATGATGAAACGTGGTCTATCTCTTTCTATTAAGCACGATAACTTGCTGTTCGAACGGGATAGATGCGATGTAGACGTCGGTTTATTTTGTGTTTTTTTTTTATGAAAATATTATTACGACCATTGAAGGGTTACATACGTGACTGTTTTTTTTATAGTAAAAATTTACACATACCCGACTCGGTTAGTTATTTGAAATGTAAATGAGTTGAAAGTAAAGAAGACTTCGATACGATTTTGTTACCACGTATTATGATCGACAGGTTTTTTTTTTAATCATGTTCACGAGTAATCATAAAGTCGGTGTTTTAAATTAGCTGATAAGATTTTCACTACATCGTATAAAGGAGTTATTTTTATATTGGAACATGCTGTATAGTAATTTACTTTTTTAAATAAAGTAAAGATAGAAGGTGTTACTTTTAATTAAAAAATAAGTACTTCAATAAAATCATGTTTCTAATGTTTATAAATGAGATTACCCGTTCAAGTTTTTGCCAAATCTATACTAATGTTATAAAGAGAGAAACTTTGTATTTTTGTATTTTATTTATTATTTAATTCAACGCGGACGAAGTCGCGCACGACAGCTAGTTAACAATAAACTTTTTCTTCATATATGCTATTCTTTGACTTAACGACAAAAATTCAAGATGGCGACCATGAAATTGTCAGTCTCTGCAGCTTAAATATCTCTATAAAAATATATTTTGATTACTTCTTACAGATAAAAATAGGGTTGATTTGGTTATGTATATGTCTTATGCCAGTGGAAACACAAGATAAGCAGATCAAGTAAAAATCCTATTAAATGTTTATTACTATCTTGTCACCTATTTAACAATCGTTACTGTTTTACCGACGCTTTTTATTACTTTTCCAATAACGTTTTCTAATTCTTTAGTTACGTTTGTTGTTATCTTCAACTTTTTAATATGAGTAATCTATACTTAATATTAAAAAGAGAGAAACTTTGTATTTTTGTTTGTATTGAAATAACTCAAGAACTACTGGGTCGATTTCGAAAATTCTTTCACCATTAGAAAGCTACATTATCCCCGAGTAACGTAGGCTACATTATTTAATTCCACGCGGAGGAAGTCGCGAGCAACAGCTAGTTTTAAATAAAATATATTCGTAGCACAAGCATGTTCGTAGCAGGTAAACTACGAAAATAAATTTCGAATCCAATCAAGAATTAACTCCTGAATCAGACTGTGTTTTGTTTGCATTACAACCAGAGATTATTTCATACTAGAGTAACTTGCTTTTAAGAAAAGGGGTAATTAGTAATTACAGTTTTACATGGGGAGGCAGAAATATGACTTCACATCTAAAATTATTAAACAATCGAATACGGCACTAATTCTTTCTTCCGTTGATCCACTTTTGTTTGAGTATTTAATGACTAATACCAGGGTGGCATAAACAGTAAGTGCGAACACTTATCTAAGAGTTTCGCACCTAACAATATTCTTATCTGGATGTAAAAACCTCGCTGCGAGATGGAAATCCACTTTTTTATTTTATTTACGTATACAAGCATTTATAATACTGGGAAACGAGGCTCTTAAGGTTTTCACGGGTTACGTGGCGAATAACGTAACTGGAAATTCTTCATTTTTATAAAATTTTTATGCAGATATAGAATTATTTTATTTTACTAACTATATTAACTATGAAGTTTAGACTTTTTCCTTGGTTATAAATTGTAAAAGAAACTGTTTACAGGTGGAATAAATATTATCTTTCTATCTTTTAATTTTCAAACAATTCAGATGGAAATAAATGCACACGCATGCAGATTTTCATTTAAATCGTACAATACTGTTACACCGATCTTAACATAGACCGGAAAATTAAATTTTCAGTACTGAAATACTTTATTATCACAATTTCCAACTAGAATGAAAGAGTTTAAAATATGTTTCGTTATAAGTGAAAAACCATACTGAAAACCACAGAACATTAATCAATAGGTTTAACAGCTACTACATGCATGTAGGTAGGCTGCAGCCTACAGCACAGTTCTGTAACAATTAGGTTACAAATTCAAAAATTAATACTCAAATGAGTCATTTTTAAACTTAAATGTATCTTCGTTATCTTTGAAGTGTTTGGAACACTTAAAAAGATAATTTTTTATCAATAAACATTTATGAAAACACACTTATTTCTTTAACAAAGTTGAGGCATAGATATTATATTTTAACATAATTTATATTTAAAAAACATGATAAATAAATTCTTTAGGTATTTTCAACGTTGAGAATTTCCATTTCCGTCAGTATCCCCACTTCGTTATCGCGCCGCCCTCGACGGTTGCCATGGCGACGCGCCCCTACGACCGCACCCCAAGGGAGGCGCGCTATTCACTCATATCTATTTCTTTTTATGTCAATACTTTATATAAACTTAGTGAAAATGTAGCTTAGTTTAAAATACGCAAAGATTTGATACTGAAAAATCAAAGTTAAGTTAGATTTAAGTTAAGCGTTAGACATAAGTAAAATAGAGAAAATGGTCTAAAAATAACCATTTTGAAATCTATAAGTGATTTCAAAAGTGTTTATTGCATTTTTATCTCTCTAAAAAGCTCTTGAATTTCACCACAAGTATTGAGGCGGTCAATAAGAAGAAGAATAAGAATTTTAAGTTATTCTCTGGCTGCTATGTACTAATTTTTCACTTTTCTCAAAAAAAATATAAAAGAAAAATTTTTGCCATCAATTTTTGAAAGCTCGTGTAGCCTTTTAACATTAAATCTATCGAACAAAGAAATAAGTAGAAGCTAAAAGACATGGGTTACTATCCTTGTCTGCATGATAATGACTGCTTTTTAATCGTCTTTTAAGAACTATAACTATTACAGACGCCATAAATATACTTTAATGAAACATTTACCTAATTAGACATGGTGTTTTCAATAGGTCATTAAATTAACACACAATTATAAACCTGAATTCACACTGAAGCATTTTCAACGTCGGCTTTGGTGTTTAATACGAAGCTCAAAATCCAATGCTGCGCGATAAAAAATTGTCGCGATTTAAAAGCGCCGACGTGTGTACATGGAAATCATAGATTAAAAGAAGCAGATCGGACATGACATATGTCAAACTGACAGCGACTGTGACACATTTAGACAGAATATACGTAACGTGACAAAGACAGTGACATAGATCTTTTGTCCCTTTCTCCGTATGCGATTTTGTTTGTTTGGGTCTTGAAATAGCGTATTTTCGGTGAACTGATTTTTCATACGTCCCAGGCAAAGGCTTGAGACATGATGTTATTGATTTAAAGCCGTAAAGTGACACACAACATACATATGACGTAGTCTAAGGCATGTTTTTTCCCTCAATCGTATACGCTATTGCTACTTCTATATGTTTCTCTTTCTACGATGGAAATGCATTTGTTCTACGGCAACGCTTTTTTAGCGCGCGTTGAAAAATCACCCGTGTGAATTCGGTCTGACTCGCTAAATGTCACCTGTTACATGTAGAACAAAATTCTCAATGTATTTGTTGACAATTTGAAAAACTCTACCTATAATGTAATGTATTGTTCGACCCATGATGAGCTCTATTTTCCGCCACTCCACGACTAACGCGTATTTTGCGTGGCTTCACACATATCTTTGAATTTCTTCGCCGATATGTACAGACATCACGATGTTTTCCTTCACCGTAAGAGGGTCGGGTAAATATGTACATATGAAAATTGAAAAACACATTGGTTCATGGCGGAATTCAAACTCGCGACCTATTTATTTACCTAAATAACTTATTTAGATAAATAAAAAGTTAAAAATGTTTTGCTCATAGTTAACTTGAGAGATTTACAATGCCATTTATTGATATCACAAACACCAAATCAATACCCCCATGTACAGTCACAACTCAAAACTAAGCTCGTAATTCAATTTCAATTCAGTAACAAACCGATAAGTACACTCCAGTGCAAAAGTCGCTGGAGTACGTACGAGGATACTTGAAACGGCGACCTTTCTATTCAACGCGAACCGAGTACTCCACAAGTCGTGCATTGTACGCCTCTCCATTGTTACGTCGGCATTCGTTACTCACATTGTTTTTAAATATCACTCTTTATTCCAGCTTCCTTCCCCTACGACGAAAGTTAATTACGCCATCTGTCGGCCGCGAATCGGTTTCTTTGCATCGGTTTAGGGCTGCGAGTGTCATTCGGTAATTAGTGATGTAACCTTAAGGGGGAGGTAAAAAATTGAACGGCTGTCTTACGACAAAGGACTGTGTTGCTACGTGACTTGAGACTTGAGCAAATTAAAGAGTGAATAAAATTGTGTAGCTACCTAGTATATACCGACTGTGTGTAATTTTGGAGGTTATATTGTAATTTTATATAGTTGTGTTAATAGCAAGCACCTTTACTTACTAAGCATCCGTACTACCTTTTCTATTAATGATATGCAGAATTGCTTAAATGTTTACTGTTTCATTTTTGTTAAAAACTGAAATAGCAAAAACAGTTTTTTTTTAGTAGCCAAGTTAAATATATTGCGAAGGTAAACATCGTGATGCAACTTGCACTGATATGTGCGAAGTCGACCAACCCGCATTGGGTCGCTGTCGTTGTCTATGATCTAGTCACCCCTTAGGGTAGGCTCCGAGTCCCTCAGGGGACGTACAGCGAGTTGGTGATAACAATGACGGGAAATAAAAAAAACAGATACTTAATATAGACCTACGGTTAAGATGTCAATGGCTATTTATGAAAATAAAAAAATAATTATACTTTAGAAGTTAAATCTATACTGATATTATAAAGAGAGAAACTTTGTATTTTTGTATTTTTGTTTGTATTGAAATAACTCTAGAACTACTGGACCGATTTAAAAAAATCTTTTACCGTTAGAAAGCTACATTATTCCCGAGTAACATAGGCTATATTATTTAATTCCAGGTGGACGAAATCGCGCACAACAGCTAGTAATATAATTAGAATCGTTAGTATTTAAAACAAACTAACATTTTTGTTATACAACTAATAGGAATGTTTCTGACCTTTGTTCAATAAACCGCAAAAACAATCGACAACATTTAAATCTACACCCGTCTCTATCTATCATTCGAAATCATATTTGCCGTCACTCTCGCTCTTGGAACTTTAATTGTAAAAAGAATACATAATAAAACAATAGGATCTGTCCATCTGTCGGCTTGGTTCATTGAACATTGCGGTTGACGCAGCAATTTGCTGACATCTTGCATCCGAACACCGACTGAATAGACGATTTCTACTGCATAGAAAATATTATTTACTACAATAATTATAATAACACAATTGCTAAGCCACTTCCTAATTAATGTTATTATGTTTGAGGGATTTATACAAAACTTCATTTTTATAGTTTCAAGCGACGTGAATGCTCACAGACAACTTTAACACATTTACTGATTAAAAATAAATGAAAAAGAAATGCTGGGAGCCAAAGCTTTAAGTAAATATAGATGTTTGAAAACGGAATGCTCACTCGGTTCCGAGTAGGCGGCGTGGCTACTTTAGCCCCGCCCCACTCGATTCCGAGTGTTAATGAGATTAAACGTTATGTTTATCCTTAATAAACAGGATGTGCAGAAAAATTATATTTTACTTTTCCTATCCGTCCGCAGCGAAATCCACTCCATCTTAATCTTACCCATTCGTTTCTTATTAGAAAACTGAGGAACGAAGGAGGACTAGAATTAGGTCCTCAGCACACCTTCATCAGATAAAAAGCAGAGGTAATTCCACTTCACGCATATCCTCTATATTTTCGTTATATTCCACATCTTAAACAAGCCATTCGCCAATAGATAGTTTGCCAGATCTACCACTATTAAAACCTTCATTTATACTGTGCATGTAAAGATGTATGGATACAGAGGTTAAAGTAAATTTTGTTTTTTTAATAGTTTAAAAAAAACCGGAAAGATTCACAACACGACAAAGACCCCAAACGTAATTATGCGTCTACAAACAAACAAAAAGTACGTTCGGACGAATTATAGCGCCAAATTATAGATGCCCTGTGGACAGAGAACGTATAATTTCGAACATTTTTCGAACGAACCGTCCCGACGACGTGTCATTTTTGTTATAGAAAAAAAAGAAGGAAAAAAAGTCGAAAGACAAAAACAACACCGATTAGATCCTTGATTATTTCCTTTAACTGCAATAGTTATTGTAATTAACTGACTTAACATTTAAAATACAGGGGATGTAATGACGCAATAAAAAAACTTGATGTAATTAATTGTCTATGAATATGTAACAAAAGTATGTCACAATATAATTGACGTTTTAAAAATGTCCTGACAAAAAGCAAAGCTCGTTTTAACGTAAATTAATTGAAGATCGTTAAAACTTCTTTTGTTTTTCAATTAAAACTATTTATAACTTTAACCGCTTTATTCCGAAATTAGAAGCGTTATTACTGTTGTACTTTCTACGTTTGGTACTGGTACATTGATAAAATTTATTCTAAAATACAGAACATTCTTGTTCCTGATACTTCTTATGATACATAATTCGGTCCAATGAGACCCCTGGTCTATCTTATTTAGTTTAGAGTGTCCTCCAGTATCGTATAATCGATGACTTATTGGTCCTCATTTATCGCAGTACTTTATTATAGTACTTAATTATTATTTTCGTGTATTAATTTAAATCTATAACAAAATGACATCGATAAAAGAGTAATTTTAATCGCAACAAGGGTCCCACGAGATTCACTGATATGTTGATTTAAGCCTATTACTAGATGATGTCTCAGCGATGTGACAAACATCGGATGCGGCAGTTTAATCAAGATGAAAAAATACACAACTCCGTAATAACTAGTCGAGTTAAAAATAAAATTCATATTGTAATAACGTAAGAATTTCTAAAAAAATCATTCTTTAATTCCTTACTATGTTGAAATTTTATAAAAAAACTTTTAATTAATCATGGATAGATTAGCTTAAAGAGAAAATATAACCCATTTATGTTATACCACAATAATGAAATAAAAACTTATTAATATTTTATTTTAAAGCTAGCTGTTGTTCACGAATTAAAAAATATAGTCTATGGTACACGTGGATAATGGACCTTTCCAATGGTGAAAGAATTTTCGAAATCGGCCCAGTACTTTTTACGTTATTTCAATACATACAAAAATACAAAGTTTCTCTCTTTATAATCTTAGTATAGATTGATAAAAATAATTATTGAACTAAAATATCATCATCTTTCCTATCAATGCCTTATCCAAAAATCGCACGTATTCTACTCCCTGTTAGCTTACAAAAGCTCGTAATGAGCCGAGCTACGCCCCAACTAACACAATATTTAGACAGATTTGACTGCACCCCGCAGAGCTCGATTATCCCTTACTCTATTCTAAAGGGTAACTAAACGAGTATCTTTACATAAGTTTATTAAAGTTAATTGAATAGGACCTAATAATCTATGTAAAGCAATAAAAAACACTGACTTACGTAAATAAATAGTAATCATCTTGTGTTAAGTAAATTAACCCAAACAAAAGGTACGAAAGTAGAATTTCACATTAAGTAAGTAAGTAAGTTCGACCCGTGATGCTACTACACGCCTAGCGCGTATTTTACGTGACTCCACACATATCTTTGAATATACAACAACAACACAACTCACGCCCTTAACCCAGAGGGGTAGGCAGACACAACGGACCTCCATTTGGCACGATCCTGACACACCTCTCTCGCTTCATCTACAGTCATACATCTACGCATGCATACACGACGGTTACGTGTACTCCTAATACCGGCCTTCTTGAGCAACTCCCCAATTTGACCGGTATAAGTCCGCCTCGGGTGACCCCGTCCAACACTTCCACTAACTTTCGCATCATAACTCTTCTTCGTTAACCTGCATTCGTTCATCCTCTCAACATGTCCAAACCATCTAAGCATACCTTTTTCAATTCTGCACACAACATCTCGTTTCAAACCACATTCTTCCCTTTAATATTTTGCACAGATATAGAGCATATACCAATAGTCTGTAATGTATGCTACTTTCTAAGTTTTTTATAACCAACATAAGTTTTGTTTTGTTTCCACGAGGACGGAATCGCCGATGACAGCAAGTAATAGATAAAACAGACTTTGATATTAAGCAAAATATTTTGATAAAAAATTTAAACTTTTATACTACGTTTTAAATATAAAAGAGTTATAGTTTATGGCGATCTGACTAGTCGGTACCTACACCGAAATACACTTGACTTAAGCAGTCTTATTTAATTAGTATAATATAATGTCTCACGAAAAGTTTTGATAAACTTAAGATCTGAATTAAGACATTGAAACAAATCTCTGTCCGCCTTATTTCGAAAAAAATATGTACTGCGATAAACGAGGACCAATAAATCGTCTGTTACACGATACTGGAGGACACTCGGAACTAAATTCCAGGGGTCTCATTGGACCAGATTATGTATCATAAGAAGTAGCAGGAACAAGGATGTTCTGTATTTTGGAATAATCTTTATAAATGTAACAGTACCAAATGTAGAAAGTACAACAATGATAACGCTGATTCTCGTTTCTGAATAAAGCGACCCCTATTCGACAGGATTGTAATTTTATTTGTAAGTTGCGTAAGGTCACGTGACGCCCTCGGAGATTATTCTAATCGAATGGATGGGAAACATGTTGAGATAGATTTTCTATTCCCCTACTTATTGTTCGCGTTAAATGTTCAAATCTCTTAATTTTATTATATTATTCTCATATTACTTTCTGTAAGATTTTAATTCCTTTTATTCTCATCTTAATTCCTATTTAAATTATTGCTAAATGCTAAGGCATAGATGGATGCATGTCTTACAAAATATCTCCAGAACGGCTCTACCGGTCTCGATTTAAAGGCACAGATAAACGAGTTGAACGTCTGGAAGAACTCAATGATTAGGCGCTAAATTTTTTTTTAATTCCACGTCGATTACGTTGCGAGCTAATGCTAGCGTAAATATAAATATACATTTTCGTTGTATTTGTAGAGATCAATAAGCTATTTAGTTTTAATTTCGTGGTTGCATTATTTCCGCAAACATTTATGCGATCAAAGGCAGTAGTTGTAGCAATCAGGACCGCCCGAGCGCGCCCTTGTCCGTGTCCTAATTCACCACAATGCTCTAATCAAATCAAACTGTCAAAGGAAGTATCCGGGCGTGAGGGCACGTGCCTGACTATAGGACGAGGGGCACCAATCAACTTTACACTAAGGAATTTTATATGCTTTTCTAAATATCTTGATACTTAAATTGTAAGAAACAAATATGTATGGCTTAAGGTAAAAAAATGCGATGAATATATCTCTTCCAAATGAAAAAGTATCAAGACTTATTTTAAGTTTTTAAATTGAGTTTTAATAGTGACATTTATTTTTAAATTGTTGTTTGCGGTATAGATATGCTTTTATTGTTTCATGTGTGTTGTTGTGCAGGCTCTACATTTTCCTGGTACTGATTTACCGTATATAAAGCTAGGAAATAGATTCATTATAATGGCGGTACTAAATCGTTCTCCCGTTAGCCTTGGACTCATCAAAAATATATTTAGCTAATAATATTACTACTAAAAATCCCTTAAAGATTTAAATAAAAACTGTAAGTGACAATTGTTAGTATTTATAGAAGCAAAGACATCGTACTGTCCCGGTCAGTGATTCTTGTCCTGGAAAGCGCACAGGCGCGGCCGGGCAAAAACCCGGGGAGCGGCGCGTCTGGTGCGAGAAGGATAGACGTGCGTCAGACAAGGACGGAAGACAAAAACCTGCGCGGACATGACGCGGTGCGCATATCTTGGAGGGGGTCATAGATTAAGATATTATAAGATGCGACAACTAAAATAGATTACTAGGAAAAAATAAAATCGATATTTAGTTAGCAGTCAAAATAAATCACCTAGCATATTATTATTATAGAAACTTTTTACTGGATATTCTTTGTAACTGTGCTAATTGTATTGAATTTAGGTTATTGCAAATTACATCAGAATTTAAACAAATATGATTAGCAAAGACATTTTAAGAGTTATTTCAAAGCAATAAAGTTTAATACCTCAAAACACATTTGCAAATTTTAGATCGATAATGTCAATATTTATGTAAGTAAATTAACTTGAGACAAACAACAAATTAAATTGAACAACATTTATGAAACTAAATTAGCAGTGACAGTTAGAACTCTACCTATTTCCACAACCGCTTATTCTATGACATCAAAGCGACGCGCCGCTACGATTTCTTTTGATGCGCCGAGTAAAAAGTAAAGCCTTCATGGTAACAGGGCCTAGGAATAGAAGGCCTAGTTTTAATTAATTGGCCCTTTACCTCACGCAGCCGCTGCATCTATCCTTTTAATATGTATTGGTTTTACCTTTCTTGTATAATTTTGAATAATTTAATATTCTATTAGAATCTGATGGAACATGAGAAATTATACACGCTTATGTAAAAAGGGAGTTTAAATTACTCGTTTATGCAATAACTTTTTTATTGGGAAAATAATTTCTAATATACTCGTACTTACTTAGAACTTAATAGTTTTTAGATTTACTCGGAATGAACAATAAGAGTGACTCTACAAGGGGCAAAATCTACGCATACTTCGTTACGATTGATTTAATGTTAGCTAGAAGATTATTAAAGATGCAAAAAAATATCTACAGAAACAAAATAATGTTTGCTGTCAAGACTAATAATGTTATGATATACCATAAAGATTAAATATATATGGTAGCTACATTAACTGGCCGATTTTATTAATATGTAATCCTTGCCTGAACTCTGTTATTTTTACATAAATAATAATCTCGTATGACAAATACAAAGTAACTATTATAATGTAAAGAAATAAAAGTTCAACCGCAACACGCGAGTTGCTGCCTAACATTTATTATTTCCGCGACTTCGAGGAAATAATCTTAGGAACCACGTGTCAAAGCTCAACCATAAATGGCCAATTTCTCTTCATAATGACTGCGCAATGTAACGTCTATATAACGACTAGTGATGTACCATTAATATCGAATAAAAGAACTAAAGCCACTTACTATGTTGAAAAAAAGTGAACGCGATAAGTTGTCCCGTTTCAAGATTATCAATATTATAAACAACGAGTTTTGTAATAAAAATATATCATTATCTCCACTACCTCGTCATATTTCAGTAGGGTTTTTGTCCTCCACGTTAATCTATCCTCCGCTCTCAGCGAAAATAAAAAATATATAGTAATAATAATGTAAGCTCTACATTCCTTGTTTAAAAGCACAATGTAATGAAGTAGAAAATTGTTAATTCTTTTGAAAATATATGAAAGATGTCGGTTATAAAAGAAGTGAACTAAGTTAGTAACAAATACAGAAAGAACAAATTAATGAAGATCATTGATTTAGTTAGATTTGTGTAAATTAAAAACCCGCACTGGGCCTGCGTGGTTGACTATGGCCTAGTCACACCTTAGAGTAGGCTCCGAGCCCCTAGGTGGTGATCTATAGAGAGCTGGTGATGATGGTGGTGGTGATGATGATGATGAGTAAATTGTATGAAAATAAAAATAAAGTAATGCGATATCCATTGTAAAGTGATTGATGATTAACTTGAAAGAAGAAACATTTTAATTTCTACATAACCATTACATTTTGAGTCTAGACATTAACGTAAAAACAATTAATCTCACGTAACAAAACATGCTTTAAACATTTCTACGCAAAAAACTTACGTCCATTAGTCAATTTAAATTGAGTGAAAAACAAAATCTCTTGAATGTCTGTTTAAAGAGATAATCGGTCCATCGAAATGCAACGGACAGTCAACGCCATCTGTTGTTGAGTGGATATAACACATTTAACTTGTACATTTCATACTTATTAACGCTAGTCCAATCTTGGACCAACCAAAGTTTATCATTTATTTCTTAGCCTTTCAGTTCATAACCTATATACCTATTTAATCCAGGTAATATATATGGATGAGACAATCCTGTCTGGTCGATGCTTAAAGTTTACTTTTTGAGAAGTGCACTTTGGAATCACAAATCAATTACAACTCCTTACCCGATATCATCAATTAAGCTAAGAAGTTTTCTTTTCGATTCGATTCAAGATTACATTTAAATTACATTTGTAATTAGAAAAAAGCTTTTAATGATGTGATGGGAGTTAAATGTAGTTTGATTGATTTTGCTAAATTGTTTGTCGAAAAATGGTAAAAGTTGCGGAAAATGGAGCCCATCATGGGTCAAAACCTTTAACCTTAACCTTGTCGCTTTCTTTAAAAAAAAACTCTAATAAAAAGTTTTCAATGGTGAAAATTCCTACACGATTTTCTCTGCGTTTTCAAGGATGAGAGTGGCGACTTCCTTTTTTCAAGTACGTCAAATTAATTGCGCAAAAGATAACCTCTACAAAGATATACTTTGCCTACCTCATCTAGTAAGTAGTAATATTGGCAATTCACTGGCAAAAAATATAACATGTAATATCATCCAAATATGCCTACATCATTATTACCGCGTTCTTGTATGTAAACTCAAAACTATGTCGACACCTCAACGAATGTCGACCTGTATGCTCTGTTATTCGGCACAAGAAGTACAAAGGGGCGCTGGTGTGCCGACGTCGTTGCATTTCGCAACGAAATAAGCCGACACGCAAAAACTTTTGTCAAAATGTGTCACGTATTCACGAATTCGGTACAACTTAACTGTGGATTAATTCGTTACGATTAAAGGAATTATTAAGGAGTGTTTGAACTTTTAAAGTGTGTTTTTATTTAAATTACATTGTCTCTACATTTTAAACTAACCTAAAAGTAAAAGTAAATTAAAATACAACATTTTTTATACTAAGTTTTAGGCTATGGTAACTACTACGCACCTTTCCATCGCCTCGTTATCATAAAAACATCGATAATAATATTATGGTTTTGAACAATATTGAAATATGAAAAACTCGTAAATGCACTGAAAATAATTAAGATTTAACTTACTCTAGGATAAAATAATAATAGATCTATCATAAAATAAAGACCACACAAGAATATTAAAGCGTGCTTAATAATTGTATACTCCAAGAGGTCTCAATAAAACGGACAATATAAAAGTTTATGAAAACTATTACAAAGACCATTATAGTGTACTTATTTTTATTATAAAAACGTATCATCTTACCAAGACTTCATAAACGTAGTGATTACGCTATATATATGTCACAACGTATTAGTTTTTTCGAATAGCTGGGTATCGCGTGCGGTGCAAAGTGATTTTTAATGTACCTTATAACTAACCGCGAAGTCGCGATTTAACAGAAAAAATAACAAAACCCGTCACTATTTTATTTGATATCGATGTAATTGTAACCTTATGCTTTTTTATGTAACACAATTTTATATGGAGGAAAAGAATTGCATGTAATAAAAACTTTAATTATGAATGTGCAGGTACAAAGATAGAGGATACAGGAGGAGATGGATTCCGTGAAAAGTTTAACAGTGGTAGAGCCCGCTTCAACATCTTCGCACGAATTGTCCGGCTCGCCCGCTGACATACCACGACCACATAGAAGACAAGCGTCAAATGGAAGTTATTCCGTGTTTATTCTGCTGAGTGTGGTGCCGGATGCCTAATTTTATTCCACTTTCCCTTCCTATCTTTTTCTTGTAAGGAAATGATTGGAAGGGGAAGCGGATATGGTGGGGTAGGGGACGTATATGAAGGGGAATTATCCTCTTGCTGTGCGTCTCCTCCTCCGTAGATTAAGGGTAGGCAACGCATCTGCAATTGCAGAAGTCTATGGGCAGCGGTCGCTGCGCTATTACAACGAATCCAGGTGGCCGCTTGCTTGTTTGCCACATTATGATATAAAAAGTAAATGATGAAGAAGATAGTGACGACTGAGATGGGGGAAGATAAAATGTAGTAATGAAGTCCTGGTACTGGGACCCTAAGAAAATAGTTTAATTTTATGAAGATGATGGTGATATTTAACTGTAGGTAATATTTGGTCAAAATATTATCGATTAAGGTATAAATTTTAGTATTTTAAGGATTTATACATTGTGTTTATTTTCTTTATTTTGTATGGTTTCAACAAATTCTTTTTTTCAAGCGCTCTGGTGGAGTAGAGCGCTGACGTGCCAGCAGTGGTTTTACACACCCTAAATATTAATTATGCATTACAAATGATCGACGAGGTTAAACAGGAATATTATTATGCTGTATTTTTATTTCATCGAAAAAAAAACTTTTGGGAGGTTTATGCGTTGTAACTCCAGAAGTGATGTATACAGGATGAATAAAATTAAAGTAATAAAAAGTTTTCGAGTATATTTAAAAGAATTATGCTTGTGATGTAAGAGAACCACTACCACTGAGGGATGGCATCAAGGACCACAGACATCGAAACCAACGTCGTCAGTAAAGTTGACCAACTTACGATCGGGAGGTTCATTTTCAATTTAATTTGATTATGTGTTTAGAAGTAAGAATGTTACAGAAACTGAGAAGTGTGGTAGATACGTGTGTATTAAAATATGAAATGTCTTAGTTCTAATATCAATGTATATCTTTACGTTTTTTCTGAGGATGATTTTTTTTAATTTATATTTTTTATAACATCCTATACATGGATGGCGCAGAACTGGCCTGTTCGCCTAAGGCCCTCTTGCAACATACCCGATGTTATAATTACGCCGGACCTTTCGGGGAACAGCAGCTTTTATTATCTGCTGCTACCGTGATTAGATGGTACACAGATAACTTTGGGCGCGGGAAAAAAAAGAAAAATTAATGCCCAGTTATGTCTCTCAAAACTGTAGCTGTACTTAATAAATAGATGGTTACAAAACTATGGAACAGACATACGAGTAGGTATATCACTTTAACTTTGGTATATGCAGTTTAGTATACAAATATTATGTGTTGACGTTGGGAACCATATCAACTTTAACCAACTGCTACGACTTAGGGTCCTTCAAGAAGCGAGCATATCTATTCCTTAAAGGCCGGCAACGCATTTGCGGTTCCTCGAGTGTTGCAAATGTCAATGGGCGTCGAGGATCACCTCGGTGATCCAGCCGCTCGTTTGACCCCTTCTCTTATAAAAAACCTCTTAAGACCTGAACTTGGACCGAATATGATAATGTCGTTGTTTATAGTTGTAGGGGCATAAATAATCCATTGTTTTATTTCGTAATATATTTGAAAATATTTTCACTTTTGGTATTAGCTAAAACTATATATTATGCTCTAGTAACTCATACAAGTACTAAGAGCTGTTAAAAGATGAGTTACTAATCAAAACTTGAATTAATAAAAGATGCAACGCGTACCAACGGTATTAAAAGATTAAAGTCTTGTAAAAGCTTCATAGTATGCTTTGCTTGCATTATTCAAGAAAAAGTTTCATGAGAACTGAATGTCGTGATAATGTCAAATATATGGCATTCACCAACAATATTTACTTAAAGGTTTCCATTTGTTATTTCATTTAAAATAAAATTATAAATACAATACAACGCCTTAGGCGGAGTCCAAACCTACGCCTCTGTGCAAGGTAGCCGCAAAGTCAAAAACCATTAAAACATTAAGCTCAAACAAAAATCAGACCTATTACAATGTGACAAAGTATATTTTTGAATAAATAATCATTGTATGCGTCATCTTATTTTGAAATAGAACCTCACGAATGACAATACAATGATATTCTTTACATTTATTGCATTGATTCAAAATAATCCCTTATTTCTAACGTGATAAGGTTCATTATAGCCATGTCTCTTAAAAATTTTTATACAATTGTAATTTTATGTTCTTTGACCACAAACGAATCCAAATTATATTAAAGTATATGAGAATAATTTTGACTTAAAACAAAATTGTACTATAACACAATGTCATAGAATTGTTAACCGACTACAGTTTATTTGAACACATTTCCATGTACGACACGTCGTGACATCGATGGAGTTATTTTGAATATTTAAAAATATTCACATTGAATATTTATAAATATCAACGTTGAATATTAATGATCGATGAATATTTTTCTCTTTTCACCGACAGCCGGTATCTTGATTAAAACGCATACATCTCTTTTAAACAGGTTCGTGTTAAAACTCTATAACTAAAATGTCTCGTCACGTATTTTTAGCAGAATAACGAAAAATCAAATGGTTCAGCAGAATGCCAAATTTCGGTATTTTAGGACAATACCGAAAAACTGTTTTGTTAATGTCGTGAAAACATATTTTTTTGTATTTTTATCACATTGTTTTGAAGCAGAATCGGTCTTATTGACATTAACAATGTCCTGACCCTTAGTCCACGGTTATCATTTTAATGGTTTGCTTAATTCGAGTTAAATGACTAACAACAATAAAGGAATAATATATTTTTGTAACTATTTTAAAGTATATTTCAAGATTGATTCATTTATTTTAAAAAAATCTCACAATATTACGTTCGTTAAGATTTATGAAGTTAAAAGATATTTGTATGTAAAAAAGTTCTTTCGGAAGCCGAAACGGGCCGAAACTTGATACCTTGTGGTATATAGCCGATGGATTAATTCGATAAATGTACCTTACAACCTATAATTATGAATTTATCGGAAAGAAATTATCTTTTGTTGAAACCTTTTTATTGCTGGTGGATTAGACGGAATTTTTATTTTTTATTTTGTTTATCTAAAGTTTGAATATTTAAGTTTAAAGATTTTACAACTAGCTGTTTTTACCTACACAGAAATAAACGTGAGTTACGTTGTGTTTAATTTTATTATATTTTATCATATACGCCTTTGCGGGAGCAAGAGCGGATTATATCAGACCTGAACCGACTAACATCACAATGTTCTACCCTCCTATGATGGCGGAGCTACGGAAACGCTTTTACAACTACCTTATTCCAAAGATTTATACAAGAATACGCTGCGAAGGTGAGAAACAGTCAGCATTCCTAGACTTAATCCCCCTTATTCCGAAAAAATGTGTAAAGTTACTGCGATAAACGAGTACCAATAAGTCGTCGATTATACGATACTGGAGGACACTCGGAACTAAATAAGATAGACCAGGGGTCTCATTGGACCAGATTATGTATCATAAGAAGTACCAGGATGTTCTGTATTTTGGAATAAATTCTATGAATGTAACAGTACCAAACGTAGAAAGTACAACAATAATAACGCTGATTCTCATTTCGGAATCAAGCGGAATCTGACTAATTTGTTGTCGTACTAAAAGAGGCTGTTATGAAGGCATAACAAACAAGCTTCGAAAGTACTGTCTTAAGTAAATGGAAAGGTAAAAATTATATTCAATCTCTTCTTTGTTTACCCGTATTTTTTAACGCCCGTGTATGAAAATAAACGCGAAAAAAATCACACGTAGCTTAAATAGCAATACATAAAAAGTATTAAATTATTTTTACTGTTATAACAACATTTTTAACTCGCTAAGAGATATTTATATGAGAACAGTAGCCCGAGATACTGTAATTACAAATTTTGAAAATTATTATAATCATACCGTCGAAAATTCCATACCGACACAAAGTACTAGCTGGTACAGACAGCATATACATCCGAATCTTACTTCTTACTGGTATTATAAATGAAGAAGTTTGGATGTATCTCCAGAAAGACTGAACGGCCTTGAGGCATAAATGTAGAATATAGACTAGAAGAATACATAGGCTGCTTACTAAATTTCATACTAAACTAGCGCCCCGCCCAGCTTCGCACGGGTGCAAATCGGTATAATGCTGATACTAAATACTGCAGCGTTTGCAATGTAAGCGCTAAAAAGTGTTAATTTACGACATCATATTAAAAACCTCTAAATTATCAGTGTTACTCTACTATATTGTGAATGTATTATACATGAAAACCTTCCTTATGAATCACTCTATCCATTAAAAAAACGCATTAAAATCCAGTGCGTAGTTTTAAAGATTCAGGCATATGTATTGACAAACATAAAAAAGCGTTATTGTTTTATACTATGTTAGGATAAGAATCTGACCGGATGTAGTCAGGGTATGATTTGAAGATAAATAGAAAATACAATTTAGCGGAAAGTGATAGTAAGGCATGCTGACATTGTAGGATTGAGCAGGAAAAACCTTTGGATTATTTAGTCTTATTTACTGAAATGTCTAAAACGGTTTTTTTTTTCTTATAGTTAAAGTTACTAGAATTTGCAGACCGTACCTTAAAATTCTCAAGTGCCCGCAGCCATTTCGTGAATGTGGTTTTAAAAAAAATAAGAACCACACGATCTCTGTGTCGGTATGCTTAGAAGTGGATATTTTTTGTTGGGCTATATCTTTACCTAAAGTTCTTCAAGTTAAAGTACTTATTTTAGGTTAGTAATCATTTGGGTGCTTATTTTTTCAAATAACATGAAATGTTTGTTTCTTCAAGATGATGTGCAAATATTTCAAGTTTGTATTATGGTATCTTAACAAAATAGACTATTTATTGTATTTCATCTGACTATTCAGTTAGTGCTCATGATCTGCCTTCTTTCGGAGAACCGCCCACATCCAAAATAAGGTTTAGATAGGTCGTTTAAATGTCAAACAAGAGATGAATAAAATACCTCTAACCTCTATTTTTTGATAGACATAAATAAGTCTCGTATTTTATTAAATTACATGTGTTAGGTTTATGTAATTGAATCATAACATTTAATCGTACTTTATTTTGATACGATACTAGAGCTTAAAAGAAAGCTTTTATCGACGCATTTGTTAGTGCCCTAAGTTCTTTACATTTGTGGTAAGTAAATGTTCAAATCCATAAAATTATCACTTCAATCGTCGTTTAGTGCTAGATGACAGAAAAGCGATCTTCTTATTAACGAGGTAAGTTCCGGAGAAATAGGATAGATAAAGTAAAGCTCTTAAAAGAGCTTTCCTGTCTTAGCCCGTCCTGATCTTCTCTTCTTTTCCTCTATTTATTTAGGTATAAAGAATACTCTTGCGTTATTTTAGTGTATTTAGCAATAAAGTCAATACTACGCAACTCTTGGATTGACACGACAAGCAAAGTACACGTTCCCGACGCGACGTCCCAAATCATTCGTTTCTCATTGTTATTATTTATCTAAATATGTATTACTCTTAAATTTTCCTTATTTTATAGCAGCCAAAGGCACAAAAACGTAGTTTGTGTTCGACCCTCCGACCCACACCCTGAATCGGGCGTATTTTTAATAAGAAACTAATACATTTTATGATCGGATCGCGTCAGCCGCTCGCGGCACTAAATCACGATATCTCGACAGCATTCCGGAATATTTTGAACGAACATTTAATATGTCCAAAAATAAGAATGGAGGAAACGATGCATCAATTAAAATTTTAATAAGGAAACTATGGAGATGTTATTCGCTGCAAAAGTTTTAAGATCGACATAATTGCGATTGTCTTACTGCATGCAATTTGTAGTCAGCATAAGGACCGAGATATTTTCAGAGGTTATAACTACCTATATGTTAATAAATTGAGTCAAAACGAATATTTGAATAACATTATCAATACTTGCTTAACCTAAATTAAATTTTTAAGCATAATACTTTATTATACATATTTAATAAAAGTTAAACTTTTTTTTCAGTTACCTTGACATTCGGGAAACATACACAACAACAACAGACACAAGAAGAAAAGGTACTCAACTTACAGCTGGTTTCAGATTGAAGAATGCAGACGTAGAAAATCCCTGTGAAAAGCAAAAAGTTGTTTTTTTTTTACCTACTAAAAAGGTTTAGGTTTCAGTGGTGTACTTATAGCTGTCAAGCTAAGCAATGGCGCGTAGTCACAAGTAGGCACTTATATTAAGAAATCTTTTAATAGCAATTGTTACTCTACACATTCTCTGCGCTATCGATTCATCACCGATCAATCAGTGAACGTCTCGTGGGCAATAAATTTGATTTTTTCCACGTAAATGTAACGTGTTATTACAATGTATAATATCTGATCGGACGTGTAATTAACGGCCCATAAGTCTATTGATCTAGTGACCGATAGAATTTCGTTCAATCGTTCTTGTTCGATGCACTTTTGTTTTTATTGTAGTTACACATTGTGTAGGTTCGGTTGTTTAAAATAGATAAAATATTTTTGACTGCAACATGAAGATGTTCTAATATATTAATAACTTGGCGAACGCTAAAATAGTGTGCAGAAAATTGCAAGATGTAGTGTATTGGCTATGTTCTGGTTGTCTATGGATGGGTCAACCATCACTACACCAAGTACATAATCATCCTCAACACGCGCATCGCCTCTTGCAGGGCATGTCTGTCACGACTGTCAACATGGCATGATGCTCGAGACACTCAAAGGAAAGCCGGACCATAGTCAATACTCTACACAAGCTAAAGCTGCGAGGTCTACCATTGTTAGTTCCGCTGTCAGAGTACTCACTGTCTAAGTAAGAATGATCTAACATATCTATGTAGAGGCTCGACTAGGTAATAAATACTTTCGCAAAATCTTATACGTAGTATTGCGTGCGTTCGTTCGCGTGTTAAAGAACAATTACTCGCCCGCCGCAGGTTCTGGGGCCCGTTTCGTTTTGTTTGTTCTTTAGTTTCTTTTATCTTTGTTAGGTGTAGGGTTGGAACGGAGCCGGGTTAATCGCTTAAATTAAACTTAGATAAGATTTCTACGAATGGCCGCTTATAGGAGAATTGTAATGTTTTCCATTTGTAAATTGTGGATTATTTTAACATTTAAATTTCAAATTATAATACAAAATCATATTTTCATTAATCCTACTAGGCACTTATTATAATTTCATATTCTAAGTTATAGTTTAATTTTAATTAGAGTTGTTTGACTGAAATTAAACATTTGAAATTGTTTCAACGAAATTATGAGATTAACATTAACATGAAATAAATGTTATTTACACAATAATTATATATTTTTAATAGCTACTTTATTGGTCCTTTAGATTTCTTTCCAATGTGATTTCCGTGCTAACATAGTAGAGGCGCCATCTGTTATCGAATAGTTGATTGCACGTAAGTCTCAAACTTCCAAATTAAATCTTAATATTTTTGGAACGTTAATTTATGTAAATTATAATATAACCTGCATGATTTGTTAAAATTTAATATATTATTTTTGTTTTATTTTAGTGATTTTTATTTCTCTTTTATTTACAGGCATGTATCTATAAAAATTATCCTAATTATGCTTACTGTAATAATATAAAAATAAGCAGTAAAGATAATAATTTGCAAAAAAGATATCTTGAAAATGTAACACATTTATTAGTCATCACTTATCATTTCCAAATTGCTTTGTACAAAATAAATCAAAGTTGAATCAAAGGTACATATGACTTATGATCCCCTGGTATACAGTTTGATTCCCGGTCAGTAATCTCACCCCGGGGCGAAGGAATTAGCCGCAATTAGCTGAACATATTTTTTTTTTAAATCGTCGAATCCCTTTTCTGCATTTGATGCTTGATGTGTTTTGGTAAAGCTGTGTTTTTAATTTTGATGGATAATAGTTTGAATGATGTATTGATGTACCTATGTAATTCATTTTTAGATTCATCTACACTAATATTATAAAGAGAGAAACTTTGTATTTTTGTATTTCTGTTTGTATTGAAATAACTCTAGAATTACTGGGCCGACATCAAAAATTCTTTCACCATTAGAAAGCTACATTATCCCCGTGTAACATAGGCTATATTATTTAATTCCACACGGACGAAGTTGCGCACAACAGCTACTCGTAGTAAGAATACAAAGAAGCAACCAATCTGATGTTTTGGTAAATATACTTATTAATAATTTATAAACTACGTTGCTATTAACAATTTTAGTAACAAACTTGTAGACTGCAGTTGACTATTTCACTCGGATTTTTCAAAAATATTTTCTTAAAAGTTGCGTAACAAAATGACAAAAACTGCGACGTTTTGGGCTCTATGGTACTTCAAGTACTTCATGCCTCACATGAATACAAAGAAAGCAGTTTTAGAAAATGTATTTTTTCTTTTATATTTGAAGCTAGAATCAATCCACTCATTATCCAGTCAAGGTAATCATTCAAATTGCTATGTACGACCGTCTTGTGGATTTTAAAGTAGGAAGGAAATAAAGAATACAAACGCTCTATCAATAATGTACTATCGAGAATATTCTATTAATCGGAGTTTATTTCCCGTGTATATCAGCCTTATTATTAAGAAGGGACAAAATGGACCGTTTATAAAATACACTTAAGCCGACTACAGACGCCTAGTTTTGCCTGTACAGTTCGACTGTGCAATTAAAACGGAACCTTTGTAGTCATTTCACGGTTATAAAATAGTATACGTATGTAACTAAATAAATATAAAAATGTCGCCTGCAATAATCTAAACGTGTGCCAATAATTTCAGCCTTTTCCACGAAATACCAAGACTGTAGGTTAAAGTAGACAATAGTTAAACGCAGTTACCGTTTTCTATATTAATGCAACATTTGTAGCTACTCGTTTATGATAATGGACACAAAACGATGAACTACAGGTTGATTTGGAAGACAAAATAAACTACCAACCAAACATAGAGAAAGTAAGTTCTGGAAGCTGATTTTAATAAATTAAATTAGATACAGTCACTGTCCTATCAGAGAATCCTTTGTTTAATTATAAAAGGTATATACATATACCTATATATATTATACGTACGTCTGATGCGGACTAATTGAGGAGCCACGATTGGTTGATTATAGGGAGTTCGATTCCCGGTTCGTTCTCACGGCACACATGTATGATGTATTGGTATAAATGTACGGATTGTTAGGGTGGATATGTGATATTAAAATTATTAGTACTACAAGCTGTAAATAAATTACTAGATTGTTAAGTAAAGGAGTAGGTACCGGTTAACAGTTTTATTTAGCACGTGTCTATGGATATATTTTTTTATTATTTTTTTGTGAAATGCCTCCTTCAGGAATAAAGAGTATTTCTACGTACATGTTCGTGTAGTAGATTTAAGTATACAATTTTTTTTAAAGAACAAATCATTTACATCTCTTATTGTCAATGGAATAGAGATAATCAATATATTTTTTACATTCTGTATTACGCCCGAAATTTCAAACGCCTCTCAAGTATTTAAAAGCGTCTTACATGTTAAGTCAACGCTTAAAATCAAAATTCTACGGCGATCTCGTTTAATTTTGACGCCATTTACATTTTAAGCGAGGCTTAAATTTAAGTGGCGTTTTTGTCTCAAAATTGTAATCAAACCGTGGTCACTTTAACAGTGAGAGCGAAAACGCAGTGATTTTGAATTTCGGGCAGCGAGTTATTTCGAGGTTGTGTGGTAGATTTAGGGCTTAAAATGGACACAAATTAAAACTGTTTTTGATATATGGATTCACGATAATTTCTTCTTAAATTAACGAATAAAAACATTTATAAAATATTTAAAAAAACAGCTAGTAACTGCATATATCTTAGAAGCGCATGAGCTTTTCGTCGTAAAAATCATACTCAGACAAGTGACTAAGAGACTATTTAATGTAACATACTCTACAAACTGCCCTTTAATTTAAGACAAAAACATTATAGTTACAAAACAACTTTCTCTATAAGAATGTTACGTACAAACAGTAGGTTATAATTACGTATTATGTAATTAATTACACAAATAAAAGACAACGACGGTAGTCTTTTACAGTAAGCTACAATTATAATCATATTTATTTCTATCCGGCTTTCGGAAAGCTTCAGTATAGAATATTAACATTGCAGTCAAACAATTATTTAATGTAAGACTGAACATTGAGAGTGACATTTTGCTCCGATTGTCATGACTGTACAGTTTTAACGGATTTTAGGATGTCTAATTTCACATAATTTAAATAGCCACGGACAATCTATCTTATTCTTCTAGTCATATGAGTCTTGGGATCCTCTAATAGGGTTTATTCCTTAATAGATGTTCATATTCTTTAGTTATCATAGCCTTTAAGCAATTGGTTAAATCTACGATGAAAAATGTCCCCTACAACAGACACTTTCTTTTGCATTTCTAGTCTATAAACTGAATCATAATATAAGCAAAATATTTGTAGTTTCCACGTGACTGTATTAATATTTAAATTCCTCAAGTACTTATATACTTATGTAAAATATTTACAAAGTTATGACCAGTGATAAACTGCAAATTCTCGATTCGATATTACCTTTAGATCGAGCAACGATTTATTGACCGTTTGCGAAGCGAGAGGCTCGATTTATTCTCTTTATATCATAAATACAACAACCTCTCGACTGTCTTGTAGAATTGTAAAAGGAAAAGCATTAGGATATGTATAGGGGGCGCTCGAATCGTGACCGAGTGTACCGCAGCTAAGCCCCTATTGGTCGATTTGTTACCAACCTGCTCGAATGCAATACACGACCTTTTGTATTTATAACCTCTTTGTGAAGACCACACAAATATTCAATAGCTTTTTTTATTATTTTTTTTTAAATTAAGGACGGAGAAAGCCGCAAAAGAACACGAAGGACCATTAACTAAATGCTTACCATATATTTTTCCAACTAAAGAGGTTTTATATGCACAATGCAAAAATAATAAATACCATTTTTTTAAAGTATGTGTTAATAAAGTTTATCTTTTAAGGTACAAAACTGAAAAGCTATGAAGTTAATAAAAACAACAAAATAGTACAGCTAACGAGAAGTTAGGATTTATAAATCAGAAAGAGAAAAATAGAGGACTTTTGATTGATGTCTCACACGCATAGGCATCGAATACACTACCCTCGGGTTACGTCCGCCGTCCATCTGTAATCACTGGCTCGGTATTCACTTGATTGATTTACTGTATTCAAACGACCATCCAGTAACAAACATCAAACGATTCTCACCCCTTTTGCATTAGCTATAAAGCGCAATATTGCCTGAATATATTTCCCGCCCGCAAAGAAAAGATGGCGCGAATTTTTAAGAGGGAATTCGAAAATTGCTGCGAGAAACTTCGAGTTTTTGATTGATAGATGTGATTTTTAGAATCTTTTCGTACAGAACTATCTCTTTTATACGCTGAGTGTTTACTAGTGTTAACTTAAGCCAATAAATGGAACAAAAGGATGTAATATTATTATTTGAAGAATTAAGAAGCGAGCGTATCACCTCATTAAAGGCCGGCAACGTATCTGTGGTTCCTCTGGTATTGCAGATGTCCATGTCAGTTGTGATCACCTCGGTGTTCCCGCTGCTCGTTTGCCCCCTTTTCTTATAACAAAAAATATTTCACATTACAAAATAGTTAATCAACGGAAATAACCAGACTAAATATTATGTACTTAGATCCTATTGGTCCGTAGGTAGGTGTTAATAATTAAACATAGAAATGTACACGGAATCGGTTACATAATGCGACAGACATAAAAGACCTAGTGGAATAGCAAATGTAAATTACAACTTTGATGCAGTAATTGCCGTGTACTATGGCGGTACTAGCATTTGTCATACTCGATTAGGGCTTCAATAATTAATCTAAGACATGGCGGCCATGTTGTGATTTTAAAATTCTTACCTTACGACACAATGAAATTGGATTAATTGACTTAAATTGAGTTTGAAATTTTAATACCGACAATTTACTGTAAATGGAAATGTTTAAAATTGTCTAATAACTTTCCGTAATTGACTCTAGATTATATACAATTTTATTATTTGTTAAGTTAAATATGTAAAGAAGTAACATACAGTCAATCCACTCACCTAAGTTTCAATTCACAATACAATAGTCCGCGTAATAACCAATCGATGATCCGTTACCGTTATACATTTAAAATCATCGTAAGTATACCTTATAATTTGTAAATATAGCAAAATAGAAGGAAAGAATGAGAGGAAGACCGATGGGAAGTTATACCAAATAAAAAAGAAAGAAGACCTCGTGTCGCATCAGAAGGTCAATATGTTGGCACAGGAAAGAGGGTTGGAAAGAACTTCATAGACAAGGTTAAAAAACTTAAATTAAAGAAGCAGTTTGAGAATTAAAATTATTATAAAACACACACAAACACTTAAAACACTCACTTGTAAAACACTACGATTATTGGGATTACCTTTTCAATCGTTATTTTTAAAACACAAGAATTGTAGTACATAAGTCCACGGCTTATATACTAATCAGATCGGATACATTGCCCGTAAAATTAATGTTCGAATCGGATAAACGACTTGGAACATGAAATGTAAAGAAGGACCGGGAAAGTATAGGTAAGTAATATCATAGAGATGTGTTCAGCCGTTCTGAAGATAACTTTAAACATAGATCCATTTTCGCATTTATAATATTAAGTATTGAGGTATAAGAATGAATATTATTTTATTTTATTTTGTCAATTAAGTACCTACTATTTGTTATTATTAATGTTGTTTTTTTTTAATTTACAGAAATATGCCATGTTTTAGTTAAGTTTTCATCTTGTAGTAGCTGTTTATATTGTTTTGTCTTATGTGTCTGACATGTTCTAATGAACAAAAGTCCCCAAATAAATAAAGAAAAAAAAAGAATGAATATTTTATGTCAAATGTAAATGAGTTTTATTTCTTTTTTCAACACTTTTGTCTCACTTTAATCCTTTCATTTCATACAATTATTAAATTTAGTCAACTATGAATAAATACCCACCTTTATTTCTAGGATTTACAAAGAAATATCATTTTAATTATGTATTTGTAACATAGAAAAAGATTTATTTATTATGTCCAGTGTTAAAAGGAATTTTATTTCAAAATAAAAAAATATATTTTGTATAAATGTTTATTTCTGTATAAAATCAGTGTACAATAAATGCGTTTATAAAATTTCTTAATATTAGGTTACAAAATTTACACATAAAATATCATTAGCACAAAAAAATAAAGCGTATAAAATTGTGTAAAATAGTCACTAACTTTTCAGTCATTCAGAACAGTAGAAAAAAAATCTTTTTAATAATACTAAAAACAAAATATGAATTACTGGTAATTCTTGAGTATTACGTCTTACAAAATATCTGAATTGCATAACTTAGAAATATAAAAAAAATCGCCACAAATCGTAGGAATTCAAATTAATATGTCAATTTGCCGATTCCTTTAATAATAAAAATGAGAAATTTAAGAATAAAAGGAAAAATGGGCTACCACAGATTCAAACATAACACTTTCGCCAAATCATTATGAAAATAATACTGGTCAAATTTTTTAAAGCTTTTGAAATTAAATATATATATTTTTAATAAGGTAAACATTATTACATACGAGTATTACGTTGAGATTAGGTTGTTATTTTAATTATTTTATCTTTTTTTATAATCTGTATTTAACATACTAATAAACTCTTTTTAAAACTTATGGAAAAGTAAATGCATTTCTTTCTATACGTAGATATTACTAGATATTAATATTATCATCCTTTTTACTCTATTGGACAAAAAAGAGACGTCAGTATAAGATAATGTAGTGAAAATCTACTACCGCATGGCTTCATTAGACCGAATTCGCGATAAAAAAGGACTTAGACCGAAGTAAAATCTTCGTTTTTATCGCGAAATCGGTTTAATGAAGCCGCAACGTTATAGACACAATAGTTGTCTTATTTATTCTAACAAACTACGTAAAATGGAAGTTGATTATCAGTCTATGGGTAACAGAGTATTGGTGTGTATTTTATTATCTATGTAATATCATTTGTAAAAAGATTTCTATTTAAAATGATGTCCCGGTAAACCAGTCATATTACAATAAAAATATTAAAAAGCTTTTTTTTATTAACTTTTTTAGGTACAAAAATACTAGCTGTTGTTTGCGACTTCGTCCGCGCGAAATTAAAAAATATAACCTTTGTTACTCTGGGATATTGTAACTTTCTAATGGTTAAACAATTTATATAAAAATACAAAGCTTCTCTCTTTATAATATTAGTATAGATTTAGTAATTATTAGCAGAAATGTAAATATTCCTTATATCTGTTTTATATAAACTATTGGTTAATAAGCACCTTGATTAAATTAAATAGTAACATTATTTTGAATCTGACTTAACCATGAATATAAAAATCTTCACTTGAGGGCGCTGCAATCGCCTTTATTTAATACTAGCTGTTGTGCGCGACTTCGTCCACATGGTATTAAATAATATAGCCTATATTACTCGGGGATAATGTAGCTTTCTAATGGTGAAAGAATTTTTGAAATCGGTATAGTAGTTCTTGAGTTATTTCAATACATACAAAGATACAAAGTTTCTCTCTTTATAATATTAGTATAGATATATCTGCAATATGACTAAGGTGATATTTATGGTTAAGCTATATGTGGCCAAGCAGTGTTTTGTTTTAATTAAAATTTTATAATAAAAATATATTTAACGCGTGTAAAGATACCAAATACAGATCTGATTTTTGACAGAATCATGATAATAATAAATTTATATTATCTTCTAAATTATCAGTTTATAATACTTAGATTTGTTATTTTTCACTGACAAATAAAAACCATTACAACAAAGAAAAGTTTTTTCAAAAAACAAATTGTTTTTTCAAGATCAATAAAATAACATTATTACCAATTAGTGTATAAAAAAATCCTTACGCTAAGACTTCATTAGACCGATGTCACACAAAAAACGGCCTTACGCCGAAGAAAAATCTCCGTTTACTGCACGAACTCGGTCTAATGAAGCCGTAAGGTTACAATAAAAAATCTTATTATTAAATAAATGACTAATATACTGTAATGTAAAAATATATGTGCGTAACATGGTCCATTAAATAGTGATTCACAGTCAAGGAATTAGATTCCCTACCCACATTAAAATGTAAAACAGAGCTATAAGTATGTATGTTGCTATAATATTTTAGCTAGCAAATTGCAATAAATATCAAATTGTTTTTAAATAACATTTCAAGAAAGTGGGTAAGAAATAAAACTCGACTATTAGCTCACACGGACGCTTGATCAACGTCGGCGTTGGCGCTTCTTATTGAAAAATCAACCTTGTTTCGTTTAACTAGCGTTCAAAATGCAACGCTATGGGATTGTGTTTTAAAAGCACCTTTAAACAGATACATGGAAACGCATTTGTGTAATATCAACGCTTTTTTAACGCGCGTTGAAAAAGCGCCCTGTAAACAGGCTTAAGCGATACAAATGAGCTGTTTTCCATCATCCATTTGGAACTGGACTTTATCAGAATTAGCGGCTTTGTCCGCGGACTTTGATAACGCACTCGCGAGAAATACCTGAGCGACCCCTGTCGCTGCTACGAAGAACGCCCAGCCTTGAAAAGAAATCATTTTTATTAAAGAAATATGATTACAACATCAATATTGATAAAGACAAAAAATATTACTGTATTTTTCCACTATTTATTGGATGTTATTATACATATAAACCTTCCTCTTCAATCACTCTATTAAAAAAACAACATCAAAGTCCGTTGCGTAATTTTAAACATTTAAGCATACATAGATATAGGGACAGAGAAAGCGACTTCGTATATTATGTAGTGAAAAATCGTGCATTTTTTATCATTTGATTACTTACCAAGAGAACAGTCACCAGGTAAATAAGGTTCAGAGTTTTCACCGCAGAGTCTCTTCACTTTCTGTGAGCCCCAGCCCCATGGATACAGCAGCAGTCCAACTACACCAAATAAACCTGGAATATGAAAACAAACGTTTTTATTACTATGAAATTCCTTACTTTTTTTTCTTTCCTTAAAACAAAGAAAACTTTTTGGCACTTGAAAATCATTGTTTTTTACATCTATACTAATATTATAAAGAGAGAAACTTTGTATTTTTGTTTGTATTGCAATAACTCAAGAAATACTGGGCTGATTTCAAAAATTCTTTGACGTGGAAGGTACATTATCCCCGAGTAACATAGGCTATATTATTTTATCCATGTGGACTAAGCCGCACACAACAGCTAGTATACTCTATGATTTAACAAGAAAAATCAATAGAAGCAATAATCAATTTAATTAAACTACAATAATTAGAAAGAGTATTTATTTGAAACCTGGAGAACAGCTCAAAAAAAAAGAAAGGAATGAAGCCATTTTTTTTTGTCATTCAAAGCTCCTAATGTATTGTTAACAAGCTGTTGTTCCCAACTTCATACGCGCGAAATTAAAAAGTATAGCCTATGTTACTGTGATAATGTAGCTTTCTATCACAGAAAGAACTATTGAAATTGACCCAGTAGTTTTTGATTTAAAACAATACATACGAAAATTCAAGTCTGTCCTTCTTATGATATTAGAATATGTTACATAAACTTCACCTCCTAAAGATTGGGTAGCACCAGCGAGTGATATAACACTTTTCTTAAAAACAGACTGCACACAGCAAGCAAAGATACCTGCCAGTACTGTTGAGAATTGTATTGCCGCACCTAAAAATAAAATAAGAAAAAAGTTTTCATTTAATTGAGGTATAGATATAAAACAGTACGAATCAAACTTTGCTGAATATGATTTTAAGCATAGATTAAAATATTTCGAGCATAAAACTCATTTAGCAAATCATAAAAATAGTACAAAGAATTAGATATGCCTGAAAATCTACTCACATAATGATAAAAAGAACATTGCAGCTTTCCAAGGAGTAGGATATATAGTCGAGTCTGTTGTTAATCCATAAAAGGAGAATGGGGTACAACTGTTGTCATCTAGGGCCATTCGTATACAACTGAAAAGTGTAAATACTTCATTAGATTTAAAAGTAAAGGAGTCCATAATTTCATTTGAAAGTACTACTTAAGACTACGTTTATTCATATTTATAAATAATTTACTTAGTGTTAATTAAACCATCGAAACCTTGATAGTACTTCAAGTCTTAAATGTACCTACCGATTAGAAAGCCCTACAGTGGGCACTAAAAATCCAGTAACATTGTTTTCATTAGTGATTATAGGCTGTCCCAAAAGCCATTTAGGAGTCACAATACCGGTAATTATTAACATAAATGCTGCTAAACTTATTATTAACCAAGCCAAACTGCGGCCTGTTATTATAACATAACACATTTTGTACAGCTTTTATATAAAATATGTACTACCAAAGAACAATTGTTAAACTTCAGATCGTAAATTTTTGTTATTTTATCAATAATTAATTAATAAAAAGAAACAGATTGGGTTGTTTTGTTGTTGTTTTCACTTATTTGACATGATAATGACATATCTGTTGTCAAGTGTCAAGCACAAGACAAGTAATGTCAAGTTTATTTTTTTTTTTTTTTAGATTTCATGGCTGTCAAGTTTAAATGAAGTCGTGTAGATTATACAAATAAGTTTAACTTGTAAAAAATAGAAAACGATTGTATTTATTATTACTAATATACTAAAATGACTGTTATAATTATCCTTACATACTGGAACTAATATATCTTAACAATGATTGATAGGCTTTATCTTTAAAATTAAAACGGCTTCAAAAATATTTTTTAACTTACAACACTCGAAACAATATCGATAGAGAAGTCATAGACACGCCTTGCTCTTGTGTCGTCAAATTAATTTTATGTTGTATGTGTATGTATGTATATTTTCTTTTTTCATCGACGATACAAGTGCGTGGAATGGTTTATAGAAACAAGGCCTATTGTTACTTCATTTAGCAGTAATGCATCGTTATTTTGCAAAAATATCAACTGTTATTGTATAAAAGTGTTAGGAATCTAATAATTTGATGTGTCGTGCTATATCTCAAAGTGAAATGTGGTCGATGACAGTGTAAAACGGTGCTCACTATGTAAGTATAATTGTGTAGATTTAAATAGTATACGTCTTCTTCGATCTGCAAGCAGCTGCTATGGTATTTTTTAATATGTCGTATACGTTTGCAATTTGACAGATAAATTCAGGTGATGTACATTTTGATAGTACCTCTGATTTTTGAAAGAAAGTATAGGATACGACAATTTATTAAAACAAATCGTGTTTTAGATTTGTAATTTTCAATATAGTGCCATAAAGCGTTGTGAAAGAAATCTAGAGGAAAGGTTCGTATCAGATTTGTCAGGAAGTTGATAAATTATGTTTTCGTTTGCCCTTGTTGGTTGTGAAATCTCGATTCCTTTGTTATTCGTAAATCACTTTTACTTTTATAGACAAACCTTGTTCGATAATCGTAAATGCTTGAAAAAAACTCTCGTTGTTCTAATTTTACAGTTATTTTATTCTTAATATAAATAAATTATAAGTTATTTAACTTAATAGTGTTAAGTTAAAAAAGTAGTTTACGATAGACTACTTTCGTAATCCAGTTCAGCTGGTTTTGTTTTACTTGTTTATGTTTATTAATTTACTCTTTGAGTTGTGTAATAAACGATTTAAAACTTTCTATTTTGTGTATTTAAAAATATTTTATATATTGAGTAGATTATTTATTTATATAAATATTAAAATGTAAAATATGTAATAAATTATAATTATTAGGTTAAAATTACCATTTACTATTCATCTGATCTCCCTTATATGTATAAGAAAGAATTGGGTGAATATCAGTTCATTTTTTTTCTTTCAGTCTTAAGACTTAAGACACTAAATCTTGAATCCTGTGCAACATCCTATAAAATAATAATTTCTAAGTATCAATCCTGTTAAACCTGGCTTGTGTTGCTATTTGCCACTGTGGAAACATCCCTAAAAATATTGTCATCTTTGTTTTTTTAAGAATCGGAGAAACACTTTTGCCAGTCCAAACACACAGTAAATATGAATTCAAAACTTTATGGTTACTGTTGCGACGAGCACTGGACTAATGTTTGTTTATTAAAAGTGAATTTAATAGTAAAAACAATGTATATTAATCTGGCACCTAATTTAACATGTAAAGCACAAGAGTATGTTTATTCTCTATGTCTGAAACACACAGACTCCGCTAGCTCGGCCACTTAGAAAGAATGGATGATGATCGGAGTGTTAAACGCGATATCCAGATATTGCTGGATCAATGAGGCTGAAAGGACATAAGGGAGCTCCACGCCCGTGATTGGGATGGAGCAGGATCGCCAAGTTTGGAGAGATTTCTTGTCGGGGCCAAGGCCCACTTCGGGTCATTGTGTCACCCTAATCAATCAATCATCTATGTCTGAAATCAAATGTGTTTATTTTTTATTTTTCAGAGCTTGCAACACCAGAAATCAAGCAGACAGTGAAGTAACCAGTAAATGAAAAAAATAAATAAAATTATGTTATTTTAAATAACATGCAACTGTGATCTCTGTTTTGTGACTAGTTATATTTTTATACTTGTGTATGAATTTCTGTGGGCTTTAGTGCAATTTGTTTGTTTCCTATATATGAACAAGTGCTAAGAAGATGAGTTCAAATAATTCTAGTGCTGTTAGGCCACAGATGCCGTTGCGGCAAATTGACTTAGACCAGGTAAGAATACTATAATTCTTATCTTATATTTCTTACATCTCACCTTTATATCTTTAAAGACTTTTTTATATTATAAATAAAGTGGCAAATGAGCAAGTGGCCATCTGAATTCACTGAAATAGAGAAACTACCACTGCCCGTAGACATCTGCAATTGCAGATGCATTGCCTACCTACATATGGTGGAGGAGATGCACAGAAAAAGGATAATTCCTCTTTCTATGCGTCCTCTCCCCCGGCAAATCCCTCTTTTCTCGGCTTTTCTTAAGGACTTCATCTGGGTGGAATAAAATGAACTTAATTAGTATCCTAAGGTTTCTTCCAGACTACCATCTCTAACTATGTTAAATTTCATCACAATCTGTTTAGCTGTTCTGGAGATGCCTTCAAACATACATCTATAATAATCTAAACTTTCACATTTATAATACAGTCCAACCTGGATATCTGAGAGTCCAAGGGATTGCAACATTTGTCTCGCTTACAAAAAGGAAGAACAGAAAGGAAGAAACTCGGATTAGAGAAATCTAATCCGAGTTTCTCGCTTATGGAGGTAGTTCGTCGGGACCAAAGAATGACTCGCTTATAGAGGTTTCTCGCTTATCCCGGTCTCGCTTATCGAGGCTTAACTGTATTAAATGATATTATAAGGGTGTGTCCTCCCCATGAGACTTGTTTTAAATTATATTGTTAAAGACAATATGTTTCATTATTTAAAAGTTAGTAAAATAAAACCCCACCTCTAATAAATAGATTAGTGGATACACAAAAATAATTTCAAATCCATTTATAATATGTGAAGTTTTATTGTATTACTAATTATGTATGTATGTAGATGTTAAAAAATGGTAATAATGTAATATTTCTGTAACATATTAGCTAACCGTACTAGAAATATGAGTTGTTTTTTCTCGCCAGTCGAGACGCGTTATTGTTTCGTTTCGACCTGGTTATTTTACAATAGCGCCTTTATATTCACGCGACTCTTGTAACGTTATTTCGCATGTCCTTAAACCGCTTTTATTTTCACAACTAGCGACCCGCCCTGGCTTCGCACGGGTGCAAATCGGTATCAAGCTGATACTAAATACTGCAGCGTTTGCAATGTAATCGCTAAAAATGTGTTAATTTACGACATCATATTAAAAACCTCTAAATAATCAGTGTTACTCTACTATATTGTGAATGTATTATACACGAAAACCTTCCTTATGAATCACTCTATCTATTAAAAAAACGCATCAAAATCCGTTGCGTAGTTTTAAAGATTCATTAATATATGGGGACAAACATAAAAAGCGTTATTGTTTTATACTATGTAAGGATAACGATATAATCTATAAGAGAGAGTCATTCTCTTGTCCCGTCGAGCTACTTCCATAAGCGAGAAACTCTTATTAGAGAGAAACCTCTAAAACGAGACAAATATCGCGGTCCCTTGGGCTCTCGCTTTCGGCACAGGTTCGACTGTATTCATGTTTCTATGTAATGAAGAATAAGGTGTTTCAAGTTTTTTTATATCTCTTTCTCTCGCTTTTGTTCTATTACATCGATTATTTACCGCGCGTTGAATAAGCACCCGTGTGAAAACTAATAGTTTTATGGGTATGTTAGGTACAATAAAGTTTTCATAGAATTCGAATTCATACCCAAAGTGCTATCAAAGTGAACAGTCAGGTTTGCTGGTTTTAGTCCGCATTAGAAGAGGTAATTTTTCGCGGGTAATTTTTATAGACCTGTTTTGGTTTCACTGATAAAACACTAGCTTTAGGGAGATGACGACTCAACCAGCACATATCGGAGAAAAAAAAAAAAAAGTTATGTATGAAGTCACGCTAGTCGTGGAATTGCGGAAAATGGAGGGTCCATTTTTCGTGGCTCGAACTACTAACTTTAAACAGACTATTTACATTTATAAACATATGTAAATCTAAGCGTAGATGTACTCAAAATGTAAATAAACATCGCACATCAAAGAACACCACTAAAGCCTTGTTCGCACCAGGATAGTATTTTAGTCGACTAGCAAGTAGCATTTATTTGAACAAAGGATTTACTACTGTTCGGACTCGTTTAAGCCTAAACCTAAGTACAAGGATAGTAATTAAGTAACTAAACGTGTCCGAACAGCAACATTTTAGTAGAGTAGATTAGAAAATCCTTAGTTGGGATACTACTTGCCACTCGACTAAAGTACTATCCTAGTGCGTACAAGGCTTTAAATACATTGTCACGAAAGTTTCACTCGTGTTGCTAATCGAAGTAACTGTAAATTTACGTGTGTTTCGGTGTCTGACCCCGTATTGATTGGTTCTGGTAATTAATATGCATAAGATTATGCTTAGCGATTTCTTTTATCGTAATTATATTTGATCAGATAATGAGATGTGATTGTAAATCAAGATATCGATAGATTATAGACATCACTAGTTGTTTAAGACGGCTATAGTTGGGTTTCCCTAGACCAGTATACAACAGCTATTGGTAACATTCTTTTGTCTGGGTCTGAAGGGCCTAAGACCCCAATTGATTGACTATCACAAGACAGGAAAGAAATTTTATCGCTTGGTGAACAATTGTAACTAATATACCGCGGAAGAGTCAACAATCCGGGCACATGCACTGAGAATTTCTAATACTCTTCGTATACTAGAGTCCAGTTATTAGGAAAGATTCTAGTCTATTTAACACCATACCTGAAACCTTACGTTGACGATAAATAGCGGTGAAGTCACGGCTAGTTATAGATCATACAGATTTATGCTACATTGTTTTGTTGATGTCTCGTCATCCAACGTGGGTGGCGCGTCACTACTGTACTTATATGACCTGATCCCTTTAACCGGTTCTGTACTTGCCTTTAATGTAACTTGTGTGACCGTATTTTTATAACGGCTCATTTATTTTAATCATAAATGTTTGCTGATAACTGGTCGTTTCATTGAGATACAAGACTTCTGTATAAGTTGGTACCGTTTTTCCTTCGTATTTATTGTTATTTTTGTTAATTCCTGCATCGTAAGGTAGACCAGCCTCCTTTGTTAAAATCTAAAGCGTCGACAAAAGATATAACTTTTTAATACGAAATGTACCAAGTTTCTGTCTTGTTTATTTTCTTCACTTAACTCCTCACGTAATATAAAAGTAGCTTCCTTTTGACGTCACGAAGTCACCATAGCAGGCAGAACGTGTATTAACTCGATTTAAATCTTTGTTTACGTCGTGTCTGTTTCGTATTTGGCGCTGACCTCCCACCTAAGGTTTCCTCGTGTTATATGCGTGAATGTTATTGTAACTAGTAACATAATTTTAATAACATTTACATTTCCGCTTAGAAGTCTGTCAAAATATCCGGTCGAGCAATTTAAATATTTTTTTTAAATTAGTTCTGGCTGTTAAAAGATTACTACAGTCCAGGAAGTTTGGTTCTATCCTGTCTTGACCTATCTGCCAGACCGCGTTTCTCTCTCTCTCTCTCTGTCTTCCATTCTGAGATGAAAGATGAGTATATACTCTTTCCTCAATGCATTCTACCTTTCTTTAACCACCATTTAATTGATTTTTCCTTGTGATTTAAATAAAATATTGACAGAAGTATCTCATACTGAATCAATTGAGTTGTAAATAGTGTAAAATTTATAGAAATATTTCATCGATTATAGAAGTGGGTCAGCGAGACGTCATCGGATAAATATTTACGACATCTGAGTGGGAAGGTGACGTTCGACTTGCAATACAATTGAGTAATTAAAACAAACGGTTTTAATGAACAATTTAACCTCAATATTTGCAATATTTTCATCATTATAATGCGATGCGCAATGAGATTGACTTATATCAAATAGATCGGTTTCAAGTAAAATATCATCTCAAATAGTGCGATTTCTCTACTAAGAGAATCTAAACTTATTGAAGAATTTAGCACCTATCTGTTCCCAACCTTATTTCTCACGTGTTCTGTTCAAGGTAAAGTTTGCAATTCTTCTGTTTACTTGATATTTTTATAGCATTAATTAGCATTATGCTTATCGTTACATTGTTTTCTTTGTTAGTGGTGATTTTTTTTAAAGGAAACTCTTGCAACAAAAAAATATAAAAAAAATGCCAATTTAAATTGGCAATAAAATTTAATTAATTATCTTGTCAAATCCTTTTTGTAATAGTATTTTCATATGTGTAGTATTTTTTATATCATCATTCAAGTAATATAAGAGTAACATATTTATTTCCAACGATCCACGTCACGTTTCACGGACATTCCAAATGTGATAGCGATTTAACGATTTTTGTCGAAACTTTCTGAAGCACATGCGCGTAACAGTCCAAATAAAATTACTTCATATCTTGCTTACTATTATAATTAGTTTTAATTCAACATTATGATAAATAAAAGCTATTAAAATAATTATTATTCAATAAATAAACACATGTAACAAACAAGAAATGATTGGAAGGGGAAGTGGATATGTGTGGGAAGAGGAATTATCCTTTTTCTGTGCGTCTCCTCCGTAGATTATGGGTAGGTAACGCATCTGCACATGTCTATAGACAGCGGTCGCTCCGCTATTTCAGCGAATCCAGGTGGCCGCTTGCTCGTTTGCCATTTTATGATCCTAAATAAAATAAAATCCTACACCTTTTAGCATCAATCTACTGCGCTTCGAAACACGTTTATTGAGTAATTTACGATAAGTATTACACATTTCGTAAGACACGCTATTAGTTATAATTTAACAATAACTATATTGTCCTCAATTGATACATTTTAGCTAATGTTACACAACAACGAGATAAAATGTAAAACCTATCTTATGTGAGAAAAAATACTCGTTTAGTATTCTACATAGTTCCAATGTCCTTTAAGCCTTGTTCGCACCAGGATAGTATTTAAGTCAAGTTTGTAACTGAACGTGTCCGAACAGCAACATTTTAGTAGAATTGATTTGTAAATCCTTTGTTCGGTTACTTGCTACCTGCTACTCGACTAAAATACTACCCTAGTGTGTACAAGGCTTAATCGTTAGTAAGTACTTCAATGTTGGGTATAACTTTACAACCTGTCTATTACTAGAGGTCAGTGTCCATCTTGTTACTAGATTGATTTATCCTCAGCTACGTTTATTTGTAGCTTTTTGTGCGTGCAATTTTTTATATTTTTTATTGCACTTGGCATATCGCCAGAGAAATTTTTCAATACCATGTTCACGAATATTTTTTTTAAAACAAATCGCCCCCGATACTGTAGCTATTTTTAAACTTCCTTATGAATCATGGTGTTCGATCTAAAATGGTTTTAATGTATGAGAAGAAAGCATTATATTTTTATAATGGGTCTTCGTAAATATTTTGATAAATGTGTTAGGGGTTTTATTGCATAGAGACATGTTAATGAATGCCCTTTTAAAGTCAATGGAAAGTTAATATTTATTATTGATGAAATTACAATTACAGAAGAAAATCCAAAATTTACTAAAATATTTCTCATAGTCGTAATTGTGTATTTAATTTTCAGATATGGGGTGATCTAAGACAAGGCATCTGGCAAGTATACAATAGAGAAGTGATTGTGAAAAACAGATATATCTACCTGTATACGTATCCTTTTTAATTCAATTCCGACAACTGCTGCATTCACACCTTTGAATTTTTCTATATTGCTTTATCCTTTTCTTGCTAAAGTAATCAAAGGGTAGACAATAAGCTTTACAGAAGTAAAACCCACTGTACAGATGGAAACTAAAGCCTTGTACGCACCAGGATAGTATTTTGGTCGAGTAGCAAGTAGCTAGTATCCGAACAAAGGATTTACTAATCTACTCTACTAAAATGTTACTGTTCGGACACGTTTAGATACTTAATTACCTAGTGCGTAGGTTTAGGCTTCGAGTCCGAACAGTAGTAAATCTTTTGTTCTGATGCTACATGCTACTCGACTAAAATATTATCCTGACGAACAAGGCTTTAAGTACAGTATAGTAAGAGTAAATTAAAGGTAAACTTTTAATTTCATGAAATCAATCACACACTTTATGTTAGGGAAGAACTAGGCTTTGTTACACTAGGCTCTATGTAATTCTGCGAATAGTCAATTCCTACCGCGTTTTGATAATATCCTTAGCGAGCACAGACACGTGTATAACTACTGCACTTCAGTGCACCAGCAGAGCGGCAGCACCTCGTCAAGCAGGAATAGTAGCAGCAATAACTACGGCTCCCGCGGCCTTAACCCTGGAGCAAGAAAAGCGGTAATTTAAATTTGATGTATAGTTGGCACGTCATTCACAAGAAAACTCTTCTGTCTGACGTGCCAAATTAAAGGCGGGTAAGTTTATAGTTATAAATACGTATTTAGAATCAATTGTACAGTAATCTGTGCACAGCAATCACAAGAGCTACAACCCTAGGACTTCATTAGACCGAGTTTGCAATAAAAAAGGGGATTTTGCTTAAGCGTAAGGCCGTTTTTGCGTGACATCAGTCTAATGAAGCCGTATGTCTGTAAACTGATTTTCAAAGTAGGTAGGGCTATGTTTCTTCGTACATATATGTTGATATCGGTATATATTTTGTTTGCAGCAAGTGCAAGGTGGCGCTCAGTTTGTCGGCCTGGAGCTTTACAAGAGGTTGCGGGAATTCTTGAGACTTTATCTCATCAATTTACTGCAGGTAATTTAATATTTTACAACCATAGGCAAAGATATATTATACTACAGATGGAACACTCGAAGCCTAAAGTGAGACATTTTCTTTGACCTCCGGAGGTCTCACGTAGGGAGTTTTACCCCTAGTGTTGACCTCTAGATTACGTTTGCCGACATATGAAGTCGACCGAATGTAACCTCTTTTCTCATATTTAAATTTTATTTCATAGTATTTAATAATATAATAGTTAATGGAGACATTTTAAAACGCAAATTAAAAATTTATAACAACCATAAAATAAAAAGTGTTAAAAATTGTTTGGATTTAAATTGTTTTAAATAAAATAATAATAATGAAAAACGATAATTCACATTTTAATGAATGTTTTAGTTTATTCTATTGTTTAATTATAAATTAAAAAACACACATTTTTCCAAACTTTGGAAAATTTTTCATGATACTGGCAAGATTTTTCTTTTTTAATAATTTCTTTCCCGGCTCGCATTTTAACGTTAAATTACTATGGAACGCTCCCTCTATGTATAATATCTCTTTGTACATAGATATAAAACCCATTTCTACTAGACGCGTTACCTCTAATGTGTGTATTATTTTCACTGGTTTGACCTTGACTGTCATTAAAAGGCAGTCGCAAAAGCCATACCGCTTTATTCCGAAAGGAGAATCAGCGTTATTACTGTTGTACTTTCAACGTTTGGTACTGGTACATTCATAGAGTTTATTCCAAAATACAAAACATCCATGTTCCTGGTACTTCTTATGATACATTATTTCGTCCAATGTGAACCCTGGTCTATCTTATTTAATTCCGAGGTTCCTCCAGTATCGTATAATCGACGACTTATTGGTCCTCGTTTATCGCAGTACTTTAAATATTTTTTCGGAATTTTCGTTGAGGGTTTGTGTCTAAATTCTAGTCACCCTTTCAGAAAATTATATCGTTTTTCTCGTCTTTGACAGGAGAGAGAAAACACTTTTGGAAATCTAAGGTTACAGTACTAAAGCTTGGTTTACATTGTCAGAATGGAGCTGATCTCATGGACGAGGATGTCCTGGCTTTCTACACTAAGCAGTGGGAGGAATACCAATTCTCCTCCCGAGTGCTCAACGGTGTCTGTTCCTATCTCAACAGGCATTGGGTCAAGCGTGAATGTGAAGAGGGTAGAAAGGTAATTGTATTAAATGTTTATGTTTTCTGTAGAGATACTGAAGGACTAAGGGTGACTCTTAGTACAGATTTCATATACTAAAGTTATGCCGCAGGGACTCTGAGTATGCTGTATGTAATTTAAAGGACAAATACAAATTTCAAGACACTAGTTTTTGCCCATGACTCCTTTCGCGCAAAATTAAATAAAAACTTGTACTTTTGTGTTATTCCGTACTGGACCAGTCACCCATAAAGCCTTGTTCGCACCAGGATAGTGTTTTAGTCGAGTAGCAAGTAGCATTTATCCGTAGCCACGATTTACTACTGTTTGGACTCGTTTAAGCCTAAATCTACGCACTACTACAATTTAGTACTAAACTTGTCCAAAGCAACATTTTAGTAGAATAGATTAGTAAATCCTTTTTTCGGATAATTGCTACTTGGTAGGCCCCGAGCTTCTCGGACAGACATAATTATATTTTTCACTATATTTGCTATAATGGTAGGGTATCTACGAGATCTACCAGCTGGCGCTGGTGACATGGCGCGACCATCTGTTCAAGTGTCTGAACAAGCAGGTCACCAACGCTGTGCTGAAGCTCATCGAGAAAGAGCGCAACGGGGAAACTATTAACACAAGACTTGTGTCTGGCGTAAGTAACATTGTTTATATAAATTATCTTTACCTTTGGGCTTCATTAGACCGAGTTCGCGATAAAAACGGACTTACGCCGAAGAAAAATCTGCGTTTTTCTCGCGAACTCGATCTATTAAAGCCGTAGGGTTATAGAGGTGTCTGTATAATCCAAGTTTCTCGCTTATGTTGTTAGTCTGGGACTAGAAAATTCGCTTATAGAGGTTTCTCGTTTATTTAGTGTCCAATATACATATCAATAATTAATTGTTCACAAAAACACTATGGATGTAACTTGTCCGAAATAAATACTTTTTTTATAATAATTCTAAATTTTTAGGTAATCAACTGCTACGTGGCGCTCGGTCTGAACGAGGAGGACCCGAGCGCTCGCGGCCAGAACCTGGTCATCTACAAGGACACCTTCGAGGCCGTCTTCCTCGAGGACACGGAGCGCTTCTACACGCGCGAGAGCACCGACTTCCTGCGCAGCAGCCCCGTCACCGAGTACATGATCAAGGTAACATTATATAAAGATAACTGCTATTTACCATTATTTTATAACACTTGAAATATCATTAAAAAAAAGATTTCGACCCATGATGGGCTCCATTTTCCGCAACTCCACGACTAGCACGTATTTTGCGTGAATACACATATCTTTGAATTTCTTCGCCCGATATGTGCGGGTTGCATTACGATGTTATTTTTAAATATCATAATTTTGTTATGTACACGAAAAATGGCGAAAGTGTGTTTTATTTCGTTCTTTAAAAAAATGATAGAAAATTTAAAATTTCCGATCTACATGAATCTAAAATGTCACTAGAAATTAAAAAGTACAAAGATGCAAACGCCAAAGAAGACAGGGCTAATAAGCTTTTTTATTATTTTTCTCTCTATAATAGGTAACAATATGTTGAAAATAGGTCCTATAACTAAAACATGTATATTAACAATGTGTGTCTGTCCAGGCGGAGCAGCGCCTGCAGGAGGAGCAGCGACGCGTGCAGGTCTACCTTCACGAGACCACGGCGGAGCGCCTCGCCAAGACCTGCGACAGGGTCCTCATTGAGAAACATCTGGAAATATTCCACGCGGAGTTCCAGGTACGTAATACTAGCTATTCATGACTTCGTCCATGCGGAATAAAAAAATGTATGTTATTCGGGGATAATGTAGCTCTCTAATGGTGAAAGAATTTTTGAAATCGGACCAGTAGTTTTTGAGTTACAATACATACAAAAATACAAAGTTTCTTTATATAATATTAGTATAGACTATGTTAATTGAATATCATTTATTCCACCTCTTTCCATGGGGGCTTTATGTGGGCGTTAATTGGTTTCTTTGTCCCTCGTAATTTTTTGTACTAATTATACATTTGCGTCTCGACTTCATTAGACTGAATTAGGGATTAAAACTGAGATTTTGCTTCGGCTTAAATCCGTTTTTTATGTCGAACTCCGTCTAATGAAGCAGGCATTAGCCGTCTGAGTGCGACAATTAAATCTGTTCCAATAAACTATCACTTTGAATATGTTAGTGAAATAAATGACTCAAGAAATCGTCTAATATTTTAATTTATCTTAAATTAAGGTGTATCTAAGCATTCAAATATGTAATATTTCAGAAACTATTGGACGCGGACAAGAACTCCGACTTGGGACGTATGTTCACGCTGGTGGCTCGCATACCGGACGGCCTGTGCGAGCTGCGCCGTCTGCTAGAGCAGCACATACACGTGCAGGGCCTGCAGGCAATCGACAAGTGCGGCGAGACCGCGCACACGGTACACACAGACACGTACAGACACTTCGACTCGTACAGACACTTCGACACGTACAGACACTTCTGTACACGAGCGTACACGTACAGCTACTAGCGTACACCTATGGACAGTTGAGTACACGTACGGACACGAGCGTCCTTTACGTGCGTACACGTATGGACAGTTGAGTAAACACGGACACGAGCGTCCATTACGTGCGTACACGTATGGACATTTGAGTAAACGTACGAACAAGAGCGTCTTTTATGTGCGTATACGTATGGACACGAGCGTGCACGTACATATACGAGAGTACACGTAACGTATGAGCGTGCACGTATAGACACGAGCGGGTACGTACAAACACGTGCGTACATATACAGACACCAAGACACGAGCGTACACATACAGACTTATGTAGTTGTATTCAATGGAAATAAGTAATTATATTATATTCTCTGATAATAATTATTAATTGTATTGTTGTTCTCCAGGACCCGAAGGTGTACGTGACGACGATTCTTGAAGTTCACAAGAAGTATAACGCGTTGGTTCTGGTCGCCTTCAACAATGACCCGGGTTTCGTCACCGCGCTTGATAAAGCTTGCGGCAGATTTATTAACAGTAAGTATTAATTTATTATAGAAACATATACATATAAAAATATTTTATTGTTTAAGATTTTTCATAACAATGTCAATTATACTGTATGCCGAATGCTGTCATTTAACAGTGTTTTAAATAAGACTAATAAACGTAAATATGAACATACAAATGTTGACGTCTGTTAGATTGTAAGCGGCGCTTGATAAATGACTTCAAGTTGAATATTGAATATAAAGTTTTCAAAGAGTTTAGTTTTAGTATGAGAAATTGACTAATTGACTATTTAACCCTTAAGCATCAGTTAGGATTAAAGATGAAATAAAAAATAAGGACTTTCAAGTGAGTTTTTTATTTTCTAATTTAATAGCTGTTGCGTCTGCGCCCGCAAAAAATTTAAAAATAAATGTGTTACTGTGGGATTATGTAGCTTTTTTGACGGAGAAAGATTTTTTGAAATCGGCCTAGTAGTTTTTGACCTAGTATGTATTGTAATAACTCAAAAACTACTAGGTTGATTTCAAAAATTCTTTCACCATTAGAAAGCTACATTATCCCTGAGTAACATTGTCTATTATATTTTTTTAACTCTACGCGAACAAAGACGCGACCAACAGCTAGTTCATAGATTACATCGTTATTTAGGCAATGCGGTGACAAAGGCAGCCAACTCTTCTTCCAAGAGTCCCGAGCTGCTCGCCAAGTACTGCGACCTGCTGCTGAAGAAGTCCAGCAAGAATCCTGAAGATGCTGAACTTGAGGATACTCTTAATCAAGTGGTATGATTAAAAAAGAATATATATGGAATGCATTTATCGCGTTTCCCTTTGGGTCGATCGATTTATCTATCAATCGGTCTAACTGGAAATGTACTATTTATTAACATAGATTGAAATTGTTTTTATTTTTATTTGTCACGTGAAAATTCTATATATTTTTTTTAATTTTAATATTTTTCTCATTTTCATGTTTGTCATGCAAAAATCAATGTTTTTTTTTAGATTTTAAACTAATTTTACACAGCCCTTTTTTGTTAAATATACAATTTCTTATTGAGAATTTTACATACGGAAATCCACACTAAGGTGTTATTTTAAAACCTATTCGTTAGGTAATACCATAAATAACCTTACTTAAAATTTAATATTAATTTTCAGATGGTCGTATTCAAGTATATAGAAGATAAAGATGTATTCCAGAAGTTTTATAGCAAAATGTTAGCTAAACGATTGGTACAACATATGTCTGCCAGCGACGACGCTGAGGTAAACATACCTTCTTACCCTGCGGCTTCATTAGACCGAGTTCGCGATAAAAACCGAGATTTCACTTCGCTTAAATCCGTTTTTATCTCGAATTCTGTCTAATGTCTGGGTTACATTGAAAGAAAACATCGTTTAACAGCGGCGAAAAAATTCAAACATGTGTAAATCACGCAAAATATACACTACACTAGCCGTGGAGTTACAAAATATGTCATAGCATAATGGGTCGAATTTATACAACTCTAGCTGTTGTGCGCGACTTCGTTCGCGTGGAATTAAATAACATGGCCTTTGTTACTCGGGGATAATGTAGCTTTCTAATGGTGAAAGAATTTGTGAAGTCAGCCCATTAGTGCTTGAGTTATTTAAATACATACAAGAATACAAAGTTTCTCTCTTTATAATATTAGTATGGATTACAAATGAGACCATAAATGATAAGCTACAATTTGATAAAACTTGAACTGAAATATCTCTAGTAAAACACTTTTCTCATTTAAGTATGTTAGCCACCCTTAGTTTACAATATCTTTTCACATCTCACAATTTTCACAAAATAATAATGTCAAATATAGTAATGGCCGCCATGTATGGGATATTACGTGCCTCTGTTTACTTATTCTCGACTTTCAATTGTGTGAAGTACACACGACAATAGTCAACTAAGTTATCACATAGACACAGTGACCATAAATAAAATTAAATTATAATAGCTCACTAGCAAATTCACTCAAAAGAACGGCTTTTTTTTTAGGCTTCGATGATCTCAAAATTGAAACAAGCCTGCGGCTTCGAATACACCAGCAAACTGCAGAGGATGTTCCAAGTGAGTAAACATTATTACTACATAGTATAAAACAAAGTCGCTTTCTCTGTCCCTATATCCCTATGTATTAATTGCTTAAATCTTAAAATGTACGTCAAGGATTTTTGATGAGTTTTTTTTTAATAGATAGACTGATTGAGAATTGAAGAGAAATATTTATATGTATAATAACATCCATTAAACAGTGGAGAAATACTGCTATTTTTTTGTTTGTAATTAAATTTTTTCCTCATTTTTGTAGTGTATTTAATATCACCATCGCGCCCGTCCGAAGACAGGGCGGGTTGCTAGTTAGATAATGTAGCTTTTTAACGGTGGAAGATTTTTTTAAATCGGTTCAGTAGTTCTAAGAATTATTGCAATAAATATATATAAGAATACAAAGTTTTCCTCTTTATAATATAAGTATAGAAATGTAAAAAATAATTTCTAGGATATCGGTGTATCCAAAGACCTTAACGAGAACTTCCGCAAGCACATGGCGAACACCTCGGAGCAGCCGCTGCACATCGACTTCAGCATCCAGGTGCTGTCCTCCGGCTCCTGGCCCTTCCAGCAGTCCTCCTCATTCCAGCTACCAACTGAGGTAAATATTATATTTTAGATCGTTTTTTAAAAATGTATATTTTTAGTATAGGCCGTTTATAGACGTTCTATCAAAGTTTGACATTTTGGTCAATAATTTTGATAAAGGACAGCATTAAAACATGTAATTTTAGTATTATTACATTTATTTATGTATTATTAGGTTAGATAACAGCTAGAAATATCTTATATATTTACCTTCCTATAAGGAAATGATGGGAAGAGGAAGTAGATACGGCGGGGGAGGGGATTTATAGGAAGAGAGATTATCATCTTGCTGTGCGTCTCCTTCTCCGTAGATTAAGGGTAGGCAACGTATCTGCAATTGCAGATTTCTATTGGCAGCAATCGCTTCACTATTTCAACGAATCCAGGTGGCTGATTTCTCGTTTGCCACTTTATATTATAAAAAAATATATACATAATCAACATTTAGCTGGTTGCAGAAAAATAGAACAGACAGAAACAATATTATTTATTACATATTTTGTTTGCATGTCCGTACCTATATTTATTCTGTGCTTATATTAAAACTATCTGTTCGCGATTTTGTCCGCGTGGAATTAAAAAAAGGCTTATAATTAATCGATAACCAAAAATAATAAATTTGATCTCCAAAATAAATATTTATTATCAGCAAAAAAAAGTAAATCATCACCTAAATTCGATTCACATTTTATATAAAAACTACCACCAAAATATTTGTAGTCTTTCAATCAAAATAGAAAAACTATCACCAAAAAAATCATTTTGCCATCAAAAATAATAAAGTTGCACCTAATTTATAACCTCAATTTAATGCAAAATTTCACTCAAATTTGTTACATATTTTTGTGCTAAAATAGTAAAATTTAACCAATTTAAATTATTGCTCACCTATTTTATTTTTTTAGTATCTATTTTAGCTGATGTATGTGGGAGTGACATAAGGGGCGTTTCACGCATAACCTAGTCTTTGATTTAATTTTAAATATCCTAAATTTAACCCAGCCCATATAGTTTGGTTTTTGTTGCAGTTTATTACTTTTATCGGTAACAAGGTTGCAGTATTAATACTATTAAGTATTGACGGTAATTACACCGTTAAATGTGACCAATTGATTACTTTTAGCTCTCACTTTGCTGATTATTTATTTATATATTTAAATTTTATTTGATCTGAAATGAAAGTTACAAAACAACAATGATTTCATATATCATTAATGGTTAAAAATTATGAATAATATTCAATTAATTACCATTAGCGTAACACATATTTAGATTAAGCGTATACGAAAATAGGACCTGAAAAGACGTACAACATTATTTTTTATGAAGGTTAGTTTGTAGTTTATAATTCTTGTACGTTAGGTATCAATCCCCGGGTGGGATTTGAGCCCGAACATACTCGTACAGACTAAAGGCACCGGCAATTATCAACAATACACACCCAATGCGGAAGAGGGGGAAATGAAACAACCTAATGCTGTCTAATATCTGAATGGTTTAGTAGTACCGACACACTGATCACGCACTGCTCTCTGCGCGGCTCTGTCCAAAGCCATGATCGTTGAGACGAACAT
>QDHC01005425.1:1202668-1233501 GCA_013186455.1 Papilio dardanus tibullus
CCGCCCCGGCTTCGCACGGGTTCAATTATTGTTAGTATGGCTGTTATATACAATGTTCACAGTTTTTCTGTAGAGTATTTGTAGTGTATCAGTTCTGCACCCGTGCGAAGCCGGGGCGGGTCGCTAGTTGCAACTATAATTTGAGATTTAAACTATTCTATCTCTCAAATTGGATCGAACTGCACATGGTGTGCGAATTTTATTGTAATCTGTTAAGTGGTTTAGGAGTCTATTGAGGACAAACATTGTGACACGAGATTTATATATATTAAGATTAGCTCAAAAATAAATTGTAACTGATGTCCGTAACCCAAAGAGGGTAGACAAAAATTAATTTTCATTTAGCGAAATCACAGTTCATTTATAACTCTAAGGCTTCATTAGACCGATTTCACGTGAATAACAGCCTTACGCCGAAGCAATATCTCCAATTTTTGCGCGAACTTGGTCTAATGAAGCCGTAGGATATGGAAAATGATACGATTTAAGTGACTTATAGCCAGTCACCAACAATCCCTAAATTTTAGGTAACCCTTAACGCATTTTGAATGCCAACTAACACTACTTTCGTTTTCACCAACAGTTAAGTATCACTTTAGACCGCAAGGGATCCGATAGATTTAGAGACACCCTTAAGCAAACACCTATCTAAAACAACTTTAGGGGTTGGTTGGTGAAAACGGGCAGTAATGTTTATTAATTTTTATTTGAATGTTGACAGAAATGTATCGATATATTAATCGAGAAGGAATACCTGGAGCGCACGGAGGGCGAGAAGGACACGTACAGCTACCTGGCGTGAGCGGCCCCGCGGCACACTATATGTTAATAAATAAATATAAACAGTATTATGATTCATGTTATAATTTTTTTTTATCCTAATCCTCATAGCTTAGGATTAAAACCGGTTTCACACAGCGAGCGGAGAGGCCCCGTTTCCGAAATCAACTCTCAATAACGAGCTCTTTTTGTAATTTCTTTCTTTGTTGCTGTGGACTCAAGGGGGGTTCCCCAAAGTATCTTTCGATTGTCGATATCGTTTATGGAATCGACAAAAAAGTATGAAACTGACAACGACATTCGATAAGTCATGAGTGTGTCACGTGTGAGATATCGAAAGTCTTTGTCAGCCCCAAAAACTTTCGATGTACGCTATGGAATCTGTTTACAGCGCATGTACGTTGGGCTAACCCAAGTATGCAGTTTCATAATGCGAGTTAACGACTTCAGAAATGTTGCAACTCCGCTAGTGGTGTGCAACCGGCTTTATCAAAGAACTTGTTTCTCGAATTTTAGAACGTCCCCTTTCAGACTTCTACCGTTTAAAAAAATAATAGAAATACGTCTTCTATAAAAAGTCTGTTTCGGTTGAGGAAATTCACTATTTCATCTTGCTCGTGTGTGAAGATAATTGGTTGATAGTTATAATAAGGAAAACTATTTCATATTGAAATAACTCGAGCGAACTACTGGACCGATTTCAAAAACTCTTTCACCATTAGAAAACTACATTACCAAACAGACGAATTCCCGAACAATATTTAGTTAAAAATAAAACTAGCGACAAAATAGTTTGTCAGAAGTGGGATTCGAACCCACGCCCTCAGAGAGGACCAGAACGCCCGCAGCCCACTGCAATGGACAAGGATACCTTGAGTCTGGCGCCTTAGACCGCTCGGCCATCCTGACATGTGATGCAAGTGCTGAAATTATTGCTCATAAGCAGTATAATTAACGCTAGTAAACTGAATAACTATTATTATAATAATCTGTGATAACATAAAACAATATATTACAAAATAATTCTGACCTCGAGAAGAATAAAACGTGCTCTATTAAAATGATTTACATATAAATTAAATCAACAACATTTTTACTGAGGCATACTTACTCCGCTGGCGCAGCGACCCAAAGTGGGTCTTGGTCTCCAACACAAGAGAACGCCAGCGTCTCCTATCCCGCGCTGTCTCCCGTCAATCAACCGCCTCCAGCTCGTGCAGGCATGCGTTCTGAAAAAACTTAGAGTCGGCAAAAAATCACGAAACGGGGTTCGCAAGGTATGTCCCGGACGTTAAACAGTGTCCGCGGTCCCGCCGTAATACGTTTGAGGACCGTCAGGTTTTAGTGGGTATTCCGGTCAGGTAAATATGTACAAATAAAAATCGAAAAACACATTGGTACATGAGAAACCTCTATAAGCGAGACACATATTGCGGTTCTTTGGACTCTCGATAATCCAGGTTCGACTGTACTTTGTAAGAAAAAAATACACGTGACATTTTTTGTCTAAAACCTCAACAAATAATAAATTTAAACCAATCAATTTGGTTGTACTGAAAAAGTTGCTAAAAAAATCTCACTTGATTAATGGACGGCCCCTTACAAGCTGTTGCTATCGACTTCGTTTCCACAGAATTAAAAAATACATCTCTTGGTTCTCAGTGATAAAGTAGCTTTCTGACCCTAGGGCGTCATTAAAACGAGTTCGTAATAAACACGGAGATTATGCTTTCGGTGTAAGGTCGTTTTTTGCGTAACATCGGTCTAATAAAGCCGTAGGAATAATTATTGATATCGGCCCTGTAATTTATATATAGTTAAATATAATAATTTACGAGTATATATCTATACTTCTATACTTAATATTATAAAGAGAGAAACTATTTATTTTTGTATTTTTGTTTGTATTGAAATAACTCAAGAACTACTGGACCGATTTCAAAAATTCTTTCACCATTAGAAAGCTACATTATCCCCGAGTAACATAGGCTTTATTTTTTTAATTCCACGCGGACGAAGTTGCGTGCAACAGCTAGTAATACTGTAAAGAGGAAAGTAATATTAATAAAATATTATTAATTACAATACAGATAACAAATGTTAAATAAATGTTTCTAGGTAGATAATAGAGGTAATATTTTGTTAGATCACAATCAAAACTCAAGGTTTTAATAAGCTGATTGCATAGACACAAGGCATCAGGAAAACTTATTATACAGAATGTATCCGTATTCTCTGCACATTTATTTTTACCACAGATTCCTTGGGCGAAAATAGGACCATTTGACCCAACTTACCTACATCCATAGAATCATATCCATTTGTCAGATATTTTATCGTAAAACCGCTTGCCAAATAGAAATCGGTAAAAGAGAAAAAAATCTTGTAAAAAGGTTAAAGGTTTCGATCCATGATGGGCTCCATTTTCCGCAACTCCGCGACTAGCACGTATTTTACGTGAATACTTTGAATTTCTTCGCCGATATGTGCAGGTTGCATCACGAATCACGATGTTTTCCTTCACCGTAAGAGCGTCGGTAAATATGTACACATGAAAATCGAAAAACACATTGGTACATGGCGGGATTCGAACTCGGGACATGCAGTTTACAAGACAAGAGCCCCTGAGCCACCTACCGAAAATCTTGTAAATTAAACATCTAAGAAAAAAAGTTGACTGTGATAAAAGGAGTACCAAAAATATGATTGATTGATTCGACCTTCGTGTTTTTGAACTCCCTGTAAGTTTTATAACAATGCATTGTTGTTTTATAACAAAAGACATGGCAACTATGCAAGATTTTATATATATACTCGTAAATCATAAAATAAACATGTTAAGAAAAACATTCATAACCTGGTCTATAAAAACGTTACTTATATAAATGTAATGTTGTTTGTTATAAAGTATCTTCTCAATGGTTCGATGGTCTTCGATGGAATTTTACACAGTTGCTTGTTTTTTAATTCTATGAGAGTCACGCGAAGTCGTCGGCGAGAAATAGTGTTAAAAAAAACAAGTTCATTAATAAGGGTGCAGACAACGCGCCGATGTCTCGTTTGTTATTTAAAGAGGAGACACTCGAGTTGCATCGTTTACAGGAAGCTTTATAACAAAACTTAGCTAATTAAACCCAAGTAGTTTATAAGCAGCTAATATATATTTTTTGCTGTCCCAGTCATTTTATTCATTATAAAATTTTCTCCGTCTCAGTACTGACGTGATAAAAATGTTGCGAAATTCTAAATATTTGTATAATCAAGATGAGAATTTTGTCCCATCGAAGTTACATTTGGGTGACTTCCTAATAAAGAAGTTTAAGGAGTATGGAGACAAGGTCGCGTTGGTGAGTACAAAAATGTGTTAATTACTTAGATATTAAATATTTAGACTAAATATTCTAGAGGCAGTTCAGGGGGGATTACCGAAAGTACATACGCTACAAAGCAATTCAATAGAGAACATCAAAAATGTATGGAACGGACATTGACGTTCGATATCTCACACGTGACAAGCACATGTGCTTCATGACTTATCGAATGTCATTGGTAGTTTCATACGTTTTTGTCGATTCTATCAGCAATATCGGCAATCGAAAGCTACTTTGGGTAACCCCCAGGACCTCCTGATATCTGTGAGATCCAGTGGGGGTGTACGATGGGGGAAATAAAGTGAAGGATTTAGAAGTTCGAGAAGAAATAGAAATGCTAAGGCAGTGAAGGGGATTATAACCAGTAAGTTATGAAAGGGGTCTATGAGGCGGAACAAAACAGAACTTTTGGGTTAGATAATGTAGAGTAGGTTGGTACATAAGTTCCACGTTGGATAGTTATAGGTATATAGGTAAATGAAATTAATTAAAAATTGTGAATAATTGTCAATAATTATTAATAATTAGCTGTTGTCTGCGACTTCACCCGCAAGGAATTAAAAAAATATAGCCTATATTACCCGGGGGTAATGTAGCTTTCTAATGGTGAAAGATTTTTTTTAATCAGCCCAGTAGTTTTTGAGTTATTTCAATACATAAAAAAAATCAAAGTTTCTCTCTTTATAATATTAACTAGTATAGATTACTAAAAGTCATAAATGTATCATATATGTCGGTGCTTAAAATAACTTAATCGTCTGGACGTTTTCCTACTGTACAGTTTTACAAAAATGTTTACCAAATCACGAGATAATTTTTTCTATTGGCTGAAAATTATTTATAATTTTGAATCTTTTATTATATTGGTTGACCTTGACATGTGTTTGTGTAGATGTGTGTGTATATCCTTCTAAAACATGAACTGAAGGTCTACAAGGATATTATGGCACTCGGAAAATATGTGAACTAACAATGACAGCATAACATTGTAACCAATCAGGGAAAGGCAGCTGAGGGATTTTTAAAGAATTTAGGAAATTTTTACCTATTGTTATCGCTAAAACTTTGTAGGCGCCCTGTCAATGTCAAAAAAGTGCCAAAATATCCTTGTAGGACTATATATTTCATTAACTGGTATCACAGATAACACAATACAATACTAAAGAATAAAATAAAATCATTTCAATGGGAAACTGAAAACTATACATATAAGTACTTTGTATATTGTAGTATTAGGTGATTACTAACGTGACCATATTTAATTTTACACAAAACGGGACATATAATTATCAGCCCGTTTGGTGCAAGAATTAATCAGAATTTTAATTTCATCGACGAATCACGTATTTTGCTTATCTCTACACAAATGCTGTGAATAGGACATAGGTGATACTAGTATTGTATTATATTATCTGTGATAGGACTAAAGAAAAAACTAGTCATGTAAGTGCGAGCGATAACGTTTTCGTCTTTCTCGTGCTCCCGGAATACGAGTAATGTCATCGCCAAGCTCCGCCTAGTGTTGGGATTTTATCCGGATAAAAACTCAAAATGGATAAATACCCATAATTTCTATCTTTTCTGCGGGATTTTTATCCAAAACGTGGATAAAAACTATCTGTCATTTCATAAATGTAATTTAGCGTAAACATGTTTTTTTATGAATAAACGGGTTCGGAATAAAAGAATAACAAAAATAAAATGATATCTAACATGCTTTATTAATCAATTTATTGATATTAACAACTTTTTAATGTGTAAAGTAATGTGATAAGCATAATAAGCAATCACCATTTTTGTTAAAATATTAATAAATAAATTAAATAAAAGTTTCCAACTTAAACAATAACTACCTACTTAAAAGACAAACGTAAAAGAATTAAAATTAAAATGTATTAAATTTCCACCAAAGAGGTTTCTTCTTGCCGGCCAGTGTTCCGGCCGCAACACTATAGTATTGATGGGCTGACGTCTCGAGTTTTTATCCGAAATGGATAAAAACCCGAGACGTCAGCAGATCAATCTATACTAATATTATAAAGAGAGAAACTTTGTATTTTTGTTTGTATTGAAATAACTCAAAATCTACTAAACCGATTTCGATAATTCTTTCACTATTAGAAAGCTACGTTCTTTGTGTCTATCATAGGCTATAATTTATTTTTAGCTAAGTTTAGGAAATAGGAATAAACAACGCATTTCTGGACCGTGTCGCAAAATTTCATTAAATTTTCCTTTTTATTGGCTTACGCTGGCTAAACCGCTCGAGTTATATAAAAATGATGTACGAGACATTTGTAGATCTAAAAAAGTTGTACAAAAAAGTCAGCGATGGCATATGTTTATCTTTTACGGTTTTCTCACAATAATCACTTTTTGTTTTTTGAAAATCAATTAAAATATGCACTTAATTTGCCGCGTTATTTTTTTGGTTTAAATATTAATCCTTATCCAAATAAGTGTGCCTGTTATCAGGCGAATTTAATGTAGATTAAAATCGTCCTTGACCTTATTTAAATCTGACGAATAGTTTAGAAGATATCGCGAACACAAGTAATAAGGGTAACCGAAAAATCATCTTACGAGCCGGGCGTAAGAAGAAATGCAAAATAATTAGGACATTCTGATATTTAATTTAGTTAATTGAGGACATATCAAGTAAATATAACATTTTTTTCAATCCGAAGTTGGGGTTTGAAAATGGTTAATTTCGAAGCATCCATTATTACTGTTACAAGCTATTGTCTGTAACTTTTGTTCTAGACATGATTTTTTAATTCCGTAAAATATAACAAAATCTTTGGACCTTACATCAAATAGAAAAAAAATGGTTAAAAATTTCGATAGTGTTTCGTTTTAAATACTAACAGTTTGGCGATCAAAGTATAATGTTGCGTTTTCACAATGTAGATTGATACCTACGTTACTTAGATGATGCAGTTCAGTGTTCAGATTCCTGTCGTACGGCTGAACGTCCGATGGTAGAATGGTGATGGTGAATTATTTCATGTAATTCCTGCGCACATCCTCCAAAATGTAGCCGGTAGAACACCGAGAGACTGGCCACTTTACGCCACTTTACGCCAGTGCTTAATATTGACTAAATTTAGTTTTTGGTCACCGATAAACTTTTTGGCCCGCCTCTCCACTGAATCCAGGGGTGCGAGTTGGTATTTGGATGCACCTGCCCAGATGTGACAGCAGTATTCCACACACGGCCAGATATGTGCTATGTACAGAATAAAACGCTGTCCCGGTGTGAAGTCCTTGGTAAGGACTCCGGGCTTCCTAGCAGCTACCTTTGCTTTAGACGCAATGAGCTATCCGATGATAAGATTCATGGTTAATATTAAACACCACGCGGACGAAGTCGCGGGCAACTGCTAGTATATATATATAATATACAAGATGTCAGAATGATTAGGAAAACAAAGTATCGAAACGTTTTACTCCAATTTCCCCAGTATTGCTGGGGTCAATTCTTTTTTCCCTTTTTGCCATCAGATCCTGGTAGACCTATACATACGCGGAAGTACCTAATAATTTTGCATTCAAAAGTTGTTTTCATCAATAAATTAATTAACAAGGCATGTTAGATATAATTTTATTTTTGTTCTTCTTTATTATCCCTGAGTAACATAGGCTATATTATTTAATTACACGCGGACGAAGTCGCGCACAACAGCTAGTATGAAATAATATGCTAGCTTAAGATGAGGTCTTATAGTAGCACTTAGATGCGTATACGGTTCATAAGAAGATTACCCGGGCACTGCTTGGCATGGACATAATGATATTGGGGGCAGGATAATCAAAAACAAAGGTATAAAAGGAGCCCAGGATAGGGTGCAGTTATAAATAAGATAGTTTTGATACAATACTTGACAGTTAAATATATATTAGATTCGATAAAACATAAATATCCATTGATTTGGATAAAAATCCGATGAAAATGGGTAAAAACGGGTTTTTATCCGTTTTGGATAAAAACTCGAGTAAATATCATTTGAGTTTTTATCATCTGCCCATCAATAGCTCCGCCAGTCCCGGGCGGCTCGACTATCCAAATTTTCGGGCGGTTTCCCTAAACGGGACAATGGGGTCCTAGAGATTATTCTGGGAACACCGGGACACATGACTGTAAAACGGGACAGTCCCGTTCATAAGGCGATGTCTGGTCACGTTAGTGATTACATACAGTAAAGAATTACTTGTGTAGTACAAAAAACGATAAATGAATTCATATAATTTAAACAGAAATAAAATAAAATTAGCGATATTTTAGTATACTTTATACATCATTATTGACTTAGCTTAAGGCTAATATTAACCATTAAAATAAACAAGAATTAAAAAAAAAACCTCGCGTGTAAATTAGCCTGACCTAAGGAATAAGGAAACTGCCAGTGAACAATAATAATTATTATTATCGTACTTAAATATTACATTGCTATCTCATTATCGATTGTTATTTCTTTTTTCATAACTTTTAAAGGAGTGTGTGAATGACGTAACGTTATGTTTTTACCTTAGACTATTAATATATTAAGACCGCTGACCAGCGTGTCACCGAAAGGGACAAAATATTTAGAACATTTCACTGCCATTTTTACACCCAAAACACTACAACGCACCTTGTTTATGTGAAGTGACGTTGCACTAATAGTTCACAATTTATTTACAATAAGAATTGTTAACTTTTATATAAAAAATGGTAATAAAACGCTGACAAAAATGATATTTTTAGCATAGTTTAGCTCTGCCATATAAAATACCGGCACGTGGGGTGAAACAGAAGATAGTGCATTCTATTTCGTTCTTTTACAAGAAATGGATATAAGTCCTTCTTTTTCTTGTGTGAATGAGACAAAAATAATACTAAGCTTCAGTACGCACATTATTGCTTTATATAATATCCTAGCTCTTCCTCGCGACTACGTCCACGTGGATTTTAAAAAATATAGTCTATATTTTTCGGGGATAATGTAGCTTACTAACGGTGAAAGATTGTTTGAAATCGGCCAAGTAGTTTTTGAATTATTTCAATACATACAACAATATAAATATTTTGTATTGCAACTCTAGTATAATTTAACCACATATTATTTTAAATATGTATTTATAATAGTTTCTACCTATTAACGTGGCAGACCGAATAATTATAAATTTTAACATAATTATAATTTAGTTAAAAGGAAAACAAAATTTAAATTTGTAATTACCTTTATAACTTTTATATATTTTATTGCAGTCTGGGAAAAAACGTCCTTTAATAATAATGTTTCCTTGTTTGTTTATTTTCATAACAAAGTAAACAAAATGGACCAATTATATTGTTCGTTATAAAATCTAATGTATTAGCCTTGTAATTGGTATGATTGTTTGTATGTACGTTGTTTTGCGCACACGGAGTCACGGAACTCAAAAAAACATAGTAAGTATAAGCTACTTGTTGTCTTCATCTATATAAGCTTTCGCTAAGATTCTGTAAGCCGTTCCGGAGATACCTTCAAACAAACCATCTATCTATACCCTTTTTTTTTTAAACGTCAGGAAATGCATTTAGGCACCTCTACGCCGGGCGTGCAGTGGCGTAGAGAGTGTGGGACTCGCCGGCCACAGAAGGTGACCGTTATACCCACTAAAACCTGACGGCCCTCACACGTATTACGGCGGGGTCGTGGGCACTATTTAACGTCCACGACAATCTATCTATACCCATAGTAACTTTTGCATTTATAAATATGAGCGCCCACAGCAAAAGAGTTATCAGCTGAAGGGGAGCTGGGTTGCCCCATTTTTCACTTTCATACGAAACTTCATACTCGTGTCCCCACCGACAAAGAAAAGTAAGATAGGACAAAAAGAGCTGAGTTGCGTCCGAGCCCTATCAAATGAGACAGCTGTGCCAACGGGATTCATTTCTCTCTCGCTCGCTCAGCTCAGCTCTTTGATGGGGAAGCAAGCACATTTGAGGCCGCTCAGCTCACTATCTGCCGCTGATTACTCTTTAGCGTTGTGCGCTTACCTTAACATTAGTAAGATTAACAATTTATGTCCACCACACGCCTTCCTCTTTGCGGCCGCAATGAGCAAACGTCTAGCATAACATTTGAATATCAGCTTATACCTCCGATCCAAATGTCATGTAATTCCTTAGATCGACGGCTCTACTGATGAAACACTCACCTACAACGACATACTGCAGGCGTCTATGAATATCGCTGTCTCTCTCACACGACTCGGTCTAAAGAAAGGAGAGACGGTAGGTATATGCTCGGAGACGAGACAGGAGAACTGGTCTGTGATAGCGGGGGCGGTCTGCGCGGGCGGTGTGATGACACCTTTGAGTATTGGATATGTAAAAGGTACTTAAAGCATATTAATAAATGACTAGCTCTTATTGTTCTTTTTAAAAGGCTAGCAACTTTGCAGTTCCTCTAGTGTTGCGAATGTCCATGGGCGTCGTTGACCACCTCGGTGTTCACGCCGCTCGTTTGCTCCATCTCCTAAAAAAAAACTAGTCACCAAAATTGGTATCGACAAAAACGCTATTCAGTTTTTTTCGGCGTTTTATTTTTTACTCGTACCTTGTGAACGGAAAAATAATTTAATGTTTTTGGTCCCTCCGTCCTTTATTTTTAGCTTTTAATCAATCGTTTATTTTTGCATGTAGTCATAGTCTGACTTAATTATTTTTTCCACTCGAAACACAAAATTGGATATATTTTTGAAACGGAATAAGATAACAAGTGATGGCTCTTTTTTCACAGATGAACTCCGTCATGTTATGAATATATCGAAACCGAAATATCTCTTCTGTTCGAAGCAAGCTTATAACAATCATCATCCTATATTCAAATCATTAAAATACGTTGAAAAGATAATAATATTCGGCGATGAAAGAGTAGAGAATACATTACTCTATAAAGACCTTGCGACAGTATCTCCAAGTTCAATGTTGAAGGAAAACGTGAATTTTGATGAGTTTGAAGTAGCAGATGTCCAAGGACAGACAGATACTGTATTTTTGATGTATTCATCAGGTACTACGGGATTACCTAAAGGAGTTATGCATACACATTTAAGTATTCTAATCGTGTTTAACTTGTAAGTATCCCAACTGCAGACAAGGCTATAGAAATATGCGACTTTAGTCTCTAAGTATATGGCTTTATTAGACCGATGTCACGCAAAAAACGCCGAATCAAAATCTCCTTATTTTCGTCGAACTCGGTCTAATGAAGCCATAGGGTAAGCAACTTAAAATACAATACAATACGGGTCGCCGAAATGATTGTATTACGTAAGCCACTTAAAGATTAAAATCTCTGAATGTTGGTATCCAATGACAACGCAGCTTAGACTATTAATATATTAAGACCGCTGACCAGCGTGTCACCGAAAGGGACAAAATATGTAGGACATGTATATTTCACTGCCACTTTTGCACCCCAAAACACTACAACGTACCATGTTTATGTGAAGTGACATTGCACTAATAGTTCATAATTTTTTTCCAATAAGAATTTTTAACTTTTATATTAAAAAAAAGGTAATGAAACGCTGACAAAAAAGGCATCATATATGGGTATACTCATTGTGACGATTGATTCTATTGTTTCAATCAGCAAAATGGAAAATTTTCCGTTGGGCCGATCTATCTACCGATTAATACATTTGGACATAACACACGTAGACTTTCCACCGTATTTTATACGAAAGTTGACTAATTTTATTATTATTCGCAGATCTTGTTTACTGGATCCAAAAGAAGTAGTTCTTAACATAACACCTTGGTACCATGTTATGGGGTTGATGAGTACACTAATTTACTTGAGTCACGGCTGCAAACACGTCTTTTTAACGAAGTTCGAGATCGACTCGTATTTGAAGACTATAGAAAAATATAAGGTATGGCATTTGAATCATTATCAATTCACCATATAGAAAAAAAAATATTTCCAACACCAAGAACGTAGTTTTGATGCAGAACCAGAGGTCGGAATTAGGTAGAGTTATTTCTGATTTCATACAGCAAAAGAATACATTGGATATACAATAAATCCCGGGATTCATTTTAAAGAGCGTATCATCTCCTTAAAGGCCGGCAACGCATCTGTGGTTCCTCTGGTATTGCAGATGTGGGACGACGATGATCATCTCGGTATTAAAACAAGACAAGAACAAAATCCGCTGATGTATTAAATACAGAAATAATTTATTTTGACTTATTTAAGCCATTGTTTTATAACAAAAGATGAAATAAATATATGAGAACTTGCTTAAAATCACATAAATTATTTGTATTGTAACTAAATGTAAATACTAAAAATCATTGTATTTTAACCGTCTTTGTTTTTATTGGTTTATGTACCTTTAAGATTTTTGGGTATTTTTTGTAACACTGTTGGTCACAAAGGATTATTGATTAAAAATCTCGGGAAAAGCCTTATTATATAAACATTTCGATGCAAATACACATATCTTAACCTACTTCCGACCTCTGAAAATAACTCACTTGGAAATCTTTTGCCCGGCGCTCGAATAAAATGCTGGATTACAACTGGAAACATGTAAACTTACGCTGGAATGCACTGTGTTTTGGACATGAATGGACTGAAAACATTGAACTGGGCACCTGCAATGGCAATACAATTTTTTCGTATAAATTTGTCAGACAAAGAGTATATAAAGTATACTGTGATATTCCAGGTGAATATGTTACTGTTGGTGCCCCCTGTACTGATGGCTCTCAGCAAGACATCGTCGCAGTACGACCTGACCTCTGTGGTATCCATATTCAGCGCGGCGGCATCACTCAGGAAGGAGACCATCGAAGCTGTCAATGAAAAGTATTGACTTTAGTTACTTCTATTAAGCACACCATTTTTACTTAAAATAATTTAACATCAATTTTAGGTAAAGTGTAATTTGCTATCTTAAAAATAGAAGGCGCTCTTTTTGCGAAACCTCATCGCAAGCATGGGATTGTTTTTCTACTTATAGACAAACAAGGATCTCTGACCCGCACTATGAATAAAATAATATGACAGTTACAGTACAACGAGGTTCTTGTTACCTACACTTTTATCACGCAAAATACGAGCCAGTCGTGGAGTGGCGGAAACACAGTCCCTACTATTTACTACTGCAACTACTACCTACACTTTATTGAAATTGACGTCGTTCGTTATTCAACATTACAATATGAACAATGAAACTTATTTTTATATTCAGATTCAAAAACTTAAAAGGCATTTGTCAGGGCTACGGTATGACGGAGACCACATTCGTGGTCACCGCAGACACACTCTTTATAGACGGTGGATGCAAGCCTGGCAGTGTTGGTAAAGTTCTATCCAATACTATTATAAAGGTATGTATAAAGACAAATTATTAATAACTTAAAATAAACATTTACGGTAAACTTTCGTATCTACTCCGAAATGTTTAGGCTAGCTGTTGCCGCGACTTGGTAGGCGCGTAATTTAAAATTATAGTCTAACTGTGTTAACGTAGATTTCTAATGATAAAATAATTAAATAATTAAAAACACAGCTTAACTCACGTTTAATTCGGTGTAGATACCGACTAGTTTCATACTCGTCGGAGCACGGGTCTGAAACTAGTCGGTACCATACGGTCAAAGGTTATATGCACGCAGTGACCGGCGTGACGCGACCGCGAATATAGCCCGATAATCCACTCACCTTGATGAAGGACCCCGACGGGTCTGAAACTAGTCGGTACCTACACCTAAATAAACGTGATTTAAGCTGTGTTTTTTAATTAATTATTGTATAATGTCTCACGAAAGTTTTAATAGATAAAATAATGTTTGAAATCAGCCTAGTATTTTTTGGAAATATTAATATTTTCACCAACATATAAATTAGGTTAATGTATAACTTTTTTGGTAGATTGCGGATATCAACACAAGAGAGCCTCTTGGACCTTACGAGAACGGCGAAGTTTGCATCAAAAGTCCTTTAGTTCTGAAAGATTATATCGGATATGATAAAAATGATTGCTTAGACAAAGACGGATTCTTTAGAACTGGCGACATCGGATACTACGACGATGAAAAATACTTGTTTATTGTCGATAGACTGAAGGAATTAATTAAATATAAAGCATATCAGGTAATTATGAATATTTTATAGCAACGATTTGCAAGTTTGTACAAAGTACAAAATTAAATTGTTTTTTGGAATCTTATTTTGTAAGATATGATCGAGACGGCTTAATGGATCTTGGTCAAAAGTATAGATATAGTATATAAGACAGTCTTAGATAGCACATATACTATGTTTATTTTTAGTTCCGCGCAGACGGAGTCGCGAACGACAGCTATTGTAGAATATATTTCAATTCAAGGTACCTCCAGCAGAGATAGAGGCAGTGTTACTTCAGCACGCGGGAGTACGTGATGTAGGCGTGGTAGGGCTGCCGCACGCGGAGGCGGGCGAGTTGCCTATCGCCTTTGTGGTACGGCAGCCCGGTGCCAACCCTACCGAGGCAGAACTACAGCAGTTTGTTGCTGAAAGAGTTAGTATTGTATGCAAGGTTTAGATGAGTTATTGTTCATAGAATGCATGTGATAAGGAGACGTTTAAATATAAATACATAGGTTGTGATAAGCTTAAGAAAATGTAGACGTATCGCCTGAAAGGTTAATTATTATCGTTCGTAAACAATACTCTCATTTGCTTAATACATCTAAAAACTGAGTTTATTTGTGTTGTTTTCTATCACAGTTATCGAAACCAAAACATCTGAGAGGCGGAGTGCACTTCGTGAAAGAAATACCGAGGACTGCCAGCGGAAAAATACTGCGAAAATCTCTCAGAGAATTAGCGATTCAATCACAACTAATTAATATTCATAATAACTAAGTGTAATTTTAGTATAACTTTAGGGCGTTTCGTAGTAAAATTATATTCTTCGGTGTTGTATAATCATTGTTCATGTACAACTTTTTGTGACAAAATAAAATGTTTTTAAAAAAAAGTGTTTGTATTAAAATCCAGAAAAAAAATGAAATATAAACTAAATAATGCACAGCTGCACAGTTTCAACTCTACAGTTCGACTGCACAGTTAAAACATGGCGAACACTTCGGAGCAGCCGCTGCACTTCGAATTCAGCATCCATGTGCTGTCTTCCAGCTCCTGGCCCTTCCAGCAGTCGTCCTCATTCCCGCTACCAACTAATGTAATATTTAATGCATTTTATTAGCACCGGTTGTAAGAAATATAATAAACATACAAACGAGAACCTCCTTTTTAGAAGTTGGGTAGAATTTATAATTATTCAATCAAGCCGTTGATAGACGTTCTATTGTACCAAAGCTTGACTATTTGGTCAACAATTTTGACTTTTTTATATTCATGTATAGGTTGTTTGGAAAGTCATTTCGTTTTTTCCCGATAGAGGATTTAATTGAATTTTTTGCACCCAAATTCTCATTTAAGCCGTTTGATTATTATATGCTTTGAAAGCTCATATAACAGGGCTAGTTTGTGAAAAGTTTCAATTAATTCTACGTTGTAGTTTTTGTTTGGTGGCCTTTTAAATATGGAGAGCGAAAAGCAAAATTTTCGACTTATTTTATGTTTTGCTACAGAAAGGATAAAAATGCTGTTTAAGTCAGAAAGAAATAGACCGATGTGAATGGAGAAGGTGTGTTGACAGTACGCCAGTGCCTGAACTGGTTCGCTAAATTTCCATCCGGCAATTTTTACGTCGAAGAGTTTTCAAGTTTTGAAGGCTGGTTGAAGCTGATAAATACAAAATAAAGTTTTGTCACTCGCCAATAGCTTCTACAGCTTGAATGGGATACAATGACATACCCAGACCTAGCACTATTGTCAGTATAGGCAGAATTGTCTATAATTTCCATCAAAAAAACGAAATGACTTTCCGAACAACCCAATAGTTTCGTCATGTGTGTTGAAATAATTCAGAAACGTTGCCGCTCCACTCGCGGTGTGTAACCAGCTTTGTTATAGAACTTGTTCTTAACTGTAGAACGTTCCCTTCAAGACTTCTACAGTTTAAAATACCCATACTGTTTACAAGCATAATTTTTTACAGTGAGATTCTACTGCAAAAAACATGTTAAAAAAAGCGCCAGCATACATTTGAATAACACTTAATAATACCATTTCTATAAAAACTTGTTTTGGTTGAGGATGTTCACCATTTTATCTTGCTCTTGTGCGAAGGTAATTGCTTTATAGTAAATCTATACTAATCCTTATCCTCATCCTTACATAGTATAAAACAATAACGTTTTTTATGTTTGTCCCTATATATGCCTGAATCTTTAAAACTACGCAACGGATTTTGATGCGGTTTTTTTAAATAGACAGAGTGATTCATAAGGAAAGTTTTCATGTATAAAAACTAGCGAGCTGCCCCGGCTTCGCACGGGTGCAAAACTGATACCAAATACACTATAGAAAAACTGTGAACATTGTATATAACAGCCATACTAACAATATTTGCACCCGTGCGAAGCCGTGAGGGTCGCTAGTATTATCTATAAAATTTAAAACTAAAAATCCCACTTTTGGCAAAATAACTTGTCAGAAGTGGGATTCGAACCCACGCCCTCAGAGAGGACCAGAACGCCCGCAGCCCACTGCAATGGGCAAGGATACCTTGAGTCTGGCGCCTTAGACCGCTCGGCCATCCTGACATGTGATGCAAGTGCTGAAATTGTAGCATAAAAGAATGAACATATTACAGAAAAATTGTGATCTGAGCAGATATCAGTAAAAGAATTATTGATATTGGCCCCGTAATTTATAGTTAATTTAATACATAGAAACTTATAATATTAGTATATTATAGGTAACAAATGTTAACTAATAAAGGTCACATTTTGTTAAATTACAATCAAAACTCAAGGTTTAATAAAATTATAACATAGACATAAGGCATCAAGAAAACCTACTCGTATTAAGGAAAAAATATGACACGGTGAGTAGTTTCAATAGTTACAAAAACAAGCAATACGAACATGATATATTATAAAGCAATGTGTACTTCCGAAGGACATGGCAACTAAGCAACATACTTTTATACAAATATTCGTATATCATAAAACAGATATGTAAAGAAAAAAGTTCTTAACCTGGTCTACTATAAAAATCTTTGGCTGAATTGACCTCGATGAAATTTTACACAGTCGCTAAGTTTTTTAATTCCGCGAGGACGAAGTCATGGGCGTCAGCTGGTATTAAAAAAAAAAACATGTTCATTAATGAGGGTGGTGGCAGCGGGCCGATGCCTCGTTTGGTATTTAAAGAAGAGACACCCAAGTGTTTACCTCTTAACTTAAATGATAGCCTTTAAACTAAAAGTTAGATTGTTTACAGAATGCTTTATATATTTTTTTAATTGCTGTCACAGTCATTGTATTGATTATAAGATTTTCTCCGTCTTATTACTGAAGTGATAAAAATGTTGCGAAATTCTAAATATTTGTATAATCAAGATGAGAATTTTGTCCCATCGAAGTTACATTTGGGTGACTTCCTAATAAAGAAGTTTAAGGAGTATGGAGATAAGGTTGCGTTGGTGAGTACAAAAATGTATATTAACTTGTCACTTAGATATTAAGTTCTAGAGGTAGTCCACGACCCCTTGAATCTGTAAGAGCCAATGGGGGTGTAAAATGGGAGAAATAAAGTGGAGAATTCTTAAGTTCGAGAAAAATGAATAGTAATTAAGATATTGTATATATTACGTGACCAGACGTCCCGTTTTGAACGGGACTGTCCCGTTTTAGTCATGTGTCCCGGTGTCCTCGGAATAATCTCTGGGGTTCCAAATTGTTCACTTTTCGCAATCCGAAAATTTGGATAGTTGAGCCAGCTGGGACTGGCATGGTGATCCGGCCGCGCCCCGAGGCCGAACGCGGGTGGTGTGGGAGGACCACAGAGTACATTATAAGGCGAGGGCGAGACCGCATCGTCGGTCGAGGCGACGACAATGGCCGGGAGCACGAGAGTGACGAAAACGTTATCGCTGGCGCATTGTTGGCTTGTTCTTTCTTCGGCCCTGTTCACGACATTTGTTCTAGAGATAGCCAAGATACGTGATTCGTCGGTATTATGAAAATGTTGATCGCGGCTTGCACCCCCCTCCCACATCGGGAACTGAAAATTATATTGTAGTTGTCCCGTTTTGAGTACAAAAATTCTGGTCACGTTAAGTATATACCACTTTATGTCCCAAAATTTAACTTTAATGTAGTTATCTAACGATGAAAGATTTTTTTAAATCAGCCCTGTAATTTTTCAGTTATTTCAATACATACAAAAATACAAAGGTTTCGTCTTTATAATATTTGTATAGATTGATTCGAAGTATTGCAACTCTAGTATAATTCCATCACATCCACTACATGTCAGGATAGCCTAGCGGTCTAAGGCGCCAAACTCAAGGTATCCTTGCCTTAAATAGAGTGAGATTGCCTTAAATAAAAACAAAAAAACACATAGCATTGTAGTTATAATTAAATTAAACTAATTAATTATATAAATTTATATTTAAATGATTAATAAAATTAATATATAACAAAAAATAAAAATTTATATATGGAACTCACTAATGTTAGTATAGCTGTAGAAAATTGTAATAAACATAAGACAATAATAACAACAGAGTAGAAAAGAGTACGCACCGCGAGTCTGTAGTTTTAGTTTTAGTTAATAAAAAAACAGATATCCTTGCCCATTGCAGTGGGCTGAGGGGGTTCTGGTCCTTTCTGAGGGCGTGGGTTCTCGAATCCCACTTCTGAAAATTGGCTTTTAATGTTTTTTCCTTCTATCATGGCAGACCGAACAATTATAGCTTGTAACACAATTATAATTTAGTTAAGAGAAAAACAAAATTTAATGCAAAAAACAACCTTTGTATAATTTGATATGCTCTTTTTGCAGTCTGCGAAAAAACTTCGTTGTATAATTATACTTCCGAATTAGTTTATATACAAAATAAAGCAAACAAAATAGACCACTCATATCCAAGACTGCGCAAAATTAAAAAAAAACATAATAAGTAGCCTATTTGTTCTTTCAGACGGTGTTCTCCATACTTCGGTACCTTCAAACCTATCCATCCACGCTTAGTAGTTACTTTTGCATTTATAATATTAGTAAAGTTAACAATTTAAGTCCACAATACGCTTGTCTTCTTTGCAGTCGCAAAAAGCAAACTTTTAGTAGACCATTTGAGTATAAGCTTACTGCTCCGATCCAAATGTCATGTAATTTCTTAGATCGACGGCTCTACTGATGAAACACTCACCTACAACGACATACTGCAGGCGTCTATGAATATCGCTGTCTCTCTCACACAACTCGGTCTAAAGAAAGGAGAGACGGTAGGTATATGCTCGGAGACGAGACAGGAGAACTGGTCTGTGATAGCGGGGGCGGTCTGCGCGGGCGGTGTGATGACACCTTTGAGTATTGAATATGTAAAAGGTATGTAAGGGAACTTCAAACCCCTAATGACTTCAAACCCCAAATCAGACATCGGTCGCCTAAATCGAGAAGGTCACCTTTTAGTCTTGGGAGCTGGTTAACCAGCTCTTTTTGCTGTATTATTGTGAAATTATATTGATCGAATACTTGTGAAACAACCGCTGAAACGACTTTGTTTTATATTATAAAGTGGCAAACGAGCAAGCGGCCACCTACTCGTACACTCGCTGAAAAAGCGAATCGACCGCTGCCCATAGAGATCTGCGGTTGCAGATACGTTGCCTACCCTTAATCTACGGAGGAGGTGACCCACAGCAAGATAATTCCTCTCCCTATGCGTCCCCTCCCCAGGAAAATCCACTTCCTCTTCCCATTTCCTTATAGGAAAAGGATAGGAATGGAAAGTCGATTAAAATTAGGTCTCCAGGACCACACTTATGGGGCGAAACACGGAATTGCTGCCATTTGACGCCTGTCTTCTGTTTGGTCGTGGTATTTCACCGGGCGAGCCGGACAATTCGTGCGAAAATCTACTGTTAAACTTATTTCTAATAAAGTGTCTGTCTATTAACTACGATTTACTTTCACAGATGAACTGCGTCATGTTATGAATATATCAAAGCCGAAATATATCTTCTGTTCGAAGCAAGCTTATAACAATAATCAAACCATATTCAAATCATTAAAATACGTTGAAGAAATAATACTATTCGACGATGAAAGAGTAGAGGGTGCATTACTCTATAAAGACCTGGCGACAGTATTTCCAAGTTCAGTGTTAACGGAAAACGTGAATTTTGATGAGTTTGAAGTAGTAGATGTACAAGGACAGACAGATACTGTATTTTTGATGTATTCATCAGGTACTACGGGATTACCTAAAGGAGTTATGCAAACGCATTTAAATATTCTAGCTGTGTTAAACTTGTAAGTATCCCCTTTGTTACACAAGGTTAGGCAAATCTATGATTTTAGTCTTCGAGCGAGTCACGCAACGTCATCGAGTTTCGTTCACAGGTACACATTGACGTTGCGTAAGCCAAGAAGGTCCTAACTCTCAATGTTGTTTTCTCTGTCATTCTCTTTGAAGCGATATAGGCAGCAATATATTTTAACAAAAATGTTGCATGAATTTCATGAAGACAATTATATCATCAAACATATCAGTTTCCCATTGAGCAAATTGTTTCTATTGTTTCAATCATTCCAATGGGAAAATTATTCGTTGCGCTGATCGACTTACTGATCAGTCATTATGAACTTTCCATATTATTTTTTACGTTAGTTTAAGTAACTGAATAATTTTATGATTATTCGCAGATCGTGTTTATTGGAACCAAAAGAAGTAGTTCTCAACATAACACCTTGGTACCACGGCATGGGGTTGATGAGTACACTAATTTACTTGAGTCACGGCTGCAAACATGTCTTTTTATCCAAGTTCGAGATCGACTCGTATTTGAAGACTATAGAAAAATATAGGGTATGGCATTTGACTCAATAATTAATCATATAGACTAGATAAGTAGGAGTAATTAAATAAAGAATACTTTGATATTCCAGGTGAATGTGTTAGTGCTGGTGCCACCTGTACTGACGGTTCTCAGCAAGACACCCTCGCAGTACGACCTGACCTCTGTCGTGTCAATTATGAGTGCAGGCACTTCCCTCATGAAAGAGACCATCGAAGCTGTCAAGTAAGTATTGACTTTAGTTACTGCTAATAGCATACCAAATTAATTTACGATAATTTTACATCAATTTTAGGTAAAGTGTAATTTGCTATCTTAAAAATAGAAGGCGCTCTTTTTGCAAAACCTCATCGCAAGCGTGAGATTTTTTTTATTTTTTTTAAATGTTACAATAATCTTAAATTAAAAAATGGTCCTGTAAAAAGAGATTTGTTTTTCTACTTATAAACAAAGAAGGATCTCTGACCCCCACTAGGAATAAAATAATATGACAGTTACAGTACAGCGAGGTTCTTGTTACCTACACTTTTATCACGCAAAATACGCGCTAGTCATGGAGTTGCGGAAATACAGCCCCTAATACTATTGTAACACCTACACTGTATTGAAATTGACAGGAGGACGCTGGTGAGCGTCAGGTCAGATATCCTTGTCGTTCGTTATTCAACATTACAATATGAATTATGAAACTTATTTTTTTATCCAGATTGAAAAACCTAAAAGGCATTTGTCAGGGCTACGGTATGACGGAGACCACATTCGTAGTCACCATGGACACTCTCTTTGTAGACGGTAGATGCAAGCCTGGCAGTGTTGGTAAAGTTCTGTCCAATACTCTTATAAAAGTATGTATAATTACAAATTATCAACAACTTAATATAAAGATAATTCTGAGGTAAACTTTCGTATCTACTCCGAAATATTTATGTTAGTTGTTTCCGCGACTTGGTAGGCGTGGAATTTAAAACATATCCTACTGTGTTAACGTAGATTTCTAATGGTAAAATAATTTCTAAATCGGTGTAGTATAACATATTAATTCGTAGGTTAATATATGTGGGAATGGAACGTAAGTATGCATGTAATGGAATTAAACGGAAGTGTGAGCGAAACGGTATGCGAGCGAGATGGAATGAGAGTAAGAGAGTATCCGGCGAAGCGCGAACGACGACTGACGACGAACGGCGATCTCTCTTGTGTTATTAAAGTGATTATTTCAAAACCTGTATTTTACTTGAAATTGATCATACTCTTTTCTACATATACGTAACTTTATTTATATCTATTGCATATTTGGATTATTTCTTTTAGATTGCGGATGTGAACACAAGAGAGCCTCTTGGACCTTACGAGAACGGCGAAGTTTGCATCAAAAGTCCTTTACTTCTGAAAGATTACATCGGATATGATAAAAATGATTGCTTAGACAAAGACGGATTCTTTAGAACTGGCGACATCGGATACTACGACGATGACAAATACTTGTTTATTGTCGATAGACTGAAGGAATTAATTAAATATAAAGCATATCAGGTAATTATGAATATTTTAAAGCAACGATTTGAAATATTATAAAGAAAAAAAGTAACATATCTGCACTGAATAAAACACATTTTAGGGATCTTATTTTGTAAGATATGATCGAAACGGCTAAATGGATCTTGGTCAAAAGTATAGATATAGTATAGAAGACCATCTTATGTAGCACATATACTATGTTTATTTTTAGTTCCGCGCAGACGGTGTCCCGGACGACAGCTATTGTATTATATACTTTCAATTGAAGGTACCTCCAGCAGAGATAGAAGCAGTGTTACTTCAGCACGCGGGAGTACGTGACGTAGGCGTGGTAGGGCTGCCGCACGCGGAGGCGGGCGAGTTGCCAATCGCCTTTGTGGTACGGCAGCCCGGTGCCAACCCTACCGAGGCAGAACTACAGCAGTTTGTTGCTGAAAGAGTTAGTATTGTATGCAAGGTTTAGATGAGTTATTGTTCATAGAATGCATGTGATAAGGTGAAGTTGACATATAAATACATACGTTGGGAGCTTAAGAAAAGATAGACTAATTGCCTGAAATTCCCTTAATTATTATCGTTCGTAAACAATACTCTCATTTGCTTAATACATCTAAAAACTGAGTTTATTTGTGTTGTTTTCTATCACAGTTATCGAAACCAAAACATCTGAGAGGCGGAGTGCACTTCGTGAAAGAAATACCGAGGACTGCCAGCGGAAAAATACTGCGAAAATCTCTCAGGGAACTGGCGATTAATTCACAACACTTTAATAATCATAATAACAATAGTAAAATTAAGTAATTTTGTATTGAATTAGTAATGGGTGACGATATTCACCGGTGTTGTTACTTTACGTGTTGGAAATATTGTATAATAATCAAAATTCACATTCAAATAACTTTTTGTGACAAAATAAAATTTTCGTATTCAAAAAAAGTATTTAATTAGTAAATATAAAACAAATAATGTACAAAATTTCTACTAACATGGCGTTAACAGGGCTAGTTATTCAAATTATTATTTATAACCTAAGTAAATATTAATTTTTTTCTTAGAATATACTTACTAATAGTTATCATAATTGTAACATACATTAAACAAAAACTTTGTGCCTTAAAAGTAATGAAATTGACCACACAGAAGACAGGCGTTAAATGGAAGCTATTCCGTGTTTCTTCCCACGAGTGTGGTGACGGAGGCCTAATTTTCCTTAGAAGGAAATAATAGGAAGGGAAAGTGGATTGGCGGGGGAGGGGACGCATAAGAAGAGATTTTATTTTCTTGCTGTGCGTCTCGTCCTCCGTAGATTAAGGGTAGGCAACGCATCTGCAATTGCAGATGCCTATGGGCAGGAGTCGCTTTGGATTTTTCAGCGAACCCTGGTGGCCACTTGTTCGTTTGCCACTTTGTATTATAAAAAAAATTCACGTTCGAATGCTAAACGCAAAGTTAAGTCAATGACAAGAGTTGAATAAAGTTATTTTTTTTTTAAGAATTACGGTTGTATTTCGACCAATGGACGACTACCAGTTAATTAAACTATGTACTAATTACCATACAATTGGCACTTCGAGTCCCAGTGCGTGTACATTCTGCATATTATGAAAAAACTTAACATCACTATGTTAAGTTAGTAAGAGAAGTAAGAAATAAGGAAATTATACTCAAGCACGAATCCCACAAGCACATTGCTTCCGATAAAAAATAACATGAACTTTACATTAACACAATGAACATTTATTTAATGATTAAAGGTTTTTTTATATTATAAAGCAAATGAGGAAGCGTTCACCTGGATTCGCTGAAATAGCGATTTGACCGTTGCCCATAGATATCTGCAATTGCAGATGCGTTGTCCACCCTTAATATTCGGAGGGGGAGACGCACAGCGAAAGGATAATGCATCTCCCTATGCGTCTCCTCCCCCGGAAGATCCACTTCCTCTTCCCATCATTTTCTTTTAGGAAAAGGATAGGAAGGGAAAGTGGACAAAAAATAGGCCTCCGGCACCACACTCTTCAGACGAATTGCTTCCATTTCACGCCTGTCTTCTGTGTGGTCGTGAAACGTCACCGGAACTGAACCGAACCTTAATGGATTTTATGAAATTTTGCACAGATGTAGAATACATTTTGGAAGAGCACATAGGCTACTTACTTTTTTTTTTAATTCCGCGCGGAGGGAGTCACGATTGATAGCTAATATAATTAATATAGATTTATGTAGGTACAATACTGCAGTACAGATCATATACAATTTTTCTCGATGGCGATTCGAATATTACTTCCAAATCATGCCAGGCCCCCAGATTGCCAATATACTCGTAAGTGCCAAAGGTCATAACCGAAATGGTAAGAAAATAAATACACCAGCAGAAAAACTCACTCGCCCGTCTGATTAATAATACTGTAAAATATTTTAATTTGAGCACAAAAAATTGCAATAATAAAGCAAGTGCAGTGCACAAAAAGTTATGCCACTTATCAAGAGCATTTATTCGTTTAAACAAATTCAAACCAGTGTTTGAATTAATTGGTTTATAGATAACAGTACAATATGCGTTCTTGAAATAGATCAATAACTCTGAGTGTGACAATAAGTAATTAATTTAGACTGTTAATTGCCAGAGTTAAATATTAAGCAAGAAATGATAAATTAATAGTCCATTGTTTAATGTTGGAGAGTTATTTATATTGGATGCACATTTTTCATTTTCTCATTGTACTGTTGGACTCGCACTCGTCACAAAGACGTAAAATGTTGAAGCATCCAAATTATATCTATGGACCTGAAGACAGCCTGATGCCAGTCAAAATAAATTTAGGCGACTTTTTAGTCAAAGGATGCAATAATCATGGTGATAAAATTGCAATGGTAAGACTGCTCAATTGTTTTAGTATACTCTACTTCTACTATTTTACAAATAGCAGGTAGCATAATGGGTAAGGGCCACGTAAATTGAGCTTCTAAAATAGGGCAGATGATGTCCACAGTCATCACCACATAAGCCCAGGCGAAGCGTAAGAAAGTGGATAATTATTTATTGCAGATTAATGCAGTAACCGAAGAACAGATAACGTACAATGAAATTGTACAAGCGGCGATGAACGTCGCCGTTTCATTGGTGAGTCTTGGTGTGAAGAAAGGGGACGTGGTCGGAATATGTGCGGAGAGTCGGCTTGAGAATTGGCCGACCGTTCTTGGAGTAATCTGTACTGGTGCAGTGATTACGCCAATTAGCAGTTCATATATTAAAGGTAACTCATAGGTTTTGTCTAAAATTAAATAATTTATAGCCAACAAGGTTCTTATTTCTGCAATCAACATAATATTATTAAGTATGTCTTAGTTTGTTTGATTTTAAATGCCGGTGTTATTTACAAGTACAGCTATTTTTTTTTCAGACGAGCTCAAACACGTTATGAATATATCGAAACCAAGTTATTTATTCTGCTCGAAACATGCTTACCAAATTCACGAGGCCGTTTTCAAATCTTTCGATTTCATAAAAAAGATAATATTCTTCGACGAAGAAAGGCCGGAAGGTGCACTATTTTATAAAGACTTGGCCATTGTGTCCCCGAGTTCAATAATTGCAGAAAATGTTAAAATAGACGAGTTTGTAGCCGTGGAAGTAGATGGAGGAACGGAAACTGCTTTTATAATGTACTCATCGGGCACAACTGGACTGCCGAAGGGTGTGATGATAAGCCATTTAAACGTAGTGGCAGTTTGTACGGCGTAAGTCTATTTTGTTTTGTACTTCTCGTTAGAGTTGAGATACATTTTTGATGTAACTCATTTTGTCAGATGGTTGTTTCCTGTATTGTTCAAATGTTAAAAGTATTATTATTGATAGTGTTTTTTTTAATTTTCAGCCGGGGTATTTGTGACCCGAATTTAAATGTTCTGCAAATTACTCCGTGGTATCATACCATGGGTTTTATTGTGATGATTTTGTACATGTATTGTGGATCCGAAAATGTTTTTCTACCGAAATTCGAATTGGATTTTTATTTGAGAACAATCGAAAAATATAAGGTGTAGTATCAAAAATTGTCTTATTTTTGTTGGATCTGTTTTTATCATATAATTATGATTTATTGAATTTATCAGATAAAGAAACTGCTTTTGGTGCCATCTGTGATATTAGCTATATCCAAGACATCTTTCTCATACGACGTGAGCTCGGTAGAAGTAATTGTGTGCGGAGCTGCGGTGCTTCAACAAGATACTATCCAAGCTGCTAAATCAAAGTAATTGTTTTAAATGCTCAATTTCGTCACAGAATGTAATCTTTCCCACAGCTTTTTTGTTTTGTCTGAACACTTTATATTACTTTTTATTATTATTTTCCTCAATTTTTTCCTCATATTTATAGCATCGTTCTTTTATAATAATGTTGCTCCGTGTCTGAAATAGAAAAATAAATTGCAGGTTTAAAAATATAATTGATGTCTACCAAGGCTACGGGATGACTGAAGCTACGCTTTTAATATCGCTAGCCTCGTATGTCAATAAACAGAAATGTAAGACTGGTAGTGTTGGAACGGTAACTTATAATACAACTATTAAGGTAAGTTTACTGAAGTTCACCCCAAACAGAAACTTTATGTAACTGATCGAAACCACTGTCGAATCACCCCGGATAACATTTTGCATCGCACAGCCGCGGTATACTGTGTCCTGAACGGTATTTCCGAGCAGTTATGACTTAAGGGCCTTCATGAGAAGAGCGTAGGTAAAGGCTCGAACACATGAGTAGTTCCTCAGGTATTTCCGTTGTCCAGAAGCATTGGATCAATTAATATTAGACTACCCGCTGCTCCTCTGCCTTCTTTAAAAAAATCAACATTACAGAAGTTAGCTGTTTTTTATTTATATTAAGGATAACGAGAGGAATAACAAAAGGTTTATTTTTTGTGGTTTAGCAGTGGAAAGACAATTGCTATAAATTGATAAAAAATAAAAACTAGGTTAAATTATTATTTCCTTGCTATAGATTGTAGATGTAGAAACGAGGAAGCCGTTAGGTCCGTATCAGACTGGAGAAATATGTTTTAAAAGTCCAACAATAATGAAAGGTTACATAGGAAAAGATAGGAGTGAAGATTTTGATGAAGACGGCTTTTTTAAAACTGGTGACATCGGATATTATGATGATGAGAAATATATATTTATAATGGACAGATTGAAAGAATTAATTAAATACAAAGGCTATCAGGTAACAACCCCTTTATATTGGATTAACAATACCTACAATAGCTGGTAATATAGTATGCAGCCGGGTTGTTTAACTTTTTAGAGAAGTAGATAATGTCAACGTGGTATCAACCTTTTCTTACCATGACACCGCGCTTTATAGGACACAAAGTTTAAGAGCTAAATTTAAGAAAACTTTGAGGGACAGTGGTTACAAGTTCTCCCTTCAAGTACTTACTTAATGATGAGTTTTTGACATCAAATTTTTGTGGGTTTTAGAATTAACATCTAATAGAATAGAATAGTGACGCAAAAAAGTAATAAAAATATATCACCAGGTTCCTCCTGCGGAGATAGAGACAATACTACTGCAGCACCCTGGCGTGCGTGACGTCGGTGTGGTAGGCTTGCCTGAGGCAAAGGCAGGTGAGCTGCCACTTGCCTTCGTCGTGCCTCAACCTGGTGCTTGCCTCAATGAGGCAGAACTGCAAAAGTTTGTTGCTGATCGGGTAAGAATATTTATAGGACTTAAGGAGCTTAAAATTTTCGTTTTTTCTAAATTGATGATAGTAATTATTATTGAATGAGATTGGATGGTCATCAAAAAGAAAGGTATTGCATCTTTGTGTAGTCAGATAAATTCTATTACGGAGGTATAATGGTATGGATCTCTCATTGACCTTTAGAAAATCTACTAGAATTAATAAAATCAATATACGATCGCATTAAATGAATGTTGTTTTGTTCCAGTTATCGAACCCAAAACATTTACGAGGTGGTGTACGGTTTATTGAAGGAATACCACGGAATCCGAGCGGAAAAATATTACGAAAAGATCTTCGAGAGATGCTCAACAATTAAATTAAATATTATCAAAAATTATTTTATAATTATTATCAATAAATATTATGTTTCTGAGGGTCTTTGTCATTAATTAATAACATTTTATAAGCGCCTTGCCGAGTTTATTATTTATTAACCGACATCTGACTGGCTTTTAATTGCGCTGGATTAAAAGTTTGCAGACCGATTTAACAAGGAGGTGTGTAAATATTATTAACATTGATTGATGATATTTATACTAAGATACAGAATTAACCAAATAACTGGTTTGGTAAACCGTAAGGGACAGATATATATTGCGTCATTGATAACTTAGTGTCGTCATAACAATAATGTTGCTACTAAATATGTAAATAAAGATATATGTTTAATAATGTTGCTAGGTCAAATAAAAAAGCTAAATTATTTTTATGCGCCCAAAAAAAAATATTTACAGGGGCTTATAGGTCTACAAGAATATTGTGGCACTCGGAAAATATGTGAGCTAACCTTAGACTATTAATATTTAAGACCGCTGGCCAGCGTGCCACCGAAAGGGACAAAACATCTAGGTACATACCTTTTTAGGGTTGCCCACTTTAAGATCAATTTTACCCCAGAATTGTCCAGGATGTATTAATACAATTAAAAATATTGTCAACGAATTTCCCCTGAATATCTTTCCTTGACCTTATAACAGTGGAAAGACCTTAGATTCCGTGCGATATTAAAAACTCGTGCAGTTTGCACGTGATTGGTAAGGCAGCGACCGCCTTAAGCCTTGTACGCACCAGGATAATATTTTAGTCGGGTAGCAAGTATCCGAACAAAGGATTTACTAATCTACCATACTAAAATGTTGCTGTTCGGACACGTTTAGTTACTAAAGTACAATCCTAGTGCGTAGGTTTAGGCTAAAAACGAGTCCGATCCGTAGATTTTAACCATTTTTCCAGGTGATACAAATAAACATACAAATATTTCCTTATAAGTAGGTTCCTACATTTGCATCTCTTGGCGTAAACCACAAGCTAAAGATCAAAATTGAATATTAAATATGTTTCTAGAAATTAACTATAAACTGACAAGTAGTGCGAGGATCCCGAATCTATCAGAACTGGTTATTTCAGATGACAATTAATCATTTCCTTTTTCAAATGAATAATTACGATATATACGTATTGAGTCAATTTAGTTTTTTGATTTATTATCAATTTCCATGATTTCCTCTTTTGTGCTGATAACGGACAATGTTGTCGGAAAGCATATTTTAATGTCCTGGAATTAATAAGTTGATAAATGAGCTATTTTAGAAATAAGGGAGGGTAACACGTATTTGGTAAGTACAGAAATAATAAAAAATATAGTATGTGTATTGTATACCATTGTCGGTACAGCAGTCGAATTAGTTACTTTCTTTTTTTTAAATAACAAATTTTGTTTAAAATGTCGGCTACAAATCCTAGATGATTTCTTTGCAGTCCAATTGATTCGTCCAGTTGCTTCAATCCATTTTCCACGTAAAACGTCGTTATCCAGAAAAGCGAGACGTGTAATTTAATTACTTTTTTATTTAACAATTCCAAGTACCTACACATAAAATGTAACTCCCGCAATAATGGGACATTAAAAATGGACAAGCTGGCAATACTGAACAAACGTCAATTTATAGGTTATGAATGATTTATTTTATTGTGTCGGCTTATTTATCGAACATTTAAACTTTATATGAATCTATAAACATTGGACATACTTAATCGTTGAACAAAAAGTATTTTAAAAGCCATTAAAGTGGTATACTTACGTATGAAAGGACAAGTCCGGTATTTTTCTTTCACTATCACTTTTACACCCGAAAACACTACAACGCTCCATGTTAACGTGAAATAACAATGCGCTAATTGTTCACAACTGGTTTACAAAAAGAATTGTTCATTTTTATGTAAATTAAAAATTAAAAATTGGTAATTTACACTGAAACGTTGACAGAAAAAGATATGTCAAAACTGTTTCGCATACAAAAATGCTAAACTTGAAAAAAACCGGCACGCGGCGCGGAACAGAAGATAGTGTAATTCTCTCTCGTTCTTTTCTATACTAATATTATAAAGAGAGAAACTTTGTATTTTTGGATTTTTGGATTTTTGTATTTTTGTATTTTTGTT